>CM076575.1:604558157-605119869 GCA_034641835.2 Pinus albicaulis | reverse complement strand
GTGATAGCGCCCTCTTCAACACGAGAGAATAATTCCAAATTCAACGACGGACGGAGTTCAACTCGGAAAAAATTTATATTTCAATATATCGCATTATTCTGAGACTTCCTCAAAGAAGGTTACAAACAAAATTAAAATTTGCTACAAACACGGAGTTCGGAAATATCACTCTGTCATTCTCGTGACACTCTTGTCTTTACAAGCAATACACTGCTGTGTATTTAGGCTTCTGCTCTGTCTATGTTCTTTCAACGCTGTACAACGTAAAAACATTTCAAACGCAACTGCTAATGTATTTCTCATTGTTTAAAATTATGGCTACTTGTTTCATATTACATACACACAAAATATCTCGGTGTCATTAAGATGGCCAACCACTAAATTTCACCGCTTGAAATCTTAATGGATGCATTAACTGCGTCGACACCGCTTAGAGCATTGATCACGGCTTGACTTTAAAACGCTGTGATATTTATCCAATATTCTTCACAAACTACGTTACGTATGTATTAAAATAATACGACAACCCTTTGCTTTCTTAAAACGCTATTTGTGCATTGCAATTAAAAATTTACTATCTTGTGTAATAAACAAAACATTCACCTTACGGCCTTTTTAATATATGATGTGCATATATTAAATAAAACACACAACATTTAAAAAGCTTGTTTTAAAAAACATATACGATGGGTAAATACATTAACCCAAATCCTTTTAAATGTGAAATGTATGTGGGCCAATTTGCTATTGACGTTAGCAATTCCGATGGGCTTTACAACTCCGGCCACGAGCCTTCAACAACCCCCGCGGAATTATTTGTTACCATATAACATATGGCATATAATATATGTATAGACCCCTCTGACGAACGACATCGACCAAGTCCGACGGAGTATGTATGCTTCTACGCACGCCTATCTTGCCGGACAACGGACATGCTTTGCCGCACACATTTACATTGTGCGGCGAGTTGGAATTAATTCCAACACTCCCCCTTAATTTCAAGCTGTTGAGTTTTCACACGCCACCCAAACATTTCACCGAAATATTCAGCTTTTACTGTTGTAGTGGCTTTGTGAGGATGTACGCAAATTGATCTCCCGGATGCACGAAAATGTTTAACGAAGCAATCTCGCCATTGCTAACCAATTCCCGTATGAAATGAAACTTGGTGTCAATGTGCTTTGTTCTTTGTGAAAAACGAGAATTTTTAGACAATGCAATAGGTTTGAGCTATTGTCTAAATATCAACATCCCCTTTACCATTCTTGACATAAACTTCTCAACATTTTTCTCATCAAGGCGCCGACATGACTGTACGTAGCTGCCACATGATACACTTTGCTGTGAACAACGCTACAACGGGTTGTTTCTTAGAAGCCCATGTGAAATGGCTCACGAACCCATGTGAAACACCTGCTTAGGAAGTGCTCTTAGATCATCAGCACTTCCGGCCAATCCGCGTACGTATCCAACTAAATGCGAGATTTTCTGAAGTAGTATAAAAAATACCAAATTTCTTTGTACCTTTAACATACCTCGAAATCCTTTTTGCTGCTTGCCAATGTGCATCCTTTGGCTTTTCCATAAACTTTGGAAATCAAACTAACGACGCCGTATGTCAGAGCTAGTTGCGAGTCAAGTACATAAGACGCCAACTATGCTCTTGTACAAACTAGGATCGAAATCCTTGTTGTTGTCCTCTCTTGCTAGTTTTAATCCCATCTATGGGAGTGATGTTACTTTGCATTCCTGTGTTAAATCTTTCCGTACCTCATTAACATACTTTGCTGTGAGATAAAAATCCCATTTTCATCTTGTTGTACTTCTATTCCAAAGTATCTCAACAAACCCATGTCGGTGTTTCAAATTCTTCCTTCATGGTGATTTAAATTGTTCAATAAGGCAATCCATCATTACACCGTAAAAGATAACATCATCAACATAAAGACTACAATCAAAATTTTACCTCTTTTCTTTGATGTAGAGGGTGGGTTCTCCCTCACACTTCTCAAAACCATTTTCCGGTAGATAACAGGTCTATCCTCTTTGTACCACGCTCTTAGCGCTTGCTTCAGCCCATAAAGAGCTTTCTTAAACTTGCATACTTTGTGCTCTTGGCCTTTCTTCTCATAGCCGAGAGGTTGTTCAATGTAAACCTCTTCCATTAACACTCCATTCGAGAAATGCGCGACTTCACGTCCATTTGGTAAACTTTCCATTTTGTTTTTTCTTTGCTATGGTTCTTCTTGCTCTCACGGTTCCATTCGGCAACCGGTGCGAAGTTTCCTCATAATCTATACCATGATGCCTTATAGCCTTTGACAACAAGCCTCGCCTTGTGTCTCTCTATCTTGCACCCATTACTCTTGGTCTTGTAGACCCATTTAACACCTATGACATCTTTACCTTTTGGGAGTTCAACCAAATCCCAAGTTTTGTTCCTTTCTATGGCATTATGTTCCTCATCTGTAAAAGCTTCTATCCATTTCTATCCTTGATAGCTTCTTCGAAATGAGCAGGATCATCCAACATGACAATATAAAACAAGCAAAGAAAATTGATACCTTCATTAGCTATATCTTGTTCATAAATTTCTTTCAAACTTCGAATTTCTTACCTCTTTCATTGGGTGTACAAGTACTTGAAGAAGCACTTGATTTCCTCCTTGTGGTGTACTTGGAGAAGCACTTTCATTTCTCCTCAGGTGTACTTTGTGGTGTTGATGCTGTTTGTTTGGGGATGTATTTCAGCCAACTCTTCATCATTCTCATCATGAGATAAACGGTGTTTAACATTCTTGTTTTCTCTGTACTTCCATCCCAAGCTTCCTCTTCGATGAGCGAACATCTTTGCTCACGAAACTTCTTCTTTGGATGGATTATATAACACAGCAGGCCTTGGATTCCTCCTTGTATCAATGAAAATACACTTCTCCCCTTCTTGTCCAACTTCTTCCTTAGGTAGTCACGAATGTGTGCATAAGCTACACATCCGAATACCTTCATGTGTGTGACACTTTGCTTCTGCGCCCCTCCATGCCTCTTAAGCACTTTATTCCTGTGCCGCTTTTGTGGGACATTGTTTAAGATATACGTTTTGCCTGATATGTGACTTCAGCCCAATAATCATTCGACGAATGCTTTGCCTTAAGCATACTCCTACTTCTGTCCATTATAGTTCGGTTCTTCCTTTCGGCCACTCCATTTTGCTGCGGTGTATATCTGGTTATGTTGCTTGTGTATTCCATTTTCTCTA
The DNA here is from genome assembly GCA_034641835.2 of Pinus albicaulis. Taxonomy (NCBI): domain Eukaryota; kingdom Viridiplantae; phylum Streptophyta; class Pinopsida; order Pinales; family Pinaceae; genus Pinus; species Pinus albicaulis. Next base: position 605,116,611 of record CM076575.1, on the reverse strand, counting down.
CAAAACCGTGAAAAATATTTAGATATATACTCACCTCCTCTATCGGTCCTTAAGACTTTGATATACGACCACTACGGATTTCTCCAACAAGTGCTTTGAAATTGCGGAATTTTCGAAACACTTCACTTTTCTTTTCAAAAAAGTAAAGCAGAAGTTTTGTAAAATCATCTATAAATGTTAAGACATAGTGAGCTGTAGCAAGTGATGGAGTTTTGCATCGGTCCACACACATACGGAGTGGACAATCTCTGGGGTGCTTTTTCCCTTTTATGCTTTTCCCGGAAGAAAAACTTTCTCTGTGTTGTTTCCCGAATACAACCACAAAACTGTGCGGTTTCTCTATCAATGGTAAACCACTTACCATCCCTTTTTGTTCAACGAGTTAAGACCTCAGTTGAGATGACCGAATCTCAGAGGTACCACAACCAATTTTCATCCTTTGGTTCGCTTTGGAAAGTCTCTTGTCTGGCTAACGCTTTCTCTTCACCATTCTTCAAATGTTGCTCTCATTCGAGAGGAACATCCTGTTCACTTGTCATCTTCACTTGACAATACATAGCACATTTCTTTGGGTGGTTTATCCATGATGGTACAAACATCATTATCAAAGAAAACATTATACCCCTTATGGACAAATTGTCAACACTTAAGAGGTTACACTTCATTCCTGGAACATAATAAACATATTGCTATAGTTTCTTGCACCTAATCTTGTTAGAACATTTACATCTCCTTTTCCCATAACGAAACTTTTCTCGAGTTCCTAGTGTGACTTGTGGTAACACACTTTCATCTAACATAGAAAACATGGCTATGTTTCTTGTCATATAGTTACTACAACCGGAATGCAGAAACCATAAATCTTCACTCTTTTCTTGACCATATTACAAGCTAAAAACAAATTACTTTGGCCAGCATTGTTTTCTTTTGTGAAATTTGCACTAGTTTCACTTCTCATATCATTCTGCTTCTTCTTTCTACATTCATTAGCATAATGACCATATTTCTTACAATTGTAACATTGGACATTGGACTTGTCTTCTTGTCCTTGTGTCCAAATTACTGCCCGACCGATACTGTTGTTCTTTGCCCTTGTAGCCTTGATCTTGATTTGGATTCTTTGCCCCTTCCCTTCAGGCATTTGTTGGGCTGTTCCTTCCACCTACTGTGCAACCACCGCCTCTTCCTCTGCAACACCCTCTTCCTCTTCCGAAAGACATACGGGACTTAAGCATGTTCGAGAGTTTTCTGCTCCTACCCAATCTTTGTTCATGGGTCATCGGTGATGCATGAAGTTCATCCACTTTGAAAACTTTGTGGAGATCTCTTGTCTCTTCTATGGTGGTGACAATCACATCGAATCTTGAGGGTAAACTTCTCAGAGTTTTTCCACAATCCTCTTGTCCTCAGGAGTCTCTCCGTGAGATCTGATTTGGTGACCATTCCAATCACATGAGTGAAGAATGAGTCAATGTTATACGACTCCTTCATGCGGAGAGTCTCAAAGATCTCTCCTCGGCAAGCTGATTTCTTGTCTTCACTCTCTCCATACCACGATGTCTTGTCTTGAGTTTCCCATGCTTGGTAGTTCTTGGCTATTGCTATCCTTGGAAACACACTCTCATGCAACTTGCTTGATACAAGAAAAAGTGCCTTGGCATCTCTCTTCTTATTGTTCTTCAAGCATTCTCTTCTGTGATTTAACATCAAAAACTACTGCTTCATCATGGCTCTTCAAAGCCATCCTCAACTAATTCCCATAATTCTTGTGAGGTAAATAAAGCTTTCATGGTTATTGACCGGTAATCATAATTCTTTCCATTGAATTGTGGGAGATGGATACTTCCCAAACTCATACTGTCATTTGCTCCGGCCCGTGCAGCACTTCTAACTATGATAAAAACACTTGGTTGTGTTTTAAATAACTCAGCATCTTGCCATGATACACAACAAATTTTATAGAGAAATACCTTTGGATTCCTTTGGTAGTCTTCATGGCTAACTTTGGAGAAGCTACGCAACTAAGAACCCCTTTCCTTGACTTATTTGACCTTCAAATAGCACGGATTAGCTCGATACCATGTTGGAATTTTCAGAATTCCAAAACAATGAAAGCGCCCTCTTCAACACGAGAGAATAATTCAAAAAAAAATTCAGCGACGGACGGAGTTCAACTCAGAAAAATTTATATTTCAATATATAAAAAAAAAGCTGGCACATTACGAGACTTCCTCAAAGAGGGATTTACAAACAAAAATTAAAGAAATTTGCTACAAACACGGTTTAGAAATATCCTGCTGTCACATTCTCGTATTTTCTGTCTTTACAAGCAATACTGCTCTCTTTGTGTATTTCCAAACTACTGCTCTTGTCTATATTCTTTTCATGTTGCCTCGTAAAAACATTCAAACGCTCTTCTTTGTGCATATTTCTCATTGTTTAAAATTATGGCTGTTTCTACATATTACATACACACAAAATATCTCGAAGTGTCATTAAGATGACCCAACCACTAAATTTCACCGCTTCGAAATCTTATTGGATGCATTAACTACGTCGACACCCCCGCTTAGAACGCATTGATCACGGCTCGACTTTCGACCTTTGTGATATTTATCCCAATAACTTCTTCATGCTTCTAAGCTACGTACGTATTAAAAATAATACGACAACCCTTTGCTTTCTTCCGTAACTATTGTCCATTACAATTAAAAATTTACTATCTTCATGTAATAAACAAAACATTCACCTTACGGCCCTTTTTAATATATGATGTGCATATATTAAGAATAAAACATACAACATTTAAAAGCATTTTAAAACATATACGATGGGTAAATACATTAACCCAAATCCTTTTAAATGTGAAATGTATGTGGGCCAATTGCTATTGGCAGTGTAATTCCGATGGGCTTTACAACTCTGACCACGGGCAGCCAACAACCCGAATTCTGTTGTTACCATATAACATATGGCATATAATATATGTATGGGCCCCTCCTGTGGTGACATCAGCAAGTCAGAACGGTATGCTTCTACACGCCTATCTTGCCGGACCCCGCCGGACATGCTTTGCCGCACATTACATTGTGCGGCGAGTTGGAATTAATTCCAACACTCCCCCTTAATTTCAAGCTGCTTTGGGTTTTCTGCATACCCAAGCATTTCTAGAGAATGTTAGAAAGCACACTGCTTTGTGGTGGCTTTGTGAGGATGTCTGCTAAATTGATCTCCCAGATTACGCAATCTTTCTGAAAACAATCTCGCCATTACTAACCAATTCCCGTATGAAATGAAACTTGGTGTCAATGTGCTTTGTTCTTTTATGAAAAACGAAATTTTTAGACAATGCAATAGCTGAGCTATTGTCACAAAATATCCTTTGTCCCTTTTACATTCTTGACATAAGCTTCTCAACATTTTTCTCATCCAAAGTTTGCTTGACACGGCTATGTGCTGTAGGCACTTACATGTGCAGCACGCGTAGACAACGCTACAACGGGTTGTTTCTTAGAAGCCCATGAAATGGCTCTGAACCCATGAAACACATAACCGGAAGTGCTCTTAGATCATCAACACTTGACCCAATCCTTTGTCTGTGTATCGACTAATCGTTCTGAAGTAGTATAAAAATACCAAATTTCTTTGTACCTTTAACATACCTCAAAATCCTTTTTCTTTGCTTACATGATATGCATCCTTTGGCTTTTCCATAAACTTTTAAAATCCAAACTAACGGCAGCCATTATGTAAACCTAGTTACGGTCAAGTACATAAGGGCGCCAACTATGCTCTTGTACAAACTAGGATCAAAATCATACTTTGTTGTCCTCTGTAAGTTTTAATCCCATCACTATGGGAGTGATCGTACCTTTGCATTCTGCATGTTAAATCTTTCAAGTACCTCATTAACATACTTTGCACATGAGATAAAATCCCATTTTCATCTTGTTGTTACTTCTATTCCCAAGTATCTCAACGAGCCATATCGATCATTTCAAATTCTTCCTTCATGGTAAGTTTAAATTGTTCAATAAGGCAATCATCATTACCTTAAAGATAACATCATCAACATACAAAATACAATCAAAATTTTACCGTCTTGTTCTTTGATGCTCAGGAGTGGGTTCTCCTCACACTTCTCAAAACCATTTTCCGGTAGATATGAGTCTATCCTACGCTTCCACGCTCTTAGCGCTTGCTTCAGCCACCGAGAGCTTTCTTAAACTTGCATACTTTGTGCTCTTGGCCTTTCTTCTCATAGCCGAGAGGTTGTTCAATGTAAGCCTCTTCCATTAACACTCCATTCAGAAATGCGACTTCACGTCCATTTGGTAAACTTTCCATTTGTTTTGTGCTGCTATGGACAACAGGTTTGCTCTCACGGTTTCCATTCGCTTAGCGGTGCGAAAGATTTCCTCATAATCTATGCCATGATTAAACATAGCCTTTGACAACAAGCCTCGCCTTGTGTCTCTCTATCTTGCCTTCAGCATTACTCTTGGTCTTGTAGACCCATTTAACACCTATGACATCTTTACCTTTTGGGAGTTCAACCAAATCCCAAGTTTTGTTCCTTTCTATGGCATTATGTTCCTCATCCATAGCTTCTATCCATTTCCTATCCTTGATAGCTTCTTCGAAATGAACAGGATCATCAACATGACAATATAAAACAAACAAAGAATTGATACCTTCATTAGCTATATCTTGTTCTAGAATTTCTTTCAAACTTCGTTCTTGCCTCTTTCGGTAGGTGTACAAGTACTTGAAGAAACACTTGAGTTTCCTCCTTGTGGTGTGCTTGGAGAAGCACTTTCATTTCTCCTCAAGGGTGTACTTTGCCCGGTGTTGATGCGCACATTTGGGGATGTATTTCAGCCAACTCTTCATCATTCTCATCATGAGATAAACGGTGTTTAACATTCCATTTGTTTTCTCTGTGCTTCCATCCCAAGCTTCCTCTTCAATGAGTATGAACATCCCTGCTCACAAGAAACTTCTTCTTTGGATGGGTTATATAACTGTAGGCCTTGGATTCCTCACTGTTATCCAATGAAAATACACCTTCTCACTTATTGTCCAACTTCTTCCTTAGGCGATCCGAATGGTATTGCATAAACCACACATCGAATACCTTCATGTGTGTGACTTACTTTGCTTTGCATACTCCATGCCTCTTCGGCACTTTATTCTGCAACACTTTTTTGTAGGACCCCTTTGTTTAAGATATACGCTGCACAATGTCTGACTTCAGCCCAATAATCATTCGGCAAATGCTTTGCCTTAAGCATACTCTCGCCACCATGTCCATTATGGTTCGGTTCTTCCCGCTGTTACTCCATTTCTTTGCGGTGTATATCTAGTTGTAAGCACAACATGTATTCCATTTTCTCTACAGCGTAGAAAATCTTTAGATATGCTCACCTCCTCTATCGAGTCCTTAGGAACTTTTGATATGCGACCCACCTGCAGTTATTTTCTCAACAAGTGCTTTGGAAATTGCGGGTACCAGGCCTTCATATAACTTTTCAAAAAGTAGGCAAGTTTTTCTTGTAAAATCATCATAAATGTTAAGACATAGTGGTACTTGCTAGCAAGTGATGGAGGTTACATCGGTCCACACACATACGGTGGACAATCTCTAAGGGTGCTTTGCCTTATGCTTTTCCCGGAAGGAAAACTTTCTGTGTTGTTTCCCAAGAATACAACCTTCACAAGGAAGTGTCCAAGTTTCTCTATAAATGGTAAACCACCCTGCATCCTTTTTATTCAACAAGTTAAGACCTCCAAAGTTGAGATGACCGAATCTCAAGTGCCACAACCAATTTTCATCCTTTGGTTGGCTTTGGAAAGTCTCTTGTGCAAGCTAGCACTTTCTCTTCACCATTCTTCAAATCTGCTCTCATTACGAGAGGAACATCATGTTCCTTGTGTCTTCACTTCGGCAATACCTTGTTTACAACGGGTGGTTTATCCATGATGGTACAAACATCATTATCAAAAGAAAAACATTATACCCCTTATGGACAAAATTTTCCAACACTTAAGAGAGTTACACTTCATTTACGGAACATAATAAACATACGCTGTGGTTTTTCTTGCACCTAATCTTGTTAGAACATTTACATCTCCTTTTCCTACTTGAGAAACTTTGCTATCGAGTTCTAGTGTGACTTGTGACCCTTTGCTACGCCAGCATAGAAAACATGGCTGTGTTCTGTCATATGGTTACTACAATAGGGTCTAGAAACCATAAATCTTCACTCTTTTCTTCGACCATATTACAAGCTAAAAACAAATTACTTTGTTGTTGTTTTCTTTTATTGAAATTTTAATTTCACTTCTCATATCATTACCTTCTTCTTTCTAATTCATTAGCATAATGACCATGTTTCTTACAATTGTAACATTGGACATTGGACTTATCATACCTTTGTCCTTGTGCATTATAACGGCCATTACGTTGGTGCTTTGCCTTGACGCCAATCTTTGATTTAGGATTCTTGCCCCTTCCTTGAGAATTTGTTGGTGTTCCTTCCACCTCTGTTTGTGCCTCTTCCTCTTCTGCCTTGCCACCTCTTCCTCTTCCGAAAGACATGCGGGACTTAAAAGCATGTTCAAGAGAGTTTTCCTCCCTACCCAATCTTTGTTCATGGGTCATCGGTGATGCATGAAGTTCATCCTTCCAACTTTGCTTGAGATCTCTTGTCTCTTCTATGGTAGTGACAATCACATGGTACTTGGGGGTAAACTTCTCAAGAGTTTTTCCACAATCCTCTTGTCCTCAAGAGTCTCTCCATGAGATCTGATTTGAGTGACCATTCCAATCACATGAGTGAAGAATGAGTCAATGTTATACGACTCCTTCATGCGGAAAGTCTCAAAGTCTCTCCTCGGCAAGCGAAGTTTCTTTGTCTTCACTCTCTCCATACCCTGATATCTTGTCTTGGGGATTTCCCATGCTTCGTGGATTTCTTGTTGTGCTATCCTTGGAAACACACTCTCATGCCTTGCTTGATACAATAAGAAAAGTGCCTTGGCATCTCTCTTCTTATTGTTCTTCAAGTTGTTCTCTTCTGCTTGATTTAACATCAAAAACTGCGCTACATCTGTTTGGCTCTTCAAAGCCATCCTCAACTAATTCACTTAATTCTTGTGAGGTAAATAAAGCTTTCATGGTTGTTGACCGGTAATCATAATTCTTTCCATTGAATTGTGGGAGATGGATACTTCCCAAACTCATACCAATGTTGTTGCTCCCGGCCATTGCACTTTTCTAACTATGATAAAAACACTTGGTAATGTTTAAATAACTCAGCACAATATTTGCCACTTGTTAACATAAATTTATGAAAATACCTTTGGATTCCTTTGGGCGAGTCTTCACGGCTGGCGGAGAAGCTACGCAACTAAGAACCCCTTTCCTTCGGCTTATTTGACCTTCAAATAGCCTGGATTGGCTCGATACCGTGTTGGAATTTTCGAAATTCCAAAACAATGAAGCGCCCTCTTCAACACGAGAGAATAATTCAAAAAAAAATTCAGCAATAGAATGATTCAACTCGAGAAAAATTTATGTTCAATATATAAAAAAAATGCGGCCACGGACTTCCTCAAAAGAGGGATTTACAAACAAAATTCGTGCTACAAACACGGTTCGAAATATCACTCTGTCATTCACAAATGACACTGCATCTTTTACAACAACTTTACTCTCTTTGTGTATTTTCAGCTACCTTTCTTGTCTATGTTCTTTTCAACGCTGCTGCGTAAAAACATTCAAACGCACTGCTGTGCATATTTCTCATTGTTTAAAATTATGGCTCTGTTTCTACATATTACATACACACAAAATATCTCAGTGTCATTAAGATGACCCAACCACTAAATTTCACCGCTTCAGAAATCTTAATGGATGCATTAACTGCATCGGCACCGCCCAGAACGCATTGATCACAGCTTGACTTTCCGGCCTTTGTGATATTTATCCCGACAACTGCTTTGTCCTTCACAAACTACGTACGTAGCCAGTAATAATACGGCAACCCTTTGCTTTCTTCACTAACATGCATTGCAATTAAAAATTTACTATCTTTGTGTAATAAACAAAACATTCACCTTACGGCCTTTTAATATATGATGTACATATATTAAAATAAAACACACAACATTTAATTTGTTTTAAAACATATACGATGGGTAAACATTAACCCAAATCCTTTTAAATGTGAAATGTATCAGACGGTACTGTTGACGATTAGCAATTCCGATGGGCACACAACTCGACCCGAACCCCAACCGCCCCTAGCGGAATTACATTTGTTACCATATAACATATAGCATATAATATATGTATGGGCCCTCTGTGGTGACATACGACAGAGTAGAGCGGGGGTATGCTTCTCTGCACCGCCTATCTTACCGAACCCGCGGACATGCTTTGCACTTTGTTACGTGTGCGACGATTGGAGTTAATTCAACGCACAAGTCGGCAAATACTCTTCTTGTGGAAGGCGAGAGCAAGGTCATGAGCTTTTTGTTTGTGAGATGATAAACCTTATTTCATAGATAAGGATGGCATAAAACAAGACAAGGTGATAACATCCTTGTTGTGATTCCATTGAAATATTTTGAAATGTTAGGGTCGGATTACGGAAGAATGTGTGTAGACAAATCTTTTACTGCGTCAGATCGAGGAGGTTAGTTCGCGGAGGGTAGAATGACTTCTTCGAAAATGAGAATCTCAAATAGGTATTGTCTGCTTAACCTCTATACATTGAACGCCAATGTTTCAAGCGTGCTGTATCTCGACTTACCAATCCGATGACTCATTGTCTCTCTCTGCCTTGGTGTTTTTCTTTTGGATGACGTTTCAGGATTGAAATGATTAATAGCCTTGAGAAATCACCCATACAAGCACTTACAAGTGATCCGAGGTCCTAGGAGGCTTCTTCAATCCACATTTTAACAGGATTGAGGCTCGATATTCCTATCATTCGAAAAACAGAACTAAACTCAATTTGCCTCAAAATTTACAAGTCTAGGGCGCAGATTTTCTTTCGATGGATGGTGAAGTACCATAAAATGGCTTGTGTATAATAGCCAATGAAATCTTAATGCAAATTTTAGAAATAGCCAGACTAATCAATCTTAACAGACATCTCCTTTATAACCAATATTCACAAAAATGTAGTGATGTGTTTCTTTTTGACAGAAAATCTTTTATGACCATCCTTTGCTCATATACTAAAATCTTCTGTACAGGCTGCAGTGGACACATATCATAAAGTGTCACAATTTGAAGGTGGGTAATGCTTCTTGTTTTTATATTGTTAGCTGACATTAATAATTCCTTTATCAGGATCAGACTATATTTTCCATTGAATAATCAGTTTTGACAATTCTGGTATATTTACTGCTGAGACTGTACAAACTAGCTTGGGTTTCTCACTTATTTGATTTTTGTAATTTCAATTTTCAATAGTCATTATTAAAAGATCAAAGATATCTAATTCCATGTAATCTTTATTTGAATAAGTGGACTTAATGCAATAATAAATATTGGTCTTTAGATGAACAAATTGTTGTGTTAGCCATTGTGTGCCACTTTTTGTCTTTGGTGTGTGTTTCCAGGGGATATCTATTTAGCATAAAGTCTCAATATATCTTTAAACTCTCTTACAGGACGCTCCTTGTTTCTGTTGATGAACAATATCTAGAAGAGTTGGGTGTGCAAAAATTGTTTAAAACACTTGCCAGGATGCATGTGTTTATTTCCATGTTTTGAGCATTGGTTTAGTGTAATTGACTGTCATTTGCTGGTTAGTCTTTCAAGCATAACCTGTATTCCATAAATGACGGAAGGTTATTGCATGTGCTTACAGAGGAAAATTTACAGATATTTCCCCCCAGTAATGCTCAAGATGGAACGTGGGGTTATCAACCTCCAACTGATGGTTATGGTATGTCCCAACTCCTGATACAATTAGCATTTATGCACTAAAAACCCTTATATATTTTGGAATTATAGAAGGTAGGTGTTCAATAGATATGAAACCAAGTGAATATGCAAGCTTTTGAAATGTGAACGGTCATAACTCTTATGGGCAAATCTTTATTTTGGGCATGAAAAGCTAGAAAATTTTTGTGTATAAAGTTTAAACTACATGACGCGGTTGACTGTTGTATTAATGACACAGAAAGAGCAACACTAAAATAAAACATCGTTGTTGGACTTTAGATCTTTATATTATTTGTTCACTAGAACTAAAAAGGGTCTTCCTTGTTAGTTTTTAGTGTTATTTTTCAGGTTTATGTTTGTCAAATTGGATATGATGACACTTATTTACTTCAATGGACATGTGTGTGTGTCTTAGTATCAGAAAAAGGAAATGGGAAATGACAACTGGCAAGTTTTTGTAAACAGGAAAAACAAGAGCATAGTAAGGACAGGAAACATGGGTAGACTTTGTATGAAACGGTGAAACCTAGGAAACAGGGCAAACCCTAGGAATTTTTTCCAAAATCTGGAATAAAATTTTTAAGTAAATCTCTCATCTATCTCTCAAATTCATTATTTGATTCATTCATAAAACAATAAAACTATAAAACAGAGAAAACTGTTCTAAAGTACAATTTATAACCATAATTTTAATAGATAAAATTTAAACAAAATGACTTTTCATTGCCAAGTTAGGATTTGAATGGTCATATCAATATTCAATTCTCATATTTTGTATATCCAAGGAAACAAAATCATAAATGTTAAATTTCATAATCATAAATCATGAATGAGTCAATGACAAATACAATATTTCAAAATTGCAAGAACTTAGAGCAATGTGCTCAAATCTCAACTGCTTTGCTGCTATCAAGCGGTGCCTCAAGATTAAGACAATCATCTGGTGGTTGTCACTCATGTTTGCTCCTCTATTTGTTAGTTTTTGTAGCATCAGATGGTGTTCTAGTCTCAAACTTTGTGGAGAGGCTAAAACACATGAGCTCTTGTGAACCCATTAATCATTTCTAGAGCTTCCACCTAGATACAACTCAATTAAATTAATTAGTCGATAATTACATTTCAAGCTACCATAGGAAAACCACAGGTCCGAGCTTTTTGTTCTGCTGTTGTAATTATTCTATATATAAGATGTATTTTTCTATTAAAAAAGAAGGTCTACACAAACAAATCCATTAACAAAACCAAGCAGAGAGTAATTGGTCACTTGCTTACATATGGCACCCTGAGTGAGATAAACCCTCCTTAACATCATTGATACTAGTCATATGCAAATAGAAATCATAAAAGATTTTGTTTAGACAAATAAACCAATACAATAAGAAGAGTAAAAGGAGACTATTTTGATATCATGGACTATAACATGGACTCCAAATGAATCTGAATCCCATCCTATAGACAACATACTCACAAAGTGATAAATAGGAACTAAGCTATTTTAAAACAGCAAAAGGGAGGATCACTAACCTTCAACTTGCTTGTATTTAAAATCCCTTGGATAAGAAGGCACCAATGCATTTGATACCAACAGGATATGAGTGATATTCAAACTCTTTTTGAGGCTGCTCCAACAGAACCAAGAAATAGTCCATGCAAAACAAATAAAAGGGTACTAGTGGCATCATAATCTCATAATCAGCAATTTAACCAGCTGCTCATCAAGTCCTCAGGACTGGCGATGTACTCATGCAATCCCTGAAGATCTCTACTCATGAAAAATGTGCCACTGAAGATGCCTGCCAAGAATAGTGCCCACAATACTGTTGATCCATACTTCATTGTCACCTTATACACATATTTTCCCCAACTATACAAGCCTGAGATGATGTTCCAGGATTTCTTCTTTCAACGAGGTTGATACATGGCTTCAAGATGAATTTCAAAAAATGATTTTCGTGTCTGAAACTTTCCTCTCTTTTTTTTCAACGTAACCAAGTATTCACTGATGTGAATTTCCTAGGGTTTTGGTATAGACTTATTTAATTACAGTATTGCAACTGTAAATCAAAATTCTCCACAAGCTCAAGTAGATCAGATTGTGTATGTATATATAAATATATATGTGCATTGAAGTCATTGTTCTTATTTCAGTGAGACTCATACTATCTCCATAAGTCAGCAAATACTCTTCTTACTGTAGGAGACTGAGAGCAAGGTCATGAGCTTTTTGTTGTGAGATGATAAACCTTATTTCATAGATCTAATATGGCATAAAACAAGACAAGGGTAATATCCTTTACTGTTGATTCCATTGAAATATTTTGAAATGTTAGGGTCAGATTTACTACAGAATTTTCATGTAGACAAATCTTTGCACGTCAGATGAGGAGTTCAATTCTTCAGGAGGGTAGAATGACTTCTTCAGGACATAATCTCAAATGAGTGTTGTCTGCTTCATGCATATATACATTCAGAGCCGCAATGTTTCAAACATGCTTTCATATTGTTTACCAATCCAATGAATCACTGTTCCTCTGTTGTAGTGCTTTTCTTTTGAATTAGAATGTTTCCAGATTAGGCTTCAATTATTAGCCTTAGGAAATCACCCTTTCCAAGCACTTACAAAGACTGATCTGAGGTCCTAGGAGGCTTCTTCAATTACTGTTTTCTGCTCAGATAAGGGCTCGATATTCCCATCATTCCAAAAAATAGAACTCCCTCAGAAATTTTCACCAGGGTCCCACAATCTAGGGCACAAATTTTCTTTCGATGTAGATGTCATGAATTATAGTTACATTGTTGTTATGATTGTTCAAACACTGTCCAAACATTGTATTTACAATTACTAAAAATTTTCCCAATATTCATTATCACAAGAACAGAAGATTAGGGCACATGAAGCTTTGACTTAAGACAACACAAACAATGTTCTATCCCTAGCAAAAATACCCAGAGTTCTGAATATACCTTTTGGGTCACAGTTATGTGTCTCTTTTCAGATGAATCTCGACAGTGTAGGTAATACTCTTGACCCTGGTTAGGGTTTTGAAACTACCTTAGTTTCTACGTTATACTTTTGGGAATATACAGCCTCACATTGGAAATACTGAGGGGCTTGGACTTCACTGTCCTCAATAGATCTGCACAATCTCAAAAAAGGTCTCTTACAGCTGCCTTCAATACACTTCCAAGAATCTGCTTCAAGTCCTCAAGTTTGCTTCAAGACTTCTTTAAGTTCTTATCAACGTTTGCTCAGAAGACTATAATCCAAAGGTTCCAAAGGCTTCTCCAAGTGACTATCCTTAATTTTGAGTTCTCCAAATAATAGCCTTCCAAACTACTCCAACAAATTCTCAAATATTGCCACCAGCTACCCACAAATAATGTTGCCCAAAAAATGGCACGTTGTCCAGAAGTGGTGCTACAGCAACATATATCAAAGAAGTCTTGTTCTTTAAATGCTAATTCTAGAAGTTGAGTCCAGAGTGATATCAGGTCTGAATTATTTAATTGTTCAATAAACCGAATTTGTCCTTACTCCATGTGTCTCTGATCTATCATAGGTCTGAGGCAACACTTTTTCAATGTGGTGAGCTCTATCCAACTATAGCCCGAGATAAATTGATTATTGTTCACACAATAAGGTTAGTGTTCTGAGTTTCTACCTTTTACACCATAGTTCAATAGGTCCAACCTTCAACTCAACCTTTTACAGGACTACACCTTTCCTAGCAGCTTCCGGATGACTCTAATATAGTCCAAGATTACACTTCAAGCTACCACAGGACAGCCACAGGTTCGAGCACCTTCGAGCCTCTCCACGGAATTTATTCTAGAATCTGAACCCACCGTATTACCACTGTTTTTTTCCAAAACCAAGCCTTCAACCGAGCTTGAAACAGTCACACAGTTTTGAGCTAACCCAAGCTCCACAATTAGTAGTCTGAGCTTCTTCAACACTGATCCAAGCCTCCAAATTCATTTAACTAAAACTGTAATTTCTACAATTTGAGTTTGTGGGGTAGCAGTCCTGTGTAATGATAATTGAGCTTCTACAGATGTGCTTATCCCAGCCTAGCACTCTGCTTCTCCATATATACTTGTCCACTAGTATGAGTTTTTCCACTATATTTATCAAATAATATCCATGGAATTTGGTGTGTATTTAGTAGAATCCTTGAAAGTTATTTAGCCTAATAATTCTTGAGTTACTTAATCTCCAAGATTTTCTGAGATAGCCTCCGTTGTGGGGACATCCATCCATAGAACAGCAGAGGAGCAGCCACTAAGGTGAAAGTGGTGACTGATCCCTATGTTGCCCTTTAGCTAGAGTACTTAGTGAAGCTTTGCACTAAGGTGTTACATTTTGCTGTAGCAAGCCCTGAAGAATCCTATTTTACCCTAAGTACTGCCCTTCTTTGTTGTAATTCTTGTATATACAAGATGTACTTTTCTATTAAAAAAGGTCTACACAAAAAAAATCCATTAAAAAAACCAAGCAGAGAGTAATTGGTCACTTGCTTACATATGGCACCCTGAATGAGATAAACCCTCCTTAACATCATTGATACTAGTCATATGCAAATAGAAATCATAAAATATTTTGTTTAGACAAATAAACCAATACAATAAGAAGAGTAAAAGGAGACTATTTCGATATCATGGACTATAACATGGACTCCAAATGAATCTGAATCCCATCCTGTAGCCAACATACTCACAAAGTGATAAATAGGAACTAAGCTATTTTAAAACAACAAAAGGGAGGATCACTAACCTTCAACTTTCTTGTATTTAAAATCCCTTGGATAAGCAGGCACCAATGCATTTGCTACCAACAGGATATGAGTGATATTCAAACTCTTTTTGAGGCTGCTCCAACAGAACCAAGAAATAGTCCCTGCAAAACAAATAAAAGGGTATTAGTGGCATCATAATCTCATAATCAGCGATTTAACCAGCTGCTCATCAAGTCCTCAGGACTGGTGATGTACTCATGCAATCCTTGCAGATGTCTACTCATGAAAAATGTGCCATTGAAGATGTCTGCCAAGAATAATGCCCACAATATTGTTGATCCATACTTCATTGTCACCTTATACACATATTTGCCCCAACTATACAAGCCTGAGATGATCTTCCAGGATTGCTTCTTTCAATGAGGTTGATACATGGCTTCAAGATGAATTTCAAAAAATGATTTCCGTGTCTGAAACTTTCCTCTCTTTTTTTTCAACGTAACCAAATATTCACTAATGTGAATTTCCTAGGGTTTTGGTATAGACTTATTTAATTACAGTATTGCAACTGTAAATCAAAATTCTCCATAGGCTCAAGTAGATCAGATTGTGTATGTATATATAAATATATATGTGCGTTGAAGTCATTTTTCTTATTTTAGTGAGACTCATACTATCTCCACAAGTCGGCAAATACTCTTCTTACTGTAGGAGACTGAGTGCAAGATCATGAGCTTTTTGTTGTGAGATGATAAACCTTATTTCATAGATCTGAGATGGCATAAAACAAGACAAGGGTGATATCCTTTACTGTTTATTCCATTGAAATATTTTGAAATGTTACCAATAATTTTCTATGTAGACAAATTCCTTTGCAACATCGATGAGGAGTTCAATTCTTCAGAGGGTAGAATGACTTCTTCGTACGTAATCTCAAACGAGTGTTGTCTACTTCATGCCTCTATACATTCGAGCCGCAATGTTTCAAGCATGCTTTCATATTTTACCAATCCAATGACTCATCGTCTCCTCTCGTCGTAGTTGCTTTATTTTGAATTAGAAGGTTTCCAAATTAGGCTTCAATTATTAGTCTTAGGAAATCACCCTTACCAATCACTTCTACAAAGACTAATCTCGAGGTCCTAGGAGGATTCTTCAATTAATGCTTTTCCGCTCGATTAGGGCTCGATATTCCCATCATTCCAACATCTAACTCACTCGGGGAATTTCCCGTGGCCCTGCCAATTCTAGGGTACATATTTTCTTTCAATGTAGATGTCATGAATTATAGTTACATTATTGTTATGATTGTTCAAACACTTTCCAAACATTGTATTTACAATGACTAAATTTTTTCAATCTTCATTATCAAAAGAACAGGATTAGGCACATGAAGCTTTGACATAAGACAAGACAAACAATGTTCCTCTATCCCCAGCAAAATACCTGCAGTTCCTCGAATATACCTTTGGGTCACAAGCAGGTCTTTCGTATGAATCTCGATGTCGTAGGTAATACTTCGACCTCGTTAGGGTATTGAACCGCCTTTATTTTCTGCATTATCCTTTGGGAATATATAGCCTCACTATTGGAAATATCAGAGGGGGGCTTTGACTTTTACCGTCCTCACAGATCCGCAAAATCTCAACAAATATCTCTTATACCCGCCTTCAATACACTTCCAAGAATCGTCTTCAAGTCCTCAAGTTTGTTTCAAGACTTCTTTAAGTTCTTATCAACGTTTGCTCGTAAGACTAGAATCCAAAGGTTCCAAAGGCTTTCCAAGTGACTATCCTTAAGTCCGAGTTCTCCAAATAATAGCCTTCCAAACTACTCCAACAAATTCTCAAAGATTGCCACCGCCTACCCACAAATAATGTTGCCCAAAAATGGCACGTTGTCCAAGTGGTGCTACAACAACATATAAAGAAGTCTTGTTCTTAAATGCTAATTCGAAGTTGAGTCCGTAGTGATATCAGGTCCCACTTTAATTGTTCAATAAACCGAATTTGTCCTTACTTCATGTGTCTCTAATCACAGGCAGGTCCGAGGCAACACTTATTCAATGTGGTGAGGTCTATCCAATCGTAGCCCGAGATAAAGTGATGATTGTTCACACCGAGGTCGTTGTTATGAGCTTTTACCTTTTAGGCTTTTGCTGATGTGTCAATAGGTCCGAGTCACCAACCTTTTACAGACTACACCTTCCCAAACAGCCTTCCAGATGACCGTAATATAGTCCAAGATTACACTCGTTACCACAGGACAACCACAGTCCAAGCACTCGAGCCTCTCCACGAATTTATTCCTTTAATCCGAACCCACCGTATTACCACTATTTTGGTCCAAAACCAAGCTTTGAACCGAGCTTGAAATAGTCACACAGTCCGAGCCAACTCCAAGCTCCACGCTAGTAGTCCGAGCTTCTTCAACACCGATCCGAGCTCCAAATCTTTATTTAATTGAAATCGTAATTTCTGTTAAATCCGAGTTTGTAGGTAACAGTTTCAGGTAATGATAATCGAGTTTCCACAGATGTGCTTATCCTGCACTTAGCATCATTTCTCCATATTTACTTGTCCACTAGTATGAATTTGAGGGAACCTTAATACAAAAAAATGCAGGACCGCAGTGCTCCGAATTTGTCTTCAAAACTGCTACTATAGATCCGGGACTACAAGACCGTTGCATGGTCACATATTTCCTACATGTGTCCGAATTAGAAGGGTCTAAGTTGCAAAGAGAAGAGTCTCGAAACCGAAGCTTCGGAAAGGTCGAAGTTACAGTTCGTTAAGGACCCAAATTTTTAGGCTTTGATAGGGCCGAAACTCTCAGCCTCACCGCAAATTTTGAAATTATTTCAATGTGTGGAAATAGGTATGCAAGAGATATATCCTTCTAGCTCAAAACGTTGTAATTATAATCTCCTTTAATTTTTACCGTTTTATCTTTGAATTCTCACCGTATTTTTTCAACGAAATTTTATCTAAATGATGAGCATGACTAGGTTATTTGTGAAGGTTTCTTGTGCATGAACCGAAAATCATGTCTTTGGATTAAGGAGCCGACATAATGATTTGAGCCGAATTGCATAATTTTTGGCATTTATTTAAACCAATTTTAAGACCGATACAGCGGGGGCAATTTTATGGTTGTCCGGGCCCCGCACTGGGATAGGAACACCATACAATATAGCGGTACTTGTTGTATCTTCTCTGGCCGTAGTGCGACCTCTTTAACACCTCCCTTTGCCGAACACTCGATAGTTGCAGGGGATCAAAAAATTTATGTTAGATCCCTCCTTTGTGGCTCAAAGATTCCTTTTTGTCATATAAAATTCTACATGTCAAAGCCTCGCTCCTTCACTTCCCACAGATATCACAAGCCTCTCAAATTCTTCTGCATTCATTCGTATCACCAAACTACACATATGTTACCCGAAATAGTAGTGCTCTAGACCTCCACAAACAAAATATACATATACGTAAAAAGAGAGAGATTTTATTCCCGAGTAGTGGTCATTATAGGGCCCTTAGTTAGTCGGATAAAACATGCATGCATTAGAAAGGCATATTTTCACTAAGGAGGTGTTGTTGCCATCATTCTTAGTGTACCTCCGATATGTTTTCCCATTTAGTGTGAATTCTCCATCCTTCATACCTGCCATTACACGACCCACCAAGGCACCAAAGTGGCTCATCGGGAGTCTATGTTCGCATTAATAAACAATCTCATATTCCCTATGGTAACACATACATTTGATATCCATTCCAATATGTGAGTAGAAATCGTAAATTTATTCATGATGGCGCATTCACTTCCAAAGGGAATGCAAATACATACCATGTATGAGGTAATATTGTCATAGCCAAGAAGTATCACCGCGATGGCTCCGAATGCATAATACCAATACTTAATGAGCTATTCTCCGAGTAAATGATGGCAGCGCTGAAGGGCAGGCTTTAGATTGCATACATATCGCTCTCCGCGGGGTTGAAAGAAATCAGCATTGAACCAAGTCTACTAGTTCAAGTTGACACCTCAAGTTTAGTAGCTTTGCGAGAAGAGGATCAAAGGAGTGGAATATGTATTGCCCTCGCCTTATAATGCCGACTGGGATCGGTTTATTAGTTCTTCGCTTCAATTCCCATCCTCTCCAAATTTCTTGGATTCAATTCCCATTTGTGCCCTTGATCGCTAGCATGGAATTTGGCAAGAGGTGAATGAAAACTCGAATGCACCAAATGTAAGAGAATGGATGACACTTTCACCATCATCGATCGATCGATCGATCAAGGATGGATGGATAAGCTAAAGCAAAACATTCAATGATATATAGAGAGACTCATATAGTCAATAATGACAATAGGGGTGTCCGTATGCCTTAAGACAAGGTCATGGTGTAAGACATAACATGGATTGTGTGCAACTATAGACAACCCATGCAATGTATACGAAATGTAATCTTTGGAATCTAAACATGTTACATTTTTGTGTTTTTGTCTTTATTACCCCAAATTTGTTTTTGGCCAAATCTTAATTTTGTTATTTTAAATGAATTTTGACTACATATGGATTCAACACCTTGAAAAACCTCTAGAGTAGTACATTTTTGTTGTTTCCGTAGATTTCAAGGACCTAAACTAATGCAACATGGTTTTGTGGATGCCATTTCTAAAGCTACCGCCAAATTCCCCTTCGACCTTTCTACCACCTATATAACCAAGTAATTTTCTATCACCTCGCATAACCTTCGCCTTTTTTATAAAAAGAGAGGTTCCTACACTAAAGGATTGGCTTTTCCTCGGCTAAGAGGCAATTAGAATGTTGAAATTCTATAACATTTTGGATGATTATAAGATCCAATTTTTCCATCGCTAGCCTCGAACTAAGTTCAAATTGCGTTTTGGGTGTAAACTCGTTGGTTAGTTGAAACCCATTTATCAATTGCAATCGTCCGAGTAAAAGCCTAGATAATATCTAAGATGAGGAGGTCGGACATATTTCAGCCGTTGTACTCAAGCTAACGGTCAAACATAAGGTTATGCATATACATGTGGTTCAAGGTCTCCTTTTCTCACGTTATTCTCTATGAATTAAGGAATGTATGTTGCCGAGGAGGAACACTACTGTCTAGGATTTGATACAACCAACAAGTTACTAGGAACACCCAATAGATTACTAGGATTCAATACATGCTTTAGGATTGCTGTGGATCTAGTCTAGGAACACCCAACAACGAGATACCGCCAA
The DNA here is from genome assembly GCA_034641835.2 of Pinus albicaulis. Lineage (NCBI taxonomy): Eukaryota > Viridiplantae > Streptophyta > Pinopsida > Pinales > Pinaceae > Pinus > Pinus albicaulis. The sequence continues at coordinate 605,096,658 of CM076575.1, read as the reverse complement.
AACCACTCCAAGTAAGTATGAAAAGGGCTCTTGAAATGCTCGAATACCAAAGCACTCCAATGTTTATAAAGGACACATCAAGGTCTCATTCCCAATGTTATCTAAGGATTTCACAAAGGTTCTAGTGCCTTTGTTCAAGGGTTCGTTGTATGTTTCCAGTTTCAAAAAAAAAACTTTCACTAGATATTAACAAACATTTATGATATTTTTTAATGTGGGCCACCATTTTCGCCACAAAATTTCGTAAGGTGAAGACACATGAAGATTTAAATTGGTTCCCGCTTGAAGGGAAGATGAACCGTTCGATTGATGGGGTATTTAGAGTTTTATTGTTGGCTATAATTTTCTTACAATGACCCTAGATGTAGTCACAAACAAGTAAAGATTGTTGTTGTTCACAAGGTCGAAAAGTTGTCTCGAAATCCCTCAAATTATCCCACAACAAGCTTCCTAAAAACCCCACATCATTGTCTCAAACATTTGTTGATCGTACCCGTATTTTTATACTTGTTTTCATGCTACCCTCTATCTGTCCAAACATTGCACGTAGCCATAATCGTGTCGTCATTAACTCCTAGTTCTATTTGTTGGTGAAAATTTACTACGCTGAGGTATCAACCATCTGAAAGACCAAACTATTGGGTTCCGCAGAACCACCAATCAAAGGATATATCTACTCGGTTGTATATTCTATTTAGGCTCTTCACATGTCGCCATCGAATCTCGCGATCATTTTCTTCTATATATCATCTTCATATTGCCTCATAATCCTACAAGAGTATGTTACATGACCTCACATCCTCCCATCAAAAGTTGATCTTATATGCCGAGTTATATTTATGTTTGGATGGTGATCCGTTTGCTTTGTTTGGAGACCATGGAGGATGAAAACATGCTATTAAAAACAGCTTGTATTATACCAAGATTATTGATGTCAAACCTGCTCATGGAGGCTACCACCAATATCGCAATGTCGCAATAAGGAGACTTTCCCATGATATTTTTTTTTTTTTGGAACCTTAAAACCATGTTAAAATTGGGTTCGAAACATGAGCCCTAAAACTAAAACAAATGCTACAAAAAAATCACTAATGTGATGGAAGTTCTATTATAGGACTTTCACCTGCTCATACGTCTAAAATAATCAAGTTGAAATTTAGAACCTAACTATCATCGGTCTAGTATGCAAAATCCAATTCCCCGGAATGAGGCATACGAAGGAAATATTGGCTAGGTTACATGTCATGTATGGTATGTTATGTTGATCTAATACTTTTTCTTTGGTTAAATCGGAACTTCACCACAACATCATACCAATATGTAAAATCTGAATTAATTGTTGTGAGACAACTAGCATCTAGGATATTTGTTTCTATCCCATAATTTTCCATCAACATCTAAGTTGTATCGCTTGTGCATGTGTTGAATGGAGCAGCTTTTCATTGCGGGCATCTTATGATTGTCCTGTGGTCAACATACTATTCTCATACGTCTTCTTTGTGGGGGAAGGTATTGCTACATTGTATTTAAGATGATGACGCATGTTCACCAAGACAAGTCAAATACTTCAAAAAAATGTTGGATGTGTTTTGTATTATTTTTCTAGAACATATTCTCTTTCTCTTTGTTTCGTATTATTGTTCGAGAACATATTCTTTTTTTCTTTGTCTTTATTTTTGTTTGTTGTTAGGATATTTGAGTGTTTTAGGTTGGTTTAGGTTTTTATTCTAAATTAGTGATTGAAATGCTGGAAATAATCACTTTATAATTGTGGACGGTTGTTTATTTGAGTTATTTACAGCAAATCTTCATAAGTAGATCTTGCCAGATATTCTACCCTTTAGCTCTATTTCAAAGTGTTGTAAGAATTTCGAGACCTCTATTCCTTGACCTCGAGGTGGTGGATTCAGCACCATCCCGCCGAGGCTCTTTTCATCTAGTCCTTCATTTTCCATTGAATTCGATTCAAGAGATTCTCCCAATCGGATCTCTCTTGGGGATTCTTGTGGTGGTAGTCCATGTATCATTTTTTAAAAGTCTAATTCTTCCTTCACCTACTTTTCATAATCTCCATAACCATTAGGTAGGGACTTGCAATGTCGATGGTGTTTTGTTTGTTTAGTAAAAGATTGTCGAGACTTTAATTTATTGAAAGTTGTAGACCCCATAATCTATGAAATACCCCTCAAGATATAATTTTTAAAAGTCTAATTCTTTAAAGGGTGCTAGCTCAATGGAAGAGCACTCCGTTTTACAAGCAGGGGTTGGTGGTTCGATTCCATCGTGCCCCGATATTCATATATAGGGAATGACGAAGATCAATTTTTGGTGACGGATGCTCTTTTTGACCATCACCAATGAGCTTTATGGTGACATTGTTCGACCTCACCAAAATATGAAATGGTGATACCAACGAATGCCACCATATATACGCATCAAGGATGACCATTAAAGGTCCGTCACCATAAATTGTTGTTGTTGATATGAAATGGTGAGGGTCATTGTTTGTCATTATAGTTATTATTCGGGTGGACGCGACCTTGATGTCACCAATGAGTTTATGGTGACGGTCAATGAACGTCGCTATATATGCACCAATAGTGACGGCCATGAAAGGTCTATCACAAAAAATCGTTGTTATCTACATGAAATGGTGACGGTCACTATCCGTCATTATAATCAATATTCGTGACTCGACCTCGAATGTCACCACAACACATACTTTTCGGCGACGACACCTTTGGTGACGTTTCCCGCTTTTTGGTGACGTAGGCTATTGTCCGTCACCATTGCCCATATGAAATGGTCATGGTCACTATCCGTCACTATAAATCATTATTGGTGACGGACCTCAATGTCACCACAACACCTATACTGGCACGCCCACTTTTGGTGACGTTCAATTTTTTGGTGATCGAGGCTATTGTCCGTCACCATTGCTCATATGAAAATGGTGACTGGCCACTATTCGTTCACTATAAATCATTATTGGTGACGGACCTTGAATGTCACCACAACACCTATATTTTCTTTGGCGACGCCACCTTTGGTGACGTTCAGTTTTTGGTGACGAAGGCTCTTTTGACCCTCACCAATGAGCTTATGGTGACCATTTTCGCCCCTCACCAATGTGCTTTTTTCTTGTAGTGTATAAATATTTGTTATAAAAAAAAAGAAAATAATTTATATCTTATGCTCCATATGTGATATTGTTTGTTTATGATTCATGAATATTTAAATAATTTTTTTTTTGTCTTATGTTAATTAATCCTATCATATCCTACCCCCACCCTTGTCCTTTTCCCTCACCCAAGTATACGTAACAATCCAACACTTCTTTTGTGGTATTGATATATTCCCTAATATTGATAAATTTGATACATTTATAGTTGTAAAGAATATGGATACTATAAATGCAACAAATAAATAGCTGGAATGAATCTGCACTAGGGAGAATACGATGAAATGGTATATAGGGAATATTGGAAAGCTTAAGCACATGTAATATGCTTATAGACTAAGAGTAGTTACATAATACAAACATATACAATAAATACGTTATTATGGTAAATTGTGGCTAATGATGGTTATGTAAGAACTAAAAATGCTAATGATATTATTTCATATGGTAATATCCTTATAAGAATTAGGCCAGGATAAAAAAAATATTAATATGGAGTTTGGTGAAGGAATATTTCAACTTCTGTCGTACACCAAATAATGATGTAACATCAAATAAATTTATGGAAATGATAAAGTTATGAATTTAGTATACCATTTTGTAAATATGCTAAAGGGAATTTATGTAAGAATTCAATCCAAAGAATATTTGATGTCCAACTTAATATGTTTATATGATTTGAAGACATTAGGAATGATATTCCACTTAGAGAAATAATAGTGGAAATCCCATGGTATAGAAAGGATTTTTAATCATTGAATGCATTCATATGAAATGCATGGAATTCCATGTTGTGTTGGTTATGAGTTACTACCAAGGGAATTCATGAGAAATAATCTTATTGTAAAATGAAAGGAGAAAAAATAAATGGCCAAAACATCGTTGGATATGGAAAGTATCTCATGATAAATAGGTGTCTAATTGTATTCCTACTTTATTGGATTCTTCGACTATCACATTCTTGTGAATGCTAAAGATATCCTATAGAGGGGAAGGATTCCTAAGGGACTATATCATGGATAAGGGAAATTCCTTCTAGTACACATAAGGGGTTATTTAGTAAAGAAGGGGTATATACCAAGTGTTTTGTTGGGCTAAATAATTTTTTTTGTAGATGATGAATCAATTATTTGCGAGTTATTAATATGATGTGTTATCGCATTGGTTGTAGCTTCTAAATAACCATAGTGGAATACATAACATATAGATACAGTACTATTGAATGAGTGTAGAAATTCATTGAGTAGATGTAAATGAGTAATCTCTAAAAGTGTTCAAGTTGTGATTATGCATATGGACATGTTAACATATATGTTTGAATGTGTGCTTGTGTTATATTTGCGTGAAATTAATATGTGAAAATCTAAAATGATGGGATTTCTACTAAATTGTAATTTGATATCTTTTTAGGAATTATTGTGGACGTTGAAATCTAAAATTTGCATGGGTGAGTAGTGAAATTTGGATGGACTACATTAAAGTTCCATCATGTGAATATAGTTATGAAAAATGATGAAATAAGGAAATATTGGACACCAGGACATGTGATTGCTACAGGTTATTGGTGAAAGACTATCAGTGCATGCCCTCTAGTAAGTTTGTTCTGTCCATGAACATGAAAACCTTAAAAAAGTGGATCAGTTGATGGATTATTTTTATTATTAAATCAAATTCTTGGGCCTAGAGGATGAGTGGAACAAGGAAGAGTAAACCTAAAAGTGAATTTGGCATGGTGGTTGGAATAAAGAGGGCATATTTAATACTTTAATAAGTTAAAATATTGGTTGTAATAAAGAGGATGTGTTGAATGTGTTAATAAGTTGGGAATATTTCGCATTGCATCCTTATGTAACAGAAAGACAACCTTGCAGATAAGTACAAAATCATTATGGATTCCTCTTGTTTTCTATTATCTCATCATGTCCGTTCATCAAGGTCGTTTTATAACTGTGGAAAATAGAGTCAATATATTGTAGGTGTTGTGGGTTATGTGTAGTAACGTATTTTTATATGTATGGGGGTGTATAGAAAGATATATATATATTTTTAAATAGGGGATATGTAATAAAAACAAGGTTTATTTTTTGGAGAGATGCATTGGGATGGGGGTTCTGAAAAAAATAAAATAAAAAAAATTGGTATTTATCTATCGATATATATATATATATATATATATATATATAGATACTAGATGTATTCTTTAATATCCCATGAACACAAGAACTATGGTACTAGTTGATCAAGTGGAGACTCTTTGTATCAAATTATTAGCTCATAGTTACTTTTGAATAGATGTTTACACTAGGGATTAGAGAATTTAGGTTGATAAGGTAAATTTTGGATGAAAATGGATATAATATGTTTTCTTCCTTAATGCTTTTTTATAACAAAAACTAAAAGATAATACATGAATTTAGTACGTAGATATAAAAACAAAATGAATGATGTTATTCAAAACGGGGAAATGATATAATACTAGGTACAACCAATATGTATATTGGATAAAAATGACATGATGCTCAAGAAAAAATGATTGAATGTAGTAAGGTACATATTAATAAGAACCTAATTCCAAAAATCTATTCTAAGAATAAAATTTTACGGAAAATGGATAGACAAAATAGTGAAATGTAGTGGATGATGAAAAGATTATTAAAAACGATGCCAATACAAGGGCCCATCACCTAGTTACTAATAAAAATGTGCATAAAATTCTTCAACTCCCAGGAGAGGTTAACCCAAACAAATATGTAGCACGAGGGATGAAGGATGAAGAAACATATCAAGTTCCTTAAAGACAAGATTCCCTAATGGTGTGAAAATTTGTTGTAGGGATAGCTAATGTTGCATTAATAGGATATGTGAATATACCCATATTAGGAAGGCTAGACATGATTATTTTCTAATGGAAAAATTAGGTATCCCTTGATTCAATACCGCTAGCGTATTCTTGCATATATAGGCTCTAGACATGATAATAAAAAGAGATTTTCACCCTATAAATAAATAGTGGGTGGGTTAGCCACATAAATATAAGTTGTTCCAAAATAAACAATAAAAATGTGGTAGACTTTCACAATATCCTCCTAACTTAAATAATAGTGGATAAGTTGATATGAAATAAATAATAGGGATTTAATAATAAAATTGAAATCCTTAGGTTTTATAAACCTAGGTAAGGTTGCTAAATTGGAATTAAAAAAACCACTTTATTAAGATCCATGCATATATACAATTCCAACCATGTTTTTCTCATACCTTAAAAACCTAATTCTAAATAATTTCCTCAAAGGATGGTTCCTAAGAAAAGAAAAGAAAAGAAAATATATCTAATCATAAAACATCCTTAAAATTAATATTCTCATTCCAATTAAAATGAAACAATTGTAAGAAAATTCAATTTCTTATATTAAGATACATTAATTAATTTTATATGTAAAACTTTACACAAATTAATAAACATGACCATCAAAAATAAATATGTTATAATAGTTTAATGGGAGAATGAGTGACCCTATCACATATATGATCAATTTTAATGGTAAATGATTCAAATTTGCCATCTATATTTAATGTCCCACATTAAATAAGATAAAAAAAATTCAATTACTTTTGAAGCCTAAAGTGATTTTTCTAAGGAAATTTAGTGTATATGATAAAAAATCCATTATAACTTCACTCAAAAACAAATATAATGGATAAGTTAATTTATTTTAAAGTGAACCATTGAAGTATTATGGTTATATTTTTAATTATTTTAATATATAATTTATTTTTAAAATTGGAAGATTATTGAGCTTGCGGGACATTGGATTAACGTTGAATTGGTGTTTTGTTAATGCACTTCATGCTAAAAGGTGACCAATTCAAATTCTCTGTCAGTTTTTACTACGAAAAAAATAAGAATGTTGAGTACATAATCCGTCCAAAGTTGTATAGAAATTTTCTATAGAGTTTAAATAATATTTTCATCCAAAAATGAATAAATTAATAGAAAGATAAAAGTTTATGTAATTTAAAGTAGTTGTTTTTAGAAAATAAATCAATTATTTAAAAAAAAAAATATGTAAGGTGAATTCTATCACAACAAAATAAAGAAGTTGTAGAAAAAAGGGCATAAGTCATTACAACTTCTCTCCTGGGAGATTGGACCATATGAAAAATTGGGCCCTTCAAAGGACCATGAGTGACTTACAATGTTTAAAACAATCGAGCTTAAACATAAGCACACACAAAAATATACCTAGAAAATCATTAGCATAAGAATAACAAGAGGAATTAGGTAACCATCATCATGAACCATCACAAACTCAGCGAGGTAGATCATAGTATGAACCAACTACATGAATAGTATATGCTATGGTGGTTAGGGACTAGGGGTTGTTGGTGCCATTGCAAGGTGTCTTTTGATTTGTTTCAACCTCTAGTTCATTGTTTTCAGTATGTAGTCATAGATCCTAAGGTGGTCATGCATGTGACACATCATCTGTAATAAGCCCCTCCTTGGTTTGTGATTGTATACGAGTACCTATCCTAGGAGAAATTTAATTTTCTAGTACATATTAATTTCTTGCATGTACTCATTGACTCTACTCCTTGTTTTCTGTGTATTTGGAATCAATCCTTCCCACTATGGTTTAATTTTTCCATTGGAAAGGGAGTTTCTTTGTGATGAGATCTATCCTTCCAATCTTGATAGATTTTATTTCACATGCATAGACATATGTTCATGGTACCTAGCTACAAGACCCGCAACTCTGTTATGAAGGCGTGAGTTCTCATAAAGGACTTTTTTTCATGGTACATTGGTCATGTCCTAGGCATGCCTCTCTCTCTCTGCATGGAGAGAATTACTTCAACCCCCAATATAGAGAGATATATAGTCTTCTAACTGCTATAATTATTATCAAACAATACATAATTCTATGAGGAAAGGAAATCCTCTATTGCCTTCACTTCACTATTATCATACTTCCCTATGTCTCCTTCTCTTTGAGTAACTGGATTATTTTCCTGGCACTTTTCCCCTATAATATATATCCCCCAACTAGATTGTAGTCATATAATCCACCCTCCCATTTCCAAAGGAAAAAAAAACCAAGAATCTTTGCTTCTCTATTTCCATCCAGACAAAAGATAAATTTTCTCCTTCATTATCCTAGAATAAGTTCTCACTATTTCCCTGTTCCAACGACCTATATGATAAATTTTCATGAACCATATTTTCCATCCACCAAGAGAAATATATTTCTCAAGCTCCAATATCCCATTTATAGAGATAATCAATAAATTTTCAATCACATAACATTACTATGCCACCCTTCTTCAGATTCTTCTACTCCTCACGGGTAAGAATCAAACTAGTTTTCAATAAGAGTTCTATTCCAACCATGATTCTCACCCAAAATAATATAAATAATACCTTCGATATGGTAATTACAAAATAAAATCGACTCACCAAAAAGTAATAATGGGGTATGTTGAATTAGTTTATAGGGACAAGTTTCATAACCATTCATATGAGTGAGAAAAAAATTTCAGTATGGAGTACATAGAGAAAATTTGACAATGTTGGATGTTGTGTGCCCAATTCAAATTTTCCTTGTCCCTTGTTCAACTAGCTTCTTCTAGCAACCTCTCTCCCTAGAAGAAGCTTGACAATTTTCCGAGTGATCCTCGAAAACCCTTCCTTCTCTAGATGTGAGGTTGGCTTGCTTTGCACTATCCAAAACAAGTTTGAGAATCCCATTATTGTTCATAGCCTTAATGAAGTAAGAAATCCTTGACTGATTGTAATTCTCTTAAAATTAAAATTTTTTAATACCCCTAAACTTTGCCTAGCCATGATCAACTACACGTATTCCCACTAGCGCATTCAAAATTGCTACATATCCAAATCATGAAACTATTAGAATGTTGTGCATAAATTCTCACCCCTCCCACTAGCCACATGGTTTAATGCCCTCATTTGACATCACTTCCTCTAAAGAATTTTTTTCATGATTAGTTTATTAATCAGTTGGAGTCCATTGTTAAGAATACATGTGTTGTCCTCCATATTGCCTACGCACATTCATGCTTTCTCTCACCTTTCTCTCACCATGGATGTGACATACTCCTTACATCTTTTCCAGAAAAATCCAATATTGTTTCTCTTATTATCATGAGACTCAATGCAATATATATATTGAAGGCTAGGCAATGACATTTGTTCGGGGGCGTGTTTCCATGCTCCCCTACATATTAGTCAAGAGGCACAGTGGAAGCCCATGCCCCCTTCCTCTCTTTTTTGGTCACCCAAATCTAGGGAAAATAAACTGTTGAATTATTTAGTGTTAAAAAATAATTACAAAATATATATTTATGATTTTTCGAATAGATTTTGTTTAAATGTTTTCAACTAAAATTTAATTTTACATAATTTATTTTCATTCATGTTTAGATATATATATATATATATATATATATATATATATTATTTTATGTTAATCCCAAGATGACTATATGACTAGTCTGTGGCTTTACTACCCGTGACCAAGGGGTATGGGTTATCTAAGTCGTCAAAATCACCCCAAGGATTGCACCCAACTTGGATCACACCAATGCTTAACATGATTAAATTATTTCGTACAAATTTTTGAACTGGTGACCTTACATCAAGGAGTAATTTAACAAAAAAAACTTCTCACCATATATTCTACACCACATAGACCATTCATATTTATATATTAATCTAATATTTTCAATTATATTAATTAATTTTTTTTAAAATAATTGTTTTTTCAAAAAATTGTAAAATTCTTTTACTTAAAACTATTAAAAAACTTACACTAAAATCAAATATCTTTTATTTTAATTCTTTTTATTGACATGTATTATAAAAATTAAAACTAAAAAAGTCGCAACTTAAAATCAAAATTTTTAATTAATTTTTATTTAATTTAAAAAAAAAACAAATCAACGAAAACTCTTATAAATTAATAATAATGTTCGTGAGAAAAATCACAAATAAAAATAAAAATAATTAATTAATTTAAATTTAATTAAAAAAAAAACAAATTAATGAAAACTCTTATAGATTAATACTAATGTTCATGTGAAAAATACATGAAAGACAAATTGCCATAAAAATAATATATTTTTGTTTATATAAAAAAACAGAGAAACAGAACCTTCCAAACTCATCGAACCAATTACTATTCACCAATCTGCCATGTTTTTTTTTTCAATGTTCTACAAAGAAGTCATGTATATAAAAGAGTCATCATGGCTTATTGGTTTAAAATGGAAGGACAAACGGATTCAAAACTTTGCAAAACGAAAATAATTATGAGATTATAATTTAATATCTTGAAATTGATTTAAATATATCAAATTCAAATGTAATTAATATATTATTGTTTAGATTTTGTTTTCAATATCAATACGTATTTATTCAAATTGTATTAATTACATTTTCCAATAGGTATAAAAACTAATTTGATTATTTTTAAGTATTTGTTAAAATATTATTCTTTATACTTTGATTAATATTAATTTTTTTGTCAGCGATTATTTTTTTCTTTTTTATATTTTTTTTGAAAGAAAAACAAGTTTTGAGTTTTTATATGTTTTTCTTGGTAAATTGGGCTAATTTATATTAATTCGAAAATAGAGATAGTACATATGCTACACGCTGGGTTGGTACGATGTGCTTAACCAATCACAACCTTAGTTAGATTTGCTGCCTTCCGTGAGGAAACCAAATGAAAATACTTCTCTAGCAAGAAATTGGCAAATGTGCACAAGCACTAGTGTATCGAGAAATTACAAAATATGCGGAAGCATAAGTATAACTTGAAATTCCGTGGTGATAGCAATCATGATAAAAAACGAGGAAGAACTAAGCATCTTCGCAGTCCTTAGTCTTCAGCTTCATCATTACTATCTTGCACTTCCTCCACTATGGTGAAGGTGTATGTTTGTGTAGCTACTTACTCTGTATAAGTGGGTGGACGAGTAGGTTTGGGGATCGATGCACATAGAATGGGAGCCATCAGATATTCTGCATTAGGGACGCGTGCCAAAGTACCCTCAAAATCCATAATCTATACATCTGTGTCATCACCCTCATCCTCCTAAGCCGGAAGAGGTTCGGTCTTGTGAGGCAGGAGGTGCACCTGCTGCACAATGGTGGACTTCTAAGGTCCATAAATGCCTCTCTGCAAAGCCCGCATGGGGGAATCCTCCTACTCATTTGGTTTGGGGCTCTATCAAGTGTAACTTCCTGACGTGGGGCCTTCAACAAACTCCAGGTGATTGTTTTTCCCACGGTGGTAGCGACTGGGGAGCACCCCTCTCTGCCATCGACGGATGGTTCCTTGGTGCAACCTAGGTGCCATGGCCTGTTGAAGGAGAGGTGTGACAGAGATGGAGGGATGCTCACTAGGGGAAGAGAATCGAAGCAGAGGAGAATCAAGAGGACAAGCGGAACGATGAGAGGGAAAGCACGTCAAGGGACATGGAATAATGGGTGCGTGTAGACTATTGAGACTAGTGGGGCAAATAGAGCTGGGGTAAGATGCGCACACTGGGTAAATCGTAGCCCAAGGATCTTTACGCAACATAACTCTAGGAAGAACGCTATGCAATGGACTGGGTGCACAGGAGGGAAATAACATAATAAAAAAAAGAGGCTGAAGGAGCTTATTGTGTATCTCTTTATGTTGAGGGGCCTTCATTTTAAAAGGTCTGTGACACAATGTGAAGGGGAAGGTAATAATTGAGCGTTGCTGTCACACCTCCCGTTTCCAACAATTTTTTTTTCTATATCATGATGATCTAAAGTCTATTCCACATCTGAATAATTCAACATTTCTTACTTTCTGATTTACACATCAATTATAGGTATTCCCTTTAACACCTATGGTATTTAGGGTCAAGACCGTTAACCTCTTGTTTTAAATTCTATTTATTATACTAACCATTAAGGTTTTTAACTCCATAACCCTTCCTTCATTTTATTAATATATATATATGATTATTATACATATATATATAACCACGAATTTCCAACATATATATATATATATATATATATCCCCGACTTTCCAACATATATATATATCCACGAATTTTCAACACACACACACACACACACACACACACACACACACACACAGATATATATATATATATATATATATATATATATGTCGAATTTAAATCTTTTCCATGTCCTATGGTTACCACAACCCTAGCTTCACGATACCTCCTACGTCCTATAGTTATACGATCCACCATTGTTAAGGTGGATATAATTTATTTGTTTGTTTATTGATACTATGAGTTGAGTTGGTCATATTCCGTTATGAGCATAGTGTCCTCCATCAAATCCATGTGTTCGATACGCCTGTGTTATACTTTATGACCCACTGTCTTTACCTAGTTGTAATAAGTACGCTACTTTTCTATATACATATGGATTTGATTTTATTAACCACGTGTATACAGAAGATATATATAATTCAGACCATGCATATGAGATTTTTATTGCTCTTGCAACTCTCGGTTCAATAAGACGTCGACATCAATTTAATTGTTATATGTATGCATATCTTTGAAATCCACGCATTCCAATTTGGTTTATGGTTTTTGGGCTACAATGTACCCCCGTGTAGTTAATACATTTTTCCCCAGTCCCGGGTACGCTTGAGCTTTTATCACAGCCCCCGACCCCACGCAACATTCAATTCGTGCGTTGATCCACATGGTTAAACCGTTAGATTTGAGCCAATTCGTATGGATTGATCTCGTTATGGTTTTCGGTATGTTTATTATAAAGATAGAGCCGTAACCGAGTTTCCCTCGCTTTCCGGTCACTTTCTCCATTCTTCCAAATTTAGCCATAGCGATCATGGCTCGCCGGGCTTTCAGCGTACGGTGCTTTATCCCCTCGATGGCTATTCTCCTCTTTTGTCGATGCACAGAGGTAAGCTCACGGTATCGTTTTTGATGATCATTTCGTGGTTTATTATGTATGCTGTCATTTACACAGGGTGGTCTTGTTTTAATTCATTGTTTGCATTCCCGATGATTTTCTATACTCTAATCCTTCTCCCCATGCTTCATTCCAGATCAACGTTGCTATGGTTAGGACTTTACGTCCCTGCTGTTATCATTTTTGTAGGACTTCTCCTGTAGTTTGATAAACGTTGCATTTGACAAGATATTAAGGATTTCATGATCGTCGAGGACATTTTCCTTGCAAATGTGTGTTCAGACGTCAAAATTTCACTGTAAGATTGTCTCGACGCCGTGATCTCCGTTCCTCCCTTTCGCGCCATGTAAATTTTTGGGTCGCACCCATGCACCGATCTACGCCTAACTCTTCCGGGCATCTCCAACGCAGCGCCTCCTCTCGGATCTTCGCATTTTCAAGTAAATTTTTAAGTTCTTATTTAGATTTACGTCTTATTCTATGTACATTTCTGTGTCCGGTCTAAATTTTATTGTGGACATTTTGGCTCTTCGACTAATACACAAAATGCGCTCTTTTACTCAGGCGGTTGGTATTCTTTGGCGTCAATATGAATTTAACTCATCGTTCCTCTATTCACTAATGGGTATCTACTCCATATCTTTTTAGTTCGTGCGCGTGAGCCTTCGAAGCACGGCGACAGTGGTTCATGAGGAACATTTATATATCTTGTGTTGTTTATTTTTCATATATATATCTAGTCCTCAAAGTAGTACTTATCTCCCAAAGGATTTACCCTTGTTTTGTAAATGACGCATACGCAAATACTTAGACCTGCCGACGTCGGAGCCGAGCGAGATTTAGCCTCAGAAGAAAAGAATTTTCTGGCCATTTCTCGAAATTTCTTTTTAAAACTATATCCGTGCTAGCGCCGGGCTCGTGGTTTTACTTTCCCTATTCTATGAACTCCTTATCATTACTATTCCGCCTTAATTATTGGATTCTTGGTTTTATCCATATATGCCTCTCGTTACATGCCATCGCTCGCTCAAAGCGACCATACATAACTCGGGTTATTAAATTAACAAAAGGGCCGCTTATTACAATTCTTGATATGGTAGGCACATACCTCGTATAATCTAGATGAGTACTCTATCATGCGTAGAATTTTCATTTCTATCACCGATGTAAAATGTATTCTCGCAATGTGTAATGGTTTTTCGAATTGAAGATTTCTTACTATGTTTGGTTATTAACGATCTACATATTTTAGTGTTTAATGTGAACATGACATATATAAAACTTCTGTTATTATCTCATTACGTATTTGTAGTCATATGACGTTTATTTCAAGAGAATTTATGTTAAATGTTGATTCTAATGTTTACTTGGTGTTCTATTAGTCAACATTATTAAATCCCTTGATGTTTCTTCGGGTATGGATATAGATAAGTGTATCATGACTTCAACAGAATCAGGATATGAGTTCGTGTAAATAAAATATGAAATACGTATGTGTCTATTTCAACGTGTAATGATTTCTCAAACTATAGTTTCAAATTCTCGTCTTCCGTTTTGTCACTTGGTTGACATGGAGGTCTTGCATTTATATAGTTTCTTTTTTCCGTACTCACACATAAATTTATTCTATTATTTGGCTAGCGTAGTTCATTCTTATTTCATCCATTATGAACTATGATAATATGTTTCCGACTTCTTGAAATTTTGATTTCGTAACCAAATACAATGTAATTTGTCTTTATGTTCGCATTTTAATAATGAGAGTCTCCGTGCATCCGGTTTTAATGAACCTTCTTTTTATTTTAAATTGCGGCATAGACAGTTAGAATATAGATCATCTTAGAAAATATGTATTCTCGCATTTGAACTAGTTATGGTTTAGAAATTCGATAATTTCTTTCCCTAGATGTGATTCCCACAACCATACGTAGGTCAAGATAGCTCGTCAACTTCCAAATGTGGAATATTAGTACATAAAACTGCACCTAGATTTTCCTTTTGATGCAACATAAAATCTAATTCTACCTCTTATGGTGAAATATAAATAAATAGGCTTTAAGGTAGCATTCATAAGTCTAAGATGCAATTTCATCAATTATATGTAGCCAATTCATACCTTAAGAAGTAGAAACATAGTTAAATTTAGAGACATACCACTATGAGATTGACCAACCTCCTAACCTTAGAGTTCTTTTTTTCTCCCGTAACTCACCTCCGAGCCGAGATCATCCCCTTGAATGATCAACCCCGACCGTACAAGACCAACCTTATTTAAGCTAATTTTCCCCAAAGCCTATTTCTAATTCTACGCTCCGAATATCGTGATGCTTTTCTTCCCGTTTGCCTAGGCTTCCATTTTAGGGACTTCTTAAAGTCGTTTTTATGCTTTTCCTCGCCTTTTCCAAACCTTCTTACCTCTTCCAAAATACTCTTCCTCATCATTTGGGAAATTTAGATTCTTCCTCAAAAATCTAAATTAGAAATAATTCTCTTCAACGTTTTTTGAAGGATTGTGGGGAATAGTTGCCTTATCCATCCTCATGGATTTCAGCAAGTGATCTCATATCCTCTACTTTTGGTCAATATGCACACCGGTATTTTATTCATTTCCCTAACTTAGATATTAAATTATATTCACAAAATATTTATCCTTTGGGGTCCACTCCCCTTAGGATTAAAGTTCAAATGTCTTAACTTGAAATTCCAACACATAAATTTGGGGTGTTACATATTCCCCCCAAAAAATAAACACCATCCTCGGTGTTGTTATTTAATTACTAGAGTTCATTTTCTCAAACAAAAAATGGATATATTTCCATCATTTCAGCTTCCCTTTCCCAAGTAGCTTTTTCAAGCAGAAAGTGCTCTTAATCGTACTTTACTCCGGTTAATGTTCTCCGTTTCTCAATTCAATTTCTTCCCCGCTCCAATACTTGAAGCGGTTCTCGCAAAACTCTTCTCGGTTCCGCCCTCGTACAACATTCCAATCAACTATGTGAGAAGCATCATGAACATATATTTTTAATAACGAAACATGAAACACATCATGAACTCTAACATGGGGTGGTAAGTACAAATTTATAAGCCACTTGTCCCACCCTTTATAATACTTCAAAAGAACCACAATATCTAGGGAAAGTTTCGCATACCCAAGATAAAGTGAGCTTTTGGTTTAATACGCAAATACACATGGTCCCCCACTTGAATTCTCACTCCGTTTATCAAAGATAGCTTTTTCTCGCGGTCTTGTGATGTCTTGATGTTTCTTTGTATCCATTTAACAATTCTTTCCATCTCTCGTAAGGCATCGGGTCCCAACATTAGTTTATCCTTTGCTGACTCTTACCAAAAGAGTACGACACTTTCTTCCATATAAGGTTTCAAACGAGTCATTCCGATAGAGGATTGGTAGCTATTATTATAGGAAAATTCGGGCTAAATGCAAATACCTTTCCCACTTTGATGGTCTATCCATCACATACAAGACCCCCATATCCTCCAAAATTTGATTAGTCCTTTCGTCTACCCATCGGTCCGAGGGTGATAAAGACTAAAATTCAACTTAGTACCCATCCTCTCGAATAGTCCTTTCCAAAAAGGCTGTCAGAACTTAGCATCTCCGTTTTCGATACAATCACCTTTGGAACCCTATGAAGCCTTACTACCTCCTTCAGAACACATTCGCTACTTGAGTCATTCCAAAAGTAGATTTACCGGGTATAAAGTGGGTGCCTTTTGTTAAAGTGTCTTATACTACCATTACAGAATCATGTTGATATTTGGTTTTGGGTAATCATGTTATAAATTCCATGGAAACCATGGGTTCCATTTCCATTCTGTAATTGGCAAAGGGTTTAAAAGACCCGCCGGATGTTGATGCTCAACTTTGGACTAGTTGACATTCCATGCACCCGCTTAAATACTTAGCTACATCTCTCTTTCATTCAGCCGTAACAACTTTTTTTAGGGTCAAGTAATATTTTCCGATATCCTCGGATGTCCCCGTATATGGATGTTTGTGATATTCATCTAGAATTTCTCTTTTTTAAGGACTCTCTACATTGGGAATATACAAACTCGTTTTTATGTCGCATCAACTCCTTTAATTTTGAGTGAAATCCTCGCCTTTCTCCTTTTTGTAGTTTCACCACGAGTGTTTCATAGTTTGCATCTTCGATGTGCTACTTTGCTCACCAAATCTTCTATTTCAATATGGACACTACTTCTCCAATGCTATTTATATTCGACAAGCATTCTCGCTTAATGTATTATAACTTTATTTTCTCCTTGATATGTTTTATGTCCATCTCAAATTCACTTAAAAAGGGGATGTACTCATCCGGCTCGTCTCATTCGCATCGCCTTGGGAAAAGAAATATTTGAGACCGATATGATCACCATCAATGTAAACTTTTTCCCCAAAAGATAGTGCCGCCACATTTTCAAAACATGAGTACTCGCTAATTCCAAATTATAGACACTATAATTCTCGTCTTGCGATTTCGCTCTCAGATTCATAGGCACAATCAATTTTTCCCCGCAAAGAACCTCCTCCCAACCCCTCTCTACAAGCATCCGTACATACAACAAATTCTTTTATTAGGATCTACAATTTTTAGTATAGGGGTTGTGGTGAGTTTTTGCTTTAATTGATCAAAATCGTTTTGGCATTTTTCTACCCACACAAATTTGACACCTTTTCGCAATGACATAATGGGATATGTTGTATGCAGAATCTTTCTAAAAAATCGCGATAATAGCCTCGCAACTCTATGAATGATCTTACCGGCCGAAACACGCTGGTACAGCTTACTCCTTTATAGGATTGATCTTTTTAGGGTCAATCGCAAGGCCTTGTTCGGTAAATAATATGACCCAAGTATTGAATCTTATCTTTATAAAATCTACATTTTCTCAACTTGGCATATAGCCGGTTTTCTTTTCGCAGTTTACAACACTATCCGCAATGTTCTCTATGTTCTCTCGTTTTTGGAGTAGACTAAAATATCATCTTATGAAAACAAGAAAAATTTATCCAAGTACTTATTTAACACATCAAGCTCACCGTACACATAAATGTAAGGTGGGCATTTGTCAACTAAAGCAAGTGTGACTACAAATTCGTAGTGTCCATACCGGTTCAAAAAGTTGTTTTGTTGATGTCTTCTTCCTTGATTCCGAGTCAAGATATCCAGCTCTAAGTCAATCTTCGAAAAGACCAAATCTCCTTTCACTTGATCAAAAGGATCATCAATTCTAGGTAGAGGATATCTATTCTTAATGGTCATCTTGTCACTTTCTGGCGATAATCAATACACATCCTAAAAGTTCCATCTTTTTCATTAAATAAGATCGTGCTCCCCAAGGAGACACACTTGGTCCGATATAACCTTTATCTAGCAATTCTTGCAATTGCATTTTTAGTTCCATAAGTTCGTGAGTACCATTCGATAAGGGGCTCGAGAAATGTGGGTTGCTCCCGCACTAACATCGATTGTAAAGTCAATTTCTCTTTGGGGGAAGATGAGGACTCTCATCCGGAAAGACTTCTTAAACTCCTTACCACCGCAGAATCATTCAATAGATTTTTCTCCAATTTTCGTTCTACTTCCTCCACATGTACCGCATAAACTTGGCATCATTTTCTAGCCGTTCGTTTTACCTCGTGTATGGCCGATATTTGTCTCACCGAAAATGTGGATTTTGGTTTTTTTGTATAAAAAGGTTCCCTTCTTTCATCCACACAATGCGTGGTTTTATCTCAATTCATCGCATTTTCCACCAATCCATTCCCACGTCAGTCATAAGATCCTAATGGGCGAATATGTTCATATTTACTTGCTTGAAAACCATTTAATTGGATTGTTGTTTTGGTCAGGCTTTTTATGTGCTACCTTTCTTAGTTCCGTTGGCCAATTGTACCAACCATGATCGCTGAAATTTTTCTGTGTTTAAGATTACATTTTTCTACATACACCCTGTGACTAATGTAACTCAAAGAAGCACCTGCATCAATCAAAACAAGCACAGTAGGTCGTGTTTACCCTCCATTTCCACCATGGTTGTTTGGATGTTCGCCTCGTCGATTTTCCAAGGTCGCACCGATAGTTGGTATATTTCTGCCATGTCATTTACTATTGTCCCTTCCTCAACTCTCATGATCATATGAATGTTTCGATGAGGACACTGTAAAGATGGGGTTCTCCACAAATTTCCAACATTTCAAGGATTCCTTCATTTTTACTCGTGCCCTCCTTCTTACTCTCTCGTATCTATTTGTTTTGGAGGCCACCGTGACCGAGAAGTTTGACTTCTTTGGGTTTATTAAACTTTTTGCCGATGATCTCCGCCAAAATTCTTCAAATATGCCGGTTTCTATTTCCTTCCTTTTTAAACTTACCTTCTCGTTTTGCCCAAACTTTTCCCTTGCTCAGCTTTTTTCCTTTGAACTCGTTGGTAGCATAACTGGCTTTTCTAACAGTCATTCTACAGTATTTGCCAGTCAAACTCAATTTTCTCTTTGTATATAGCAAAAGTAAACAATTCGGTAAAACCTTTGACCTTTGCCTCTCTTCCCTAATACAAGGGACATATCTCACAAATTTGGTAAACCTAGTGAAACCTATCGACAATGAGTTGTCCTACCAAGTTCATGAAATTCTTAGCTTTATCATCATAGTAACGTTCATTTAGATAGCGTGTTTTTGAACTTAACTTGAAATCCTCCCAAGTCATGGTATTTTCATCAATAGCGTGAACCATTTTGTCTCTTCCCACCAAAAGGTAGCCTTACCCTTGTAGTCGGTAAACAAATTAACTGGCCTCGCATTGTTTCGTATTCATAAACCTCGAAATATTTAATCATATTCCGCAACTATGTTTCTCAACAACTTCTCCTTTCTCTCATCATAGGAGGGAGGTTTGATCTTTCGGAATTCCCCCGTAACTCCTTTTCTCGTTTAGATTGATGTCTAGTAGCATCATCATCATCGACTCCATCTTCCTCTTCCTAAAACCTTCACCTTCTTGGCTATTCCTAAAGGTTTCGATGAGCTCGCTTCCCCTTACTAGCTGATGAAAACCCGTCATTATGGCTTCTCGCCCGGCCCAATTCTCATTGTAAGCCGTGCAACATAGCCATCATTGGCCCGTTGGGGTCCGGTGTACCGTATTCGCTACGCGTATCCACATACATTTCTTCACTCCTCAGCCATAAAGACCACTATACACTGCCACATATCACATCGCAAAGTTTACAAGGAAATTTTTTCCACAATACTTATTTATTCAAGGAACACTTAAAAATAGTGAGCATAATAACAACAACCCAAATTTTTATAACTTGGGCTCGATACCATTTGTCACACCTCCCGTTTCCAAATAGTATTTTTCTATATCATGATGATCTAAAGTCTATTCCACATATGAATAATTCAACATTTCTTACTTCTTCTCGATTTACACATCAATTATAGGTATTCCCTTTAACACCTATGGTATTTATGGTTAACTTTAACCTCTTGTTTTAAATTCTATTTATTATACTAACCATTAAGGTTTTTAACTCCATAACCCTTCCTTCATTTTATTAATATATATATATATATATATATATATATATATATATATATATATATATATATATATATGCTTATTATACATATATATATAACCACGTACCTCCAACATATATATATATATCCCCGACTTTCCAACATATATATATATATCCACGACTTTCATCATATATATATATATATATATATATATATATATATATATATATATATATATATATATATATATATATATATATATATATATATATATATATATATATCGAATTTAAATCTTTTCCATGTCCTATGGTTACCACAACCCTAGCTTCACGACATGCTACCTCCCACGTCCTATATACGATCCACCATTTTTAACGCGGATATAATTTATTTGTTTGTTTATTGATACTATGAGTTGAGTTGGTCGTATTGCGTTATGAACGTAGTGTCCTCCATCAAATCCGTGTGTTGGATACGTTTTGTGGCTATACTCTTTTATGAACCACTGGTTCTTACCTAGCTGTAGTCGCACGTTACTTTTCTATATACATATGGATTTGATTTTATTAACCGTGTGTATATGAAAGATATATATAATTCAGACCTTGCGTATGAGATTTTTACTTCTCTTGCAACTCTCGCCCGCAAGACGTCGACATCAATTTAATTTTATATGCACGCATATCTTTGGAAATCTACGATTCCAATTTGGTTTATGGCTTCGGGTTATGGAACAAAATTTCGCTAGAGTCTTCAACACCCTCCAAAATACATAAAATCATAACACACTTCAAAATTTTTTGGAGCTCCCCCCTTAAAAACTAAAAGGAAAAGAGACCAAGTAAAGTTCTAAAGGCAAGTCGCTAAGTCGCATATACTTTATTTCAGGATTCGTGCGTACCTGGGGCGACCACGACCCAAGCAACGCACAGTCGCATTGCATCGCAAGGGTCTAATATCGTCAATTTATGACCTTGCGACCTAGCGACCTTGGGGTCGCAAGGTTGCAAGGTCGCAAAGTGGAGTCTTAAAAGAAATTTGCGACCTGCCGACCTTGCGACCTAGTGACCTCGGTAGGTCGCGAGGTCGCAAG
This sequence comes from Pinus albicaulis, assembly GCA_034641835.2. Classification (NCBI taxonomy): domain Eukaryota; kingdom Viridiplantae; phylum Streptophyta; class Pinopsida; order Pinales; family Pinaceae; genus Pinus; species Pinus albicaulis. The sequence continues at coordinate 605,074,846 of CM076575.1, read as the reverse complement.
GTCGCAACTTGCGCCCGCGACCGCATTAAACGTCCGCACGTGCGACCTTTATATAAGGCCTGGGTCGCTAGGTCACATTTGTGACTCTCGCCGAAAACCGCGGATTTGCTCCTCGCTGGCTGTGTTGATCGGCGCGTTTTCTTCCCGTGTGTTGCCGTTTTCCCCTCCCTATGTTTCCCCCCCCCGCATAAACATTTCTCGCTATTTTTTGAGCCTCCCACGGTCCTATTTATTTACCAAGAAGGATGGGGGTTTTTCTTTGGATTGGCCGTTGTCTTTGTGTTTCCCACAAAACCCCAAGGTCGCCGTCTTCCCTTGCCTAAATCCTCATGGCTATGCCTTATGGTAAATTATGGACCTTTTCGTAATCATGTTTTTCCCTTTGTAAACATTTAGCCGCAAAGTCACGCGCGCAAACGCAAATGCGACTCCGCGAACCGCGATCGTCGCAAGGTCGCAGGTCGCGAGTCGCAAAGTCCCACTGCGACTGCTGACCCCGCGACCTAGGCCGCGGTCGAGGGGAGCCGCGAAAGTCCCACTCGCGACTACACCGCGACCTAGTCGCAAGGTCTAGAGGTCGCAGTGAGTCCTTGCGTATACGACTCACGACTCCCGTAGAAATGTAAAATTATCTTTGCATGCTTAGACTTTTAGCCATTATCATCATGTCTTCCTTATCCCGTGATTCCGTTCTTAAATGAAAGGTGTGAATTGCAGTGCATACGCATCGGTCATCTCCGACTCGAGCAATATGGCACCGGTATCCCGAAGGAGAAGCAAAGTGTGTAGAGGAAGAATCAAACGCGTATACAAATATCTCCGCCGCCGATATACGCAGACACCGTGCACCTTCGCAAAGGAGGATAGCCCTCGGTGGTATGAGGCATACCATGAATTTTCCATGACAAAGCAGAGGAGTTGGCCGTAAGAGCTCCCGACCGTGAAATATATCCGGTCGAAGGTCCAGACCGCACCGGGTCATTCCTTATCCCCGTCATCTTTCCATGCCCCGAAATGCTGACCGATCATACGGTAAGACGGATCCGAAAAGCTTCGCAATCCGAGATAGTGTGGAAAGTTGCACATTGGAAAGTTCAAGAGCACAGTCTACTACCCCTACCCAAAGCAGAGGTAAACTTCACCCCAAGATGGTTCGCTACAAATGAAGTGCCGATGGTTGACACGATCGAAGATGGTATGCAATCCGTACAATGAAGATAAAAGGACCTCAGGAGTACCCGGTAGCCTGGCCTCGAGGGAAAGTCTATAAGCTAGTGGCCGCCATGTCGTGTGATATACCTAGACGTTCGTACACCACCACCTTTCAATGGAACATAAGTAACCATCACAACATGTAACACCACCCGCACCGATTCAATTGGGCGGGAATATTAATGTGGCTCCATGCACAAACTGTCACCTACCTGCATGAGGGAGCGCTCATCGACCCTACATGGCTTCGTATCTATTAGATGAGTCGTCCGTGCCCCGTATGCATGTTGAGGGATGGCCACATAATTGGGACCTCAATGCACCCGTGCAATACACTTGCAAACCAGGGTATTCTCCGGGAATCTAGGTACAAGACGGACATCGAGAAAATCTCACATATTCATGCCCGCCCCCCACGGAAACTATTCGGGTCAAGATGCTCCTCGCATGTCTTCAAGGCGCAGCGATGGAAACACTAGGTCGTGTGGCACACTGGTTCCCATTCGCCTAATTCACAATCATCCGAGCTTTTGCTCGTTTAAAGCACCACACGCTCTACCTAAGTTTGTTACCGACAAGGTGCTCATATAAGAGGTGTGTTTCTTCAAATGACCTTGGGTTTCTCTAACGTCCTCGCCAAAGGGAAGAAGAAACTGGCCCCGCCCATCTCTCACCATTGGTTCCTATATGGTCAAAGACTCGCAGAAGTAGCGCGTGAAGGGAAGAGGTGAAAAGCTATCACTTCGCAACTGACCGCCAGCTCATTTGCATCCAGCTAGGATAGTTCCGTAACATTGTAAAAGGGCCAATTTTCGCATGGAGTTATCAACACGTTGAGTGTCTCTGATGAGGATGAGAGAAGAAATTGGTATAACGCTAACCGGCATCTCGCACTGTGAATCGACTTCGACCGAGAAGGAGCGTAGTATCGTAACACTGAGGTTCTTCTCCTCCAAAGATAAAAGAACATGGGGATCGTGCACCCGACACCGCAACATCAGCAAAGGGAAGCAGAAGCTCAGCCAACTGGAAGAGGGCAAGAAGAGGAAGGAAGATGAAGAGAAATGAAAGAAAGACGCTGCACGTAACTAAAAGGAAGAAAGAGGAGGAGAAAGAAAGACAAGAAAAGGAGGCACAAGCGGCGTTAACGGGCATCGAAAGAGGAGCTCGATAAAGTCGATCATCGAAAAGGCGCAGCAAAAGCCGCCGCGCAGAAGAGGAAACAGGAAAAGGAAGCAGAGGGCAGAGAGCGGTAACGCCGAAGAAGGGAAGAGCATGACAAGGCTGCGCAGCGCGCAAAAGGAGAAAGAAAGGTCAAACGCGGATGTAGAAGTCGAAATAATAGATGACATTGATCTATCTCCCCCGAATATCCCCGTGTGTGGCGCGGGAAGGAACTCTCACGTTGATGACTTCCTCCTCTGGGGAGGAAGAACAAGAAGTCTTCGACTTGACCGATTAACCTTCGACCACTCCTTCAAGATACCGCAAGAGAAGAGGAAATCCCCGACGTCGCTATCCTCCCATCTCCCTCCGCGCTCCACCGAAAGGACATTGTCCCGGCATACACAAGGACAACCGGCGATGATAGCGTCGGCAGCACCGCTTGCCGCGCCTACGAAGAAAAATGTCGCGTTGATGAGCAGAGATTATTTCTTTACAGAACCGGCTAAAAGCGGCAGAAAGCAGGAGAAATCAAGGCTAGAAAATGAGATGTTCTTACCTGTGGTAGGCCTCGCTCAAGTGAATGAGGTCCCACCGGCTACTAAGAAGGAATGTGATGTGTTGGAGATGACAATGAGGCAAGTATACCAAAGAATGTCTACCCTAAAACAAACAAGGCGTGTCCTATCAAGTAAGAGGGGGGTACCCGGAAGAAACCAAGTTAAAACACGAACAACTCAAGGAAGCCTCCGATAGCCTTGGACAAAATGATGAATTGGACAAATTTCAAAGACGTTGAAGCTCCCGAACACGTGTCTCGAAAGTGATTGGAGTCATACGCAAGAGGACAAAAGTGCGTATCTGATGAGTATGTAAATCGAAAGACAAGTCGTCCAAAGATCCGGACAAAGCAGTGGCCCAGAACGAATCGTTGGTATCGACTCCATGAACGCTCTTCGTCACATTCCATCATTAGGGGCACTAAATGAAACTGGCCGGGAACAAATGTAGAGCAGAAATCTGGGCTTCGCAGAGTCACAGTACAAGACAGCCGCCGCCGCACCGAATTCGAAGCATCACAAGAGAACTCGAACCTATTGTCATTACCCCGTTGAAAATCTACACCAAGCTTGCTTTCTATCACCGATGATCTCTCGAAGAAGGAGATCACAAACGCTCTAGAATGTATGCTTCGGATAAAAGAGGAAAGCCTCTTGTCGCTCCTATAACGACGGATACCAAACTTGGAAAGACTTCATCAAAGGCAAGAAAGTCGATGTTCTAGAACCTCGATTGCGCGACCACCTCCATAAGTTGCAAACGCTCGGGTCGTTAGGTCACATTTGCGACCGTGTCGCAGTCGCAATTACACTGTGCTCAGGTCGCAATTTGTACAAACAAGAAGTTGAACCGTCGGAAGTTGGAACTCGCCAAGGCTATGCAAGTGCGGCCGTTGAATCTATAAATACCCCAAAGGGGGAAGCATTGTTAAAGGTCGCCTTGCGGGACCGAAAGGCATCATTGCATTGTAGCTTAAGAAGCATACTTGATATATGAAATACAATACATGTTAAAACCCCTTTGATTGGATGATGTGTTGAGTCATGGGATAACATTGTGTGTATTCTCGTATATAGTTTCGAATATCTTTCGATTAATGAATCTCCGTGTTATTAATAGTGTCATTCATGCACCATAGTTATCCGTGATTGTGTTGATGACGCCGTTATTATTTGTTTGCTATGAATGTTAATGAACTATTTTGTTAGCATCTCGTTATATCCTTCGGAAAGTAAAAGGGATTTTCTACCAAAGGATTGTTTCGCGGTCGTATTATCTTGCATGCATACCTCATAGATGTGTTGCTAACAACATTCCCCGAGTTTATGCATTCGGTCTATTACCTTGCTATGCACAAAAGGCCATATATCGGTTTTATTCATCGCTCATGTATTCTATATCGTGTTAATAAGTGTATGTTTACAATTTCAATTAGGTTGTTCGAAACCGAAGAGTTAGTCATTTTATGGTAAATTTCGACTCACACTCCCGACTCAGATCCCTACACTAAACGTGTTCAAAGTCTAATTGGGACTTTCTACCGGGGAGATCCCCATCACAATGGACATTTTCCGTCAACGTATTTGGCGCTGTGGCTGAGTGGGCCATGGCATCCTCCCGCATACAAATGCAGACATCCCATCCCAAACTCCCCGCCGTGAGGTCATAAATAACGGTTGCCCTCTTCCCTTTGTGAAGATATTCCAACGGTGGAAGCCCGATACTCGAAATCACTAACGGTCACCGAGAGCCTTGCGCCCCGCCTGTCCGTAACTTGCTCAGGGATTTAATATATACCCCCATCATGGAATTCCCGGGCCCACACTAGACCCCTCGCCGATAACATCACTCGCAATGGCGTGCGTCCGCACTGCACCTCGAACTTGTTAATACCATGATTGAGGACTCGCACGGACCGTCCAGAAAATGACCCCGTTACCCACGATAGTGAAGGTTTCCCCGATACCGAACTCTTCTCGAACTACGCCCCGACTCAATCGCTGGACCAACAACCAAGCATGGCTCCCCCACGAGAAGGAGAGAAGGGGAGAGAAGAAACGAAAGAGAAGGTAATACGGCCCGAAGGAATGCAGAAGAAGTCAATAGGCTCGAAGAAATGAAGGTGGAGTCACTAGGGTCAAGGTCGCGGGTGGTAGAGGGAACATCATTCACGACCTTAGACACCACGCCAACCATAATCACCACCAAAACCAAAACGTACCCCTCACAATCGGGAGCTACTTAGAAACGTGAATAACCGTGAAAGACACCGAGATGAACACTCTCGTCGTCTTGAAGGAACCCCGGTGTCGTGGACGGGAAGTGAGTCCGGCGTAAAACCGAAACCATCAACGCCCAGAGGGTGCAACCCCTGAATGATGGCTCAATCCCCTCGTCCCTTTTAGGTCCTCTCCATGACATGCCCGTACACCCGTAGAAGTATCTTCCTGTTCGATTCAGAAAGGCACATCTGCGAAGACCATGTTAGTAGTTTTTATCGTTCTAAGGACTATGAGAGTTCGAAATTACGACGTTGCGTGTCGACTTTTCCCCCACACTTGTAAGACAAAGTTGCCTCCTCGGTACCGCTCCCTACTCAAAGGCGCTTCATTAAGCTTCATGGGACCCGGCCCGTCGTGTGTTCCCCGCAAAAGTTTATGGAAGATAAAACACCCTCTATGCTCCTCACCGAACTAAGCACCATCAAGTGTCATAGAAAAGAGAAAGTTAAAGATTTTAACCAACGTTTCGCAACCATATTGCAAAAATTCCCTCCAAAACTTAGCGTTAGACGATTCCATCACCATCGACTACTATACCAAAGCCCTCTCGAGGGATATTGCGCTTTTCGCTGGAACGCGAGGCCCGCGCTTTGACGACAAAGAAATTACGCGGTCGCTCTCGCGCAGAAAAAGACATGTTGTCGACAGGTGTCATGGATCACGACGTAAAGGATGATCACAAGTCAACTACTAAAAGGTCGGCCTTCCACCCCAAATAGAGAGAGAGAAACTTTCGATTTCGAAAGTAGGCTGGGAGACCCCCGTAACCGTTAACAAAATGAGGTCTCTCGACTTAAAGAGAAAAGGCGTTGAAACCTCAAATATAAAGAAACTCTCCCAAACCTTTTTTTCAAGAAAAACATCCCAACACTCACAGGGCCTCCACAAACACCAAAGGTTGCCTCATCGTGGGAGGAAATAGGGAAGGACAATTTTGTTCTTTTCACCAAGTCGCCTATCTCCGAAAAGACGTGCCCGCAATGGACGTGGGCAAAGATGACCCAACAGAGCCATCCGCCTCCGGATGATCAAACTCTGTGAAGCTCCGATGAGACGAGAAGTTTCGATCAAGACGAAGTTTCGCTCCTGGGATGGGGAACGGGAGTCCGTCTTAACTTTCGATGTAATCCGCTGGGGAGAGTCTCGCTCCCATTGATATTAACATGGTGCGGTGAAGTCCCAAGGCTTAGCCCACTCGAAACTATAGTCTTAGAAGCAAAGGAGCTATTCCCGAACAATCATATGAAGACAAGAAAGGGCTTTCCGAGGAAAATTCTTCCCCCTAGCAACGTATGACCAACTACGCCGAAAATCCTACCAATAGTAACGCAAAGCAAGTCAAAAAGACCAACCCAATGGAACCATCGAAAACCACTACCGAACCTAGTCCCCACACCGACACTAGCTACAACATAGTGGAGGACATGAAAGACCAGTACATTATTCGCTCTACGAGTTGGCCCGCATCACGAACCAAAAGGAGCTTATCCTAAAGCTTTCGCTTTCAACAACCAAAAAATACGAAGACCGTTAGCAACACATCCGCACAAACCCGCCTAGATTTCCAATCTATAGTAAATGCGGTAACACGAACTCGAGAGGGTCCACCCCTCCATTTCTCTTATCTTTCGAGATGTTCAATTTCAACGTCCACAATTGCCTCGCTGACTCGGTGCTTCCACAAATGTCATGCCTTTATCTCGTGTGCAAGAAACTCAACATCCTCCACAGAAAACTCGACGCAAAAATCATTCAACCGGATGTGACTACAAGTACCAGCATTTCCGGAGAGTTAAACAATGTCATCATCCGCCCTCTCATCCGACTCGAGGGTTCATCACGCATTGATATTGTGGTTGTCGACATCCCGTGCTTCATGGTGTACCGCTTAGTAGATCGGGGTCTAGCAAATTGTGCTGATACTTCGCCACGGATTGGTCTCACTTATGGCTGGCCCTACAAAGGAGGAACAACCAAATCGAGTTGAAAGCGAACCATACATGAAGCACACCGTAACTAATTTGGATGCCACAATGAACCCATCGCCGCCCAAGAAGAACTTGGCATGTGTTTTCTTGATTCCGTTTTTGGATGTTACCAACCTCCCCTGCCCGTAGTAGGCCCTTGCGAGGTCCTTTCGAGATGACACTTCACGCAGAATGTTTCAACTTTATCACACCAACCCAAAATTCCTCCGCAAGACACCGCCCCTGCGTCCGGAAAATGACATATGGACATTGTATTACCACTGTCTTAAATTCTATGTTCGGTGCCACCGCGTTTTTTCGATCCACATAAGAAAATCTCTAGTCTCTTTGCCGACTCGAGTTTCAATGCACTAACATCGCCGAGTATGAAGCTCCGATCCCTCGGGCTTAAGAAGGCGTTGATTTGAAAGTAGTGCTTACGAGTCATTGGTGACTCCGAGATTATCACTCGGCGGTACGCAACACTATTCACCGTTTGTCTCCACATTTGAAGGCGTACCAAGAAGAGGAAGAAGCATTAATTTCTTCCTTTGATGCTTTTGGAATTAAGTCTCCGTTCTAAGAATGTATAACGGCACAGTTGCACACTTCTAGCTAATGCCGTCGCTGCTACCCCCCTTTTCGAGGGACGTGGTTTTCTGCTGAAGTTATGTATAGACCATCCGTGCCGTACAACATCACTGACCTGCAGCTGATGATGATCAATTGTGTGCCGGAATTTATGCAACTCGTAAATATTCAAAGATGTCGCTATAGATAAAAATGAGCACGACCAAAGTTGCTGCAAAAGTGCGGAGTACGAGCAAAGTTAAGGGAAACCCCCATGCCTAAAGCGGGTGTATCACCGAGCCGTTTGATCCGCAAAACCGTTTCCGTGGGCCCCCAAATGCAGCTCGCACTAAGCTATTGACAAGTGAACTTGGGATCGAAGACAATCCAATTCATCAACCTCGTTAACCGCACTTCCCAAGAGGCCCAAGATTTCACTCAATTATTTTCGCAAGTATCGCGACGTATTCGCTGGACCTATGAGGACTTACGACATGATTTATACGAATTATACAAATATGTGATACCAATTAAAGAAAATGCAAAACCATCTCCAGCTAAACTTAGGAAAGTACACCACAATGGAGCCGCTAATTCTAAAAGAACTCAAAAACTTTTAGATGCCCGCATTACCTTCAAAGTCCGCTATTCCACATGGGTGTCCAATTTAGTGCCTAAGACGAAAGTCGGTGAGATTCGATTATGTGTAGATTTCGAACTTGAACCGGGCCTCAAGTAAGTGATAATTACCCGTTGCCCCCTATGGAGCAAGATATTGCCAAAGCGCGTCCGCTGTAGAGATGTTCTCTTTGTTGACCAAGCTCGGCTACAACTGGCATCGGTGGCCGAAATCCGGCATCGGTTAAAGACTACCTTCCGACTAAATGGGAATCCGCATACCGACGTATGCTCCTTTGGGTTAATCAACGCCGAGCAACTTTCCAGAGCGATGGACATAGCATTCGCAGGTCTCGATAGGCCAAAGTGTGGTGGTTTACTTGGATGACGTTACCGTGTTTCTCCAAACATCGGGGATCACTTATGTCACCTCGTATTTATTTTCAAAGATGCAAAAATACCAGACCTCGCTTAACCCAAAGTTAGGCAGCTACCAGAGCAGAAGTGAATCCGTTTGTATTTACATCACAACAAAGGCATTGTCGTTGATCCAGAACGTGCAAGTTTACTTTTACCCTCTCTCAACAAAGAAAGCAATGCAATCCTTTTGGGCAAAAATCACTTCGTACGTAAGTTTATCTCGTATTTCGCCCCGCATAGTGAAACCATCATAAGGATGATAAAGAAAAATGCCATTTTCAAATGGAATCAACCCGAAAAGGAAGTTGACCGCATCAAGAGGCCATAGCCGAAGCGCTTCTCTCCAGAGCCCATATTTTCGCAGATTTTCGCCTTGTACACGTTCTTCGCTCGGACTATCTCCTTCGGTACCGTGCTCACACGGGGGGTGCGATATCGTAAATAATGACGAGCGTCCCATTTCGTTTATGAGCACCGGCTCACAGAGTGCCGACTCAAATTATCCCGAAATCGAGAAATGTGCTTTTATGCGTGCTGTGCGTTTAAACATTTTCAGACCATACATCTTCAAGAACCATGTCACAAGTACGTTCCCCATCCACTGCTCGATCACTATTCATGGAGTTGGGCAGAGGAGAGGGAACTGGTTGTGGTATGCAAGAGTACTATTTAAGCCGCACGCACTAAAGGACAAATAGCAATGACACGCGAGGCCGCAGTTCCCAAAAAAGTGAAGAAGATAATTGGGAGCAAGAGATTGACATAAAATAAATCGACGTCAAGGTCTTCCAGGAAAGGAACTCGTCTGTACTCGGATATCTCGTGATATTTGGCGCACGGTATTGGAATCAACCCAGATGCCCGGCGTAAACGTGCAACTCACTCAAAGTCGCCCTACCGGTTAATCCAAGTGGAAACTTCCTTTCAAGAAACATTCAAACTTTATAATGTTGCGCCGCTAGAGCAGACAGAAGCTCAAAAAGGTTTTAACCGAGCCGTACGATGGACCGGCGGGAGGTCATTTCGTCGGGGATACCACTGGCCATAAAATTACGTGTGTTATTATTGGCTGCACCCTGCCTGTAGAGCAGCCACGCGCAGGTTCTATGGAATACTCAATGTTACTGTGGGCTTGTAGGCGCGTCCGCCCCCCCCCTCCGTTGTTGTCGTAGTAGTAGAAGAACCTTTTCAGCAGTTGTCGGGGTTTGGACACAAGGAGATTCTACCCCACTCTTCTAAGTACACAGATCGACAATCATTAACGCACTGTGTGGGCTGAAGCGGTACCATTACCGCCAAGTCAACGGTACCAGGAGGTAATGCAATTTATCACTCACTCCATCATGACCAAAGCAGTTCTGGCGTTCCAACTTCCTTAGTGTTTGATAATGCAACGATTTTCTGATCTTTTTAAATTATATGATTTTGCATAGAAAATGTTAATGTTCTCAAACACTCCGCAAAGTACTATCCCCAAGGAAATGGTCTAGCAAAGACCAACAAATAAAAATCTGATCCGCATCGTCAAAGACCCTTCGCCCCCACCAACGAAATCGGTGACAACGCTCTCCAAAACTCCACTTTTAACAGACTACACACTTTAAATACGAAGAAAATTTCACCATATTTTTCAAGGAAAGAAGCCGTCCTCCCGCCAAATTTGTCTCTCTCGCCTAATAGCTTGTCTCAAGAGTGCCACGAGGCACTTCTGGTCCCGCCTTTGCAAATCCGCACGGGACACCCCGCTCAAACTAGAAGAGAAAGCGTTAAAATTTTCGGAGAAATTTTCGTCACATCCACGTAGTCGAATCAAAAGATGGTTCGATAAAAAGTCTCCAGGAGACAAAAAATTTGAAGTAGGAGATCTTGTCCTAAAGGGATAAGGCAATACCAGAGAAAGGTTACGGCCTCAAGCACTATGGAGAGGTCCTTTCGTGTTAAAAAAGAAAAGATAGGTTCCCATAATACTCAAAGTCATATACCTTGCAGAGTGTTTCCAGGTCCTCTCGTGAACGGCATGACCTCAAACACTATTTTACTTGAATAGCCCTCAAAAGGGCTGTTCTCTCTCGTATCATAGAAGCTGCTTTTTGTTGTTAAAAATAAAAATAAAAAATAAAAAAATAAAAAAAATAAAAAAAACCCTCAACCTTCAAAGAAACCTTGTCTAAGTCAGCTCGCAATCCGCATCACTTGAAGAGGTTCTATGTCGATGAAAGGCCCTTCGCAAAGCACGCGTCGAAACTCGCTTGTAATGGACACCTGAGGTGCACACATGTCTTAGCTGCTCCTACATAAGGAACCACCCCAGCAGCCTTAAAGGTGCAGTGTGTAGGAAAAGGTCTTGCGAGACGCAACCGGATCGTGAGGGAACAGGCTAACTCAAGAGAATTGTGTGTCACCCGGAAAACCCGAGTCCCCGTTATATGAGACTGTGTGGGCAACCTCTCTTTGAAGCAAACAAGCTTTCCTGATCCCCAACCGCCTGCAAAAATATTATTCATCGAAACAAGGGCTGGCACAATTTCAAATAAGTGCACCCATCAATAAAGGGTAAAAGGCCGGAGAAAGGTCACAGAGGTGCTGTAACGATCACGTGGCACCTGGCCAGCCTGGCTGGCGCTGAGCAACGTTCACTACCTTAGGCCGTGACTCCCCGGACAGAGAATGCTGCATGGGCATGCCATGAGGACAGGAAGTACCAGCCGGCCGCAGCGACCTGGCTGCCAACTTCTCTGAATCTGGGCAGCAGAAATTAAAATTCATGATCAGGCCACAACAAAGTACAAGTACTGTTGCAGGCTGGGGAAGAAGTGTAACTTGGGCAAAAAAGCAGGCACGACCCCCTCTCACCACTGCCTCACATGGCAGCTCTAGTCCAGTCAGGAAACACACAACATGGGCTTCATGTCTCCAAAAATACATAAAATCATAACACACACTTCAAAAATTTTGGGAGCTCCCCTTAAATATAAAAGGAAAAGAGACTAAGTAAAGTTCTAAAGGCAAGTCGCTAAGTCGCATATACTTTATCCAGGACTCAGCGGACCCAGGGAAGGATTAAGGACCTTATGTCGCACAGCCTACGTGTGTCGCGCGCGGCCCGAATATCGCCAACTCTGCACCACACCCACGACCCTCGGGGGCCCAAAGGCCCAAGGCCCGGCGGGAGTTCACAGGGGACCACACCAACACCTTGCGACCCACGACCGGCAGGCTCGTGCAGGCCGCAAGGCCCCAACCGCGCCCCGCGCACGCACAAACGAGACGCGCACCCCTTTTATAAGGCCCGGCTCACAGGCCCGCATTTCGTACCCCGCCGGAACCGCGGACGCCCGACAGTCGGACTGCGCGTCTTTCTCCGGCAAGTTGTCGTTTTCCTCCCTGTGTTTCCCCGGCAGACAAACACGGCCATTTTTTGAGCCTCCCAACGGTCCCGCCTATTTATCAAGAAGACAGTTTTTCGGATTGTCTGTCGTCTTTGTGTTTCCTACAACCCAAGGTCACCGCCTTGCTCACAAACTTACGTGCTATGCCTTGGGCAAATTCTCGGACCTTTTCGCACCCAAAGCTTTTTGCAAACATTTACGTGTGCCACGCGCGCGCAAAATGCAACACATCACACCGCCACCCCGGTCGTGTTGTCGCAGGTCGGGCGGTGAGTCGGCAGGGGGAAACCCGCATCATGACTGGCGAGCCCCACACCCCGGTCGCAAGGTCGGCAGGAGCTCGCAGTGTCCACTTCCACATTCTCACCTTCTGCGACCTGGTCAAAGCTTTCCAGAGGTCGTGAAAGGAGTCCACGCAGCAACACTGGGCCGACTCCGCAGAACAAGAAATTATCTTTGCATGCTTAGACTTTTTAGCCATTATCAGTGTCTTTCTTATCCGTACTGCCTAAATGTGCAAACAGTAATCTATGCATATGACGGTCACCCTCCTACTCTGAAAAAAGAAGAGGAAAATTTTGTATCCCAAGAGAGCAGGCAGAGGAAGAATCAAGACGAGACATATGAATATCTCTCCACCCACCGTTACACAGAGACACCGTGCACTTGTGCGAGAGGATATCCCTCAGTGGTAAGGAGGTATACCATGAATTTTCCATGACAACAGTGAGGAGTTACCAAGAGCTCCCGACCGTGAAATATATCCTCGAAAGTCGGTATGTCCAGACCGTAATTGGCCGGCTCTCATCTCGCTACTCCTCCCATGCTCGAAATGTCGGACCGGACTGGCGTCAGAAAGACGGATCCGAGCTTCCGCAATCCGAGATAGTGCAGGGAAAGCTTTCGTAACATTGGAAAGTTCAAGAGCACAGGTCTACTACTCCCTACCCAAAGCAGAGGTGAACTTCACCCCAAGATGGTTTGCTACAAATGAAGTGCCGATGGTTGACACGATCAGAAGATGGTGGGCAGAACCAGACAAATTTAAGATCAAAAAGGACCAGGAGTACCCGGTGGCCAGTCTGAGGAAAGTCTATAAGCTAGTGGCCGCCATGCTGTGCAGGATATACGGACGTTCAGACGCCACCACCTTCAATGGAACATGGGCAACCATCATAGAACATGTAACAGTCCACGGCACTCGATTCAATTGGGCGGGAATATTAATGGGCTCCATGCACACAAACTTGGCTTCAGCTTTAGCCCCAGATGAGGGAACGCCATCGGAATTCTACATGGCTTCGTATCTATTAGATGCTGTCTGTGCCCAGATGCATGTTGAGGGATGGTCGCATAATTGGGACCCCGAACAGACTCAGGCAATACACTTGCAAACCAGGGTATTCTGGGAATCTAGGTACAAGCCGGACATTGAGCAAATCTCTCACATATTCATGCCCGCCCTCTACGGGAAACTATTTGGTCAAGATGCCCCCTGCATGTCTTGGCGAGCGATGGAAACACTAGGCCAGGTGGCACACTGGTTCCCATTCGCTGAATTCACCATCATCCGGGTATTCGGCTCGTTTAAACCACCACACGCTCTTCCTAAGTTTGTTACCGACAAGGTGCTCATGCAAGAGGTGTGTTTTCAGATGACCTTGGGTTTCTCTAACGTCCTTGCCAAAGGGAAGAAGAAACCGTGGCCCGCTCTACCTCTCACCATTGGTTCCTATACGGTCAAAGACTCCAGAGAAGTAGCGCGTGAAGGGGAAGAGGCGAAGAGCTATCACTTCAGAAATCTGGACCGCCGAAATTACGATCCAGTCAGGATAGTTCCCGAACATTGTAAAAGGGCCAATTTCAGATGGAGTTACCAACACATCGAGTGCCCGGATGAGGATGAGAGAATAAATTGGTATAACGCAAACTGGCATCTCGCACCAGGAATCGACCATGACCGAGAGGGAACCGAGCACCAGAACATTGGAGTTTCTTCCTCCTCCAAAGATAAAAGAACACAGACCGGTGCAGAACCTGACACCGCGGATCAGCAAAGGGAAGCAGAAGCCCAGGCCAAACTGGAAGAGGAAAAGAAGAGGAAGGAAGATGAAGAGAAACGAAAGAAAGACGCCAGAACAGAACGGAAAAGGAAAAAAGAGGAAGAGAAAGAAAGACAGGAAAAGGAGGCGCAAGCAGCGGCAGAACGGGCACTGAAAGAAGAGCTCGATAAAGTCGATCATCAGAAAAAGGCAGAACAGGCCGCCGCCGCAAAGAAGGAAGAGCATGACAAAGCGGAAGCAGAGCGCCAGCAAAAGGAAAAAGAAAAGGGTCAAACGCAGGATGTAGAAGACGAGCAAATAGATGACATTGATCTATCTCCCCTGAATATCCCTGCAGGTGGTGCAGGAAGTAACCTTAATGTTGATGACTTTCTGGGGGAGCAAGAAGAAGAAGTTTTCGACTTGACCAGATTAACCTTTGACCAATTCTCTTTCAAGATACGGCAAGAGAAGAGGAAATCCTTGACGTCAGGCTATCCTGCCATCTCCACAGTCTCCACCGGAAATGACATTGTCCCAGACACAAGGACAAATCCGGTTATGATAGCGTCAGCAGGCACCGCTTTTGCCGCAGCCACAGAAGAAAATGTCACAAGGATGAGCAGAGAGATTATTTCTTTACAGAACCGGCTAAAAGCGGCAAAGCAAGAGAAATCAAGGCTAGAGAATGAGATGCTCCAGCTCCAGGGTAGGCCCGCTCAAGTGAATGAGGTTCCACTGGCAGTCAAGAAGGAATGTGATGTGTTGGAGATGACAATGAGGCAAGTATACCAGGAAATGTTCACCCTGAAACAAACAGTGGCCCCATTGGCAGAGGCACGGGAAGAAACCCAGCAGAAACACGAACAACTCAAGGAAGCCTCGACAGCCTTGGACAAAATGATGAATTGGACAGCCCAGTATCAGCAAGCTCCCGAACACGTGCCTCGAAAGGATTGGAGTCATACGCAAGAGGACAAAGTGCAAATTCGGATGAGTATACAATCCAAAGACAAGCTGTCCAAAATCCAGATGATGATGTCTGTGCTTCCTAATCGGTCGTATAAATCCATGAATACCCTTCATCATATTCCATGTTGGGCCTTCTGCAATGAAACTAAGGGTACAGAGCAGATGGCAGTGAACTTTCACTGTGACCCGATGGAGCAAGCTGCCGCCGCACCGGTATTCGAAGCATCACAAGAGAATCTGAACAGGTTGCTTGTCACCCCAGTGCAAATCTACACCAAGCTCGCTTCTCTCTCAATGATGATCTCCCAGAAGAAGGAGACTCTGGTGCCGAATGCTCTAGAATGTATGCATCGGATAAAAGAGGAAAGCCCTCTTGTCGCTCCTATAACGACGGATTACCAAACTTGGAAAGACTTCATCAAAGGCAAGAAAGTCGACGCTCCAGGAACCTCGATTGCGCGACCACCTTCATAAGTTGCAAACGCTGGGTCGCAGGTCGCATTTGCGACCAGGTCGCAGGTCGCATTTGCGACCAGGTCGCAGGTCGCATTTGCGACCAGGTCGCAGGTCGCAATTTGTACAAACAGGAAGTTGAACCGTCGGGAAGTTGAACCGTCGGAAGGCCATAAGTGCGGCTTTTGAATCTATAAATACCCCAGTAGGAAGCATTGTTAAGGGCTGCTCTTTTGTGGACTGAAAGGCATTATTGCATTGTAGCTGGAGAAGCATACTCTTGATATATGAAATACAATACATGTTAAAACCCCTTTGATTGGATGATGTGTTTAGCCGTGACAACATTGTGTGTATTCTGCGTGCAGTTTCAGAATATCTTTTGATTAATGAATCTGTGTTATTAATAGTGTCATTCATGCACCATAGTTATCTGTGATTGTGTTGATGATGCTCAAGTTATTATTTACTTCATGATGAATGTTAATGAACTATTTTATTAGCATCTCGTTATATCCTTCGGAACGTTAAGGGATATTCTTACCACAAAGGATTGTTTCTTTGGCGGTCAGATTATCTCGCATGCATACCTCATAGATGTGTTGCTAACGACATTTTCTGAGTTTATGCATTCTGTCTATTACCTTGCTATGCACAGTGTCATATATCGGTTTTATTCATCAGTCATGTATTCTATATCGTGTTAATAAGTGTATGTTTGCAGTTTCAATCAGGTTGCTCGAAACCGAAGAGATAGTCATTTAAGTGGTAGCCGGACCCACACCCCGGACGGGATCCCTACACCAAACGGTTCAAAGTCTAATTGGGACTTTCTACCGGGGAGATCCCCTACTGTTGGCCGGACATATTTTCCCGTCAACACAGCCTATGTAGTTAATACATTTCAGGTCCTGGGTACGTTGAGCTTTTATTGAGCCCCGACCCCAATGCAACATTCAATTCAGGCATTGATACATGGTTAAACCGTCGTATTTGAGCCACCTGTATGGATTGATCGTGTTAAGGTTTTTGGTATGTTTATTATAAAGATAGAGCTGTACCCGAGTTTCTCTTTCCGGTCACTTTCTCCATTATTCCAGCTAGCCATAGCGATGGTGGCTCTGCTGGGCTTTCAGGCGTATAGGCTTTATGCCGCTGATGGCTATTCTCCTCTTGTCGATGCACAGAGGTAAACTCACGGTATCGTTTTTGATGATCATTTCATGGTTTATTATGTATGTTGTCATTTACACGGGGTGGTCTCATTTTAATTCACGTTTTTCATTCCCGACGATTTTCTATACTCTAATCCTTCTCCCCATGTTTCATTCGAGATCAACATTGCTATGGTTAGGACTTTGCGTCCTCGGTTATCATTTTCCCAGGACTTCTCCTGTAGTTTGATAAACGTTGCATTTGACAGGATATTAAGGAGTTTGGTGATCCTCGAGGACATTTTCCTTACAAATGTGTTTTTAGGACGTCAAAATTTCCACCAGGTAAGACCGTCTCGACGTTGTGATCTTCGTTCCTCCTTTCTACATTTTCATTTAAATTTTTGGGTTTAATCTATGCACCTGATCTGCGCCTAACTCTTCCAGGCATCTCCAACGCAGGCATCTCCTCTCAGATCTTCGTATTTCCCAAGTAAAATTTTAAGTTCTTATTTAGAGTTACGTCTTATTCTATGTACATTTCTCAGGTCTGGGTTCGAATTTCATTCCGGACATTTTTGGTTTCTTCGACTAATACACAAAATGTGCTCTTTTACTCGCAGGTATGGTTGGTATTCTTTGGTGTCAATATGAATTCAACCTCATCATTCCTCTATTCACTACTGGTATCTGCTCTCCATATCTTTTTTAGGTCGGTACGCGTGAGCCTTTCGGCTACTGGCGAAGTAGTGGTTCATGAGGAACATTTATATATCTTGTGTTGTTTATTTTTCATATATATATCTAGTCCTAGGTGAAACTTTTATCTCCCAAAGGTAGTTACCCTTTGTTTTGTAAATGATGCATACGCAACAGTCTAGACTGTCAAACGCTCAAGCTGAGCAGGATTTAGCCTTGTGGGCGATAAGAATTTCCGGCTTACTTCTCGAAATTTCTTTTTAAAACTATATCTGTGCTAGCGCTAGGTTTGTGGTTTTATTTCTTTTGTTCTACGAACTCTATCATTACTATTCAGTCTTAATTATTGGATTCTTGGTTTTATCCATATATGCCTCTGTTACATGCCATCGTTCGCTCAAAGCGACCATACATAACTTTGGTTATTAAATTAACAAAAGGGCCAGTTATTACAATTCTTGATATGGTAGGCACATACCTTGTATAATCTAGATGAGTACTCTATCATGCATAGAATTTTCATTTCTATCACTGATGTAAAATGTATTTCTGCAGTGTGTAATGGTTTTCGAATTGAAGATTTCTTACTGTGTTTGGTTGGCTACACCAGTCCGCATCTTTTAGTGTTTAATGCGAACATGACATATATAAAACTCTGGTTATTATCTCGCTACGATTTGTAGTCATATGACGTTTTTACCAGTAGCAAATTTTATGTTAAATGTTGATTCTAATGTTTACTCTGTTCTATTAGTCAACATTATTAAATCCCTCGATGTTTCCCTTCGGGGTATGGATATAGATAAGTGTATCATGACTTCAAGAGAAATCCGTGATGGAGTTCTGTGTAAATGAAATATGAAATACAGATGCAGGTCTATTTCAACGTGTAATTATTTCTCAAACTATAGTTTCAGTCCTTGTCTCTCTGTTTTGTCACTTGGTCGACATGGAGGTCTTGCATTTATATAGTTTCTTTTTCCAGTACTCACACATAAATTTATTCTATTATTTGGCTAGCAGAGTTCATTCTTATTGCATCCATTATGAGCTATGATAATATGTTTGACTCTCTTGAAATTTTGATTTAAGAACCAAATACAATGTAATTTGTCTTATGTTCAGATTTTAATAAATGAGAGTCTGGTGCATCTGGTTTTAATGAACCTTCTTTTAATTTAAATTGCAGAAGAAGATTAAAGTTAGAATATAGATCATCTTGGGAAAATATGTATTCTCAGATTTGAACCAGTTATGGTTTAGAAATTCTGATAATTTCTTTCCCTAGATGTGATTCCCACAACCATACAGAGGTTGAAGATAATTCTGCTGAACTTCTGTTAAATGTGTGGAATATTACTACATAAAATCTGTACCTAGATTTCTCCTTTTGATGCAACATAAACTCTAATTCTACCTCTTATGGTCAAATATAAATAAATAGGCCTAAGGTAGCATTCATAAGTCTAGTATGCAATTTCATCAATTATATGTAGCCAATTCATACCTTAAGAAGTAAAAACATAGTTAAAGTTAGAGACATACCACTATTGAGATTGACCAACCTCCCAACCTTAGAGTCCTTTTTGTCTCCCAGAACTCACCGCTGAGCTAAGATCATCCCCTTTGAACAGATCAACCTCTAATCTATACAAGAGCAGCTTATTTAAGCTAATTTTACCCAAAGCCTGTTTCTAATTCTGCTTCCAGAATATCAAGATGATTTTCTGCCTGTTTGCCTAGGCTTCCCATTTTAGGGACTCTTTAAAGCTGTTTTATGCTTTTCCTCAGCTTTTCCAGCTTTTTACCTCTTCCCAACTACTTTCCTCATCATTGGGGAAATTTAGATTCTTCCTCAAAAATCTAAATTAGAAATAATTCCTTTCAAGGTTTTTTGAAGGATTGTGGGGAATAGTTGCCTTATCCATCCTCATGGATTTAGCAAGTGATATCATAATCTCATTTTTGGTCAATATGCACACCAGTATTTTATTCATTTCCTCAACTTAGATATTAAATTACATTCACAAAATATTTATCCTTTGGGGTCCACTTCCCTTAGGATTAAAGTTCAAATGTCTAACTTTGAAATTCCAACACATAAATTGGGGGTGTTGCAGTTGCACGCAGCTGCATGCAATAATCGTTATCATGAGCGAGCTCGAGTGAAGAGTGATGGATGATCATCATATCAATCTAGGTAATCATTTAGGATGATTTCTGTAAAGAGGTACCCTACAGAGGGTGGCATTGTCCAAGTGTGTCTTCATCATGCCTTGTCTCATTCGTCTCGTGTGGATGGTTACTAGTTTGAAGATCCATATTGGTTGAGGACCTGCGTTGAAAATCTTCATCCTCATGGGTATGGGAGAGGCTATTGTCATTCGTACTCATCCTATCACCTGCATCCAGGGAGAGTAGATACTTTTGAATGAGAATATCGCATTCTTGTCTTAAAGAATCATCCTCTACCTAGGTAAGATTGGAATGATATAGCTCTCTATGTCTTTCCAACCCCTTGTTCGCGACAAGGTCCGCAATTGAGTTTGCTTTCCTTCACACATGGAAAAAATTAATGTCTTTGTGATTGTGTATCATTTGTTCCAGAAGCTTGAGCCTCTGGGCAAGCCTCCATTTGGTAGAAAGCTTTGTGAACATCGTACCATGGAGAATTATTGTGGCCCCCATAGTGATGATTTGCGAGTCTCCCTCCATTACAAGGGGGAAATAGTGAAACTCATTTGTGATGTGGATACCCTAGTTCAACCCTTCAACCTCTGCAGAATTGTTGAGAGAGCTCCTGAGAATACCCCATATTACCATAGTAAATCCAAAGTGGCTCGCCCAGAGAGTTCTTGAGAATACCACTGAATCCTGCATTTCTAGGGTTGCCTTTGGACACACCATCAGAATTACATTTGAAGAAACCATTTGGGGGGGGGGGGGTTCCATTTTTCAGGAGCACGGATTCTACCAACACTTCTTGGGTTGATGTCCAGGGGGGAATTATTCTCATGTGCTAGTTTTTCCATATGTGACTATTTGAAATAGAGGTAGGGAGATCCTATTGGCTCCATGCATCTAAGGCCATTGTTTCAGTGATGTTTCTATGTATCCTTGCCCAGAGCTACACTAAGGTGGATACTTTGTCTTTGAAGACTACTCTTCCTTTCCTTCCATATGTTCCAGATAAGAATGCCTAGAGTTATCTGCCAGAGTTTGTTCAAGAGGTTACTGGAGTAAGGGTTGTCCATCCAACTACTGATGGTGCTGATGATGTTTCCCCTATCTCTGACGGTACGTCGACATAGAATTGTTATTGTGTCCCAGAAGGCATTAGAGGTAGGGAATTGGTCCAAAAGGTTGTCAATTGTTTCCAAGATTTCTTGGCATAGAGGGCATATGGAGGTTCCTACAAACATCTATTCAAAATATTATCCCATGTGAGGATGCGTCGTTTACTGAGTAGCCATAGAAAGGTGGCTACTTTGGTCCAGAGTTTGGCTGACCATATCTTTTTCTAGATGAGATTTGTTGGATCTGGGTTTTGCTAATGTAGGAGGTTGTAAGCTTCCTTGGTGGAGTAGTTGCCACTTGGCTTGTGACCCCAAATAAGGATGTTAGGTCCTCGTCGTGCTTTGATTTTTATTTTAGTGATTATTTCCTCCCAGATTTATGTGTGACTCTAACTGTTCCAGTCATCTTGCCATTTGTCTGTGTGTAGCCAGTTCTTAAATCGTTGAGTTGTATCATTGGTCAGGAAGTCCTGTACACTCTTCCTTACATAGCTTGTAAAGCTGTACTCCATAATGATCTAGGGAAGATGAAGGAGAGTCTTGGTATTTGCAGCTAGAAGTCCTCCGAGAATCTAGGTTGAGTGCCTCTGCGCAACTCTTAGAAGCTGTGGTTCTATGTCATCTTCTTTTGGCTACTTCTTTCTTTCCAAATTTTGGATCATCTCAGCTCTATGTTGAATCTTGTCAGGTCCTCCTTAGTCCATGAACGAGCATATTTGGCTGGCCACAAGTTACCCCATGGAGTGTGGGGGTTGGAGACCCATCTCCACCATATACTAGCTCCCATGATGTTGTTGTTGTGCTTAGGTTCATGCAGCCCTAGCCCCCATGACTTTTTGGCGTACACACTTCCTTCCAATTGAATAAAGCCCATTTTTTTCTCTCTTTGGTACCACCCCACAGTATATTTCTTTGCAATTTGCGCATGGCCTTTACGACCCATTCGGGGGCTGTTGGTACCGAGAAGAGGTAAATGGGGAGGGATTTCAGTAATGATTTGATGAGAACAAAGCAACATGCTATATTGAGAGTACAATGGGTCCAGTTGGCTAGTCTGGTTTCCATTTTGTCCAACAGAGCTCGCAAGCAGGAGTGATTAATCATTGTGTTAGTGACAGGGGCTCGAAGGTATTTGGAGGTTAAGGATGCTATGGAGAAGCCTATGATGCAAATAATGTTGCGCTGAGACATATGGGTGGTGTGTAAGAAAAATGTTTATAATTTTTCAGGGTTTACCTCAGTACCAAAGGCTTCAGAGAAGGAATATGGAAGAGATTTGAGGGTACGGGCTTCCTGGACTGAGGGGTAACCCATGATCATGTTGTAATCCAAAAATTGTTGATGGGAGGAGGGGAAAGGTTGTGGATAGGTATACCTTAGAGAGAACCTAAGTGGATGACGCTTTTGAGAAGGTAGCCCAGCCCTTCAGCCATGCTGATGAAAATGAAGGGTGAGAGGGGGTCCCCTTGTCTGATTCCTCTTGAAGGGTTGAAGTTGCAGAGGGTATAGCATTGACCAAAATGGAAAGAAATAGAGAGGTAATGAGGCTCATGATCTAGCGTATCTTGGTGTGGCTGAAGTCGAAGGCTATAGGGAAATTTTTTATATAGTTGCAACTAAGTTTTTCAAAACCCTTGGATATATTGAATTTTGAGGAGCATACCTAGTTTTTGGTAGGATTTGAGAGAATGTATGACCTCGTGGGTTAGGATGATACCATCAAGGATTTTCCTGCCTTCAACATAGCCTGTTTTCTCTAGGGAGACGATCATGGGGATGAGCTGCTTCAACCTGTTAGTAATAAATTTGAAAATTATTTTATAAATAACATTTAAAAGTGTTATGGGCCTATAATTACTTGGCGAGGCTGTGTTGTATTCTTTTGGAACCAGAGTGATGAAGGTGGCATTAAGTGATGAAATAAGCTAGTGAGTGGTGCACGATTCCTCCACTACACCCCAAATTTCATCTCTCATGGTTTCCAAGAAGAAGAGGAAGAATTTGCTAGCAAATCCATCACATCTTGGAGCTTTTCCAGCTTTCAGTTGGAAGAATAGATGTTCCACCTCAGCAAAGTGGTGGATTTTAGAAACATCCAGTTGTGTTCTTCTGTAATCAGCTTAGGAATGTGCCGAGTGAATTTTCCTATAGCCTCATGCCTCTGATGATTAGATTCTTGCAGAATGTTCCTGGAGTGATTTAATATCTCCTTCATTATGTACTCTTGCTTTTCTAGACACTCTCCATTTTGGTTTTTGAGGTCAGTGATTTTGTTATGCATACTGTGCTGAATAGTAGAGCGACAAAAAAATTTTGTGTTTCGTTCTCCATCTTTCAGCCAAAATTTCCTTGATTTTTGTCTCCATAGGATTTCATCCTGGCTGCTTATTTTTTCCATCTGAGTCGATAATAGCTTCTCTTGGTTCTCTGAATTAGCTAAACATCCTTGATGATTTTTTTTGAAGATTCTTCATTTTTTCCTCCATCTCTCTTTGATCTTTGATGATATTTTGAAAGGTAGATTTATTCCATACCTTCAGTTTACCTTTGATAATTTTCAACTTTATCTGGAACTACAAAATTTTATTTCCTTGCAGAGGTGATAGGGAGGACCACCAAGTAGAGACCATTCCCTTTAACCCTGGGTGTCAAAGCTAGCAGTGTTCAAATTAGAATGGATTGGGAGCATGCTTACTTGGTCTTAACCATTGAAGTTGTATTGGCCACTGATCATAACCTACAGCATGGATTATGGTAGATGATAGATCACCCCCAGGAGGGATGAAATTTTTTGTGATGAGGAACTCGTCTATTCTGGAAGCTATTTGGTAGGTGCTTCCTCTTCTATTATTCCAGATGAAGACGTTGTTGGAGGTTTGGAGATCAATGAAATGGTTTTCTTGGATGAAGTTCTTGAATCCATTACTATCGAGGTCAAGATGCATCCTTCGTCCCTTATTTTCCTATAGGTTTGCTATCATATGGAAATCTCCACCAAGGAGCCAGAGTGGAAGATATATTTGTTTATTGAGTTCATTTATGTTGTCGATAACCTCCATTTTCTGGTGGAGATTCTGGGGAAAGTAGACATTCCTTAGCAGTCCATGGATGTCCCCTCCAATCAGGTGAAATTTGGCCTGGATGAAATGCATATTGGCATTATATTTCTCTAGGGATATAATTTGGCGGTTCCAAATGATTTCCAGTCCTCCGGACGCTCCATTGGCATGTACCATTGTTGTATTGCATCCTTTCCATATATTGTTTCCAGACTCGAGCTGGAACATTTGGTTTCATACATGTAGAATATTGCAGGGTGTTCCTTAGTGATTCCTTTCTTTATCTTCCTGTGCTTGGTGGGGCTGTTGAGCCCTCTTATATTCCATGAGATGATCTTCACTGGGGGATAGGGGTTGGTGGTGTAAGCGTAGAATCTTTTTAACTTGGGGAATCGCCCGGAATCCACTTTTTCTTTACCCATTCCTACTGTTCTTTGGAGCGATGTTTTCCTACCTCTTTTGTGGGACACTTTTGTGAAATATTTTGTATTTATGAGAATACCCCCTTGAATGCCGAGAGAGGGGAGCTGATGTGTTCGGGTAAGGATTTATTTCAGCTTTTGGACCCATTTCTCGGATATTAAGTGAAAATAATTCTTATTGCAAGCATCCTCTAACCATATGAGATTCAAGCCCTTAAGGTAAATACTCTTTGGCTCTTCCTCCATGGCTTCTGGGATCACTTTGAGCACCTATTATTTTCCCTCCAACACCGGTTTTTCCCCTGTGAAGCTGGGGGTTTGATGTTTCAGAAAGGTCTATGTTGGGATTTTGTTCTGTTGTGCCTTGGAGGACTAGGGTTGATCCTTGGAGGTGTGATCGACTTCTTTGTCTAATTTAGGGCTATGAATATATTTCTAGTCACATGTCCTTTTTTATTCTTGTGAGAATTAGTTCTCTAATTTTGCCTTTTATTGCTTGCTACCTTTTTGAATCCTCTTGATTCTTGATCATTTGATTCATTTTCAACTGCCACTTTTTTGTTTAGAGGGGAATATCTAAATACATGCCCATGTTGGTGACACCTCCTGCATCCGAAAGGAACATGCTCATAAGTTATAGTTTGTATCCATTTAAAGCCTTCGTGTAGCATACTTATCTCACTTGGTAAAGACTCCGCTATGTTCATGTAGAATCATATTGGAGCATATGCTGCGTAGTGGTTGATTTTTTTTTTCTCTGCTATCTTGACAAATTCCCCTAGGGAGTTGCCTATATCTGTAGGCGTCAGCTCATCCCAGTAGTCCTTGGGGAGGGAGTAGAGCTGAATCCAGACCAGGGCCCATCTAAGATCTTTCTTATTAGGCTTGAACCACTCTGTCCAATGTTGGAGGTATAATCGCACAGAGTTGAAAAAATAGGGTCGTCCATCCATGATCCTATTTTTGTCTTCAATGCATGTAAAAGGCTCATTAAATAAGCCTTTAGCACACAAATAAAGGTAAATATGGCCTTTGGATCTCCATTTGGAAGCTATCCATCCTTGAAGGGCTATTTTAGTGAGCTGGAAACCCATGAACTTGCCTATCAATGCATGATCCTTAATGAACTAGATTCTTTCATTGATGCGATGCATTGGGAGCTCAATCATTGTTCATCTGGGGTTCTTCAGAATGCATGTTGCTGACTTCATGTTCAATTATTCTGTTGTTGTTGTATTTTTCTGCTACATTGTGGGAGTCACCCCTGAGATATCATGAGATAGGCTAGAGTTTTGCTAATTCTCTGTATCAGCCCCTGTAGCCGCCCCTATGGGAGGCTAGCTTGTGATGGGGGGAGCAACGGTCCCCCCTCTGGATTCTCTCATAGGTGAGCCTCAAGGCTGACCATGACACTGATCGCGTCCTAACGGTCTGGGAGGGGGAAGGTCTACCTACACGAAAACCTCCCAACCATAGGTCATGGCAGTCGTCCTGGTGCAGAGCTCTGCTAAGTCAATTCCTCAAGTATATATATGTAATCTTGGTTCATGTATCTTTATTTTAATATCAAAAATTAAAATATGTATCTTCATAAAATAAAATAAAAAACTTACGTATCTTGAAATAAAATGTAAAAAAAAATCCAACATATAGTACATTTCAGTGCTGAGTTCACTACTTAGATCAAAAAGCACCTTTTATCGCTTATGTTGCAACAAAGTAAACCAATTATTTGGAGAATAGTTTAATTTCAAGGGTGGAAGAGGATCACATTGATGCCTTGGCCAAGCTATGATATGTTATCAAAACTTCCATGATCCTAGCCTGCATTCCATATCTTTGAAGCATTTTTCCAACTAGGACAACCCCATTTCTTGATCTAATAATTGATTTTGACTTAAGCCCCTATCTCTCATAGAGTAGAAGACTATTGTTGGAGAATTTGATAGCCTAGAGCTAAGGGATCAAGAGGATATTTTCGTGTAATGCTAGTAGCAAGTTATAGATGTGTTCTATAATTTTGTACTACTATTTATCTAATAATATAAATCTGATCTTTTGTCTCACTAATTTGATGCTTATTTAAGCTAGAATATGATTGTGCATTGAATTATTCATTTATTTCACTCCAAGTATTAATTTTTTCTTTGGAAATACTATTCTATATTATTTGTTAGTTGTATTTAATTCTCTTGATTGTTTGAGCTTTTGATTTTAGTTTCTTATCACCACTCGGTCGTGGCTCCAACCTTAGACATAGAAAATAATTTACTACTAATAGTGTTATCATCAAAAGAACTATTAATCATTCATTTATTGGAATTCATTATGTAAGACAAATGTAGTTTGGAAATTTGTTATTAGCACTTACTGTTTAATATAGATGAGACTAAAACTATAATTTAATAATATGTTTTCTATATGATGTAGTGACGTGAAAATAACCAATGATAAAATGAAAGTTAATTAGAATAATATATTTACTGATAAAATTATAGTATAATTTTTTTTCAATTTTACAACGAATGTTGAATTATTCAACCATTATCTTAAGTTACAATATATCTCTTCATTCTGTCATTTATCTATATATTTATCTACTTTATATTTTAATGGTCAACAAACTCAATATAAATATCTAAGGCATGAAAATGATGGAAAAAATGATCCACTTAATGGACCTCTAACATAGTACGCACATTGTTATGATATTGAAAGATGGCCCTTATATATATGTGTGTGTGTGTGTGTGTGTGTGTGTGTGTGTGTATTAGTGAATATGTCCAAAAAAAATTACGTTTAACCCTTGATAGTACAAATTTGCAATTAAAAACCCTTATATTCAGTAGAGATATGACACAATTATTTTAATCACAATCCTCATTATTAATTTGACCAATGAAATAATTAAAGAGTAATTAATATTCTAAGAAAGATAATTATTGTGTATAATTTAATGAGGTAAAAGTGTTGGAAATATTGTCATTGATGGCAAAGGAGGTAGCACTCAGGAAAAAGAGGCAGCGCTGAAGCAGAGGAAGGAAAAAGAGGCACAGCGAAAGCAATAGAGGCAGCAAGAAGAAATTCAAAATGTAACAGTCATAGAAGCACAGTGAAGAACCGTTATCGAAAGGTAGAGACAGAGGCAGAGTGACAGAAGCAGCAGAGGCAGAGGCAGAGACTAAGTGACAGAGGGAGAGAGCCGTTACAAAATTTCGGGAATCACACACTCCAACCAGCGTTATACAACACAAATATTATGCCGGGAATCTTCTACCCCGATGGAGGATACATATATATATATATATATATCCATCATCTTACATATAAATGCCGTGCATTACATATGCTGCAAAGGACCAAGGCATATATATTATTTTATATAAGTGGAGCGCATAAAACAAATTTTATAAGGTGGGACCCCTCCCCAATCGCAATCAGAGATCACAAGGGCAGTAGAACATGTAACCAACAGGAAGTTGTGATTGCGATTGAAGTTCGGACCCGACGGGTCTATAAATCATGGTTAACATATATTTGAGTTCCAGGTCTAATCGCATCGGCACTGGTCAATCGCATCGGAGAATATATGAGTTGCGATTGCGATTGAAGTCGGACCCGATGGGGGTATGAATTATAATTCAATATTTGAAGTCAACAATAGCATTGGAAAAATACAATGAGCAGTGGCCAATCTTGCAACACACATTAAAAGACTTGCGATTGCGTTAAAATTCCGGACCGATGGTGTGTGCGTCGTTTATGTCTGATTCAGATGCCATTGTCCTTTCCGGAGATTATAAGAGCGTCAGAACATATGTTAAAGACTTGCGATTGCGATTGAAGCCCGGACCCGATGGGCTTATAAATTATGATTAACAAATGTTTCAATTCCATGTTCCAATCGCATCGGCACTGGTCAATCGGAACACATGTTAAAGACTTGCGATTGCGATTGAAGCCCGGACCCGATGGGCTTATAAATTATGACTAACAAATGTTCAGTTCCATGGTCAATCGCATCGGAGGTAAAGTGGAGCATCGGAACATCACAACAGAAAGTTGCGATTGAGATTGAGATTCGGACCCGATGGACTGATAAACTATGACTTGATAGGTTTGAGTTCCGGAACATGTTAACAAACATTTGCGATTGCGATTGAAAGGACGGACCCGATGGATTTATAAGCCAAGACTGATATATGTTTGAAGTTTTTACATAACAGTGAATAATCGCAATCAGAAGAGGCTGAGGAGTGATACATCGCATCGGAAAGATCGGCGAGTGAGCCCGAAAGGAGTTCTTATTTGTTTAAAGAGTTTTTATTATATAATGGTGAGAATTGATTTAATCCTTTTTAAAAGGAATATTGTATGTATGCCGAGTGTTGAAATTACTTATATATATATATATGAAATGGTGTTGTTATATATATATATATATAACGTTGTTGCGATAACCCGTGTGGTCTATAGACCCACGGGCCTCAGCTTAACGGGAGGCCGATTCTTAATATACAATGACTGTGATATATGTCCGTTCCACTTGCGGAAATATATATATATATATATATATATATATATATATATATATATATATATATATATATATATATATATATATATAGATATAAATATAGATATAGATATAGATATATATATATATATATATATATATATATATATATATATAGATATAGATAGATATAAAAATATAGATATATATATATATATATATATATATATATATATATATATATATAACGTTGTTGCGATAAGCCGTGTGGTCTGTAGACCCACGGGCCTCAGCTTAACGGGAGGGTGATTCTTAATATACAATGACTGTGATATATGTCCGTTCCGCTTGCGGAAAGTTCCACATCAACAAGACACTTGCTGCAAGTCAGCAGTCACATATTTTTCTAAGAGGCACTGATATAAAAGCACTGTTACATGTATGCAAAAAATACACCACAGCAGAGGATAGAAAAGCATACAGAGCAGAAAAGAGTCAAAACACAGTCACAGAAAAGAGAAATGCGCAGCAAACCAAGAGACAAAATAAGTGAGCTAGAATTCACATTGTAATTCGAATGTAAATGGTTTAATTGTTTTTATTGTTTGTGACGCATTGGCAAGTCTCCGAGAGAAAACAAACTCCCACTGTAATGCTAAAATTGACACCTACAGTTATAATTTCTGAGTAAGCTGATAAAAGGAGTGAGAAGGCAGAAGGCAAAGAGACATGACTTTCCATTTCGAATTCCAAGGAGAATACAAACAGTCATGTGAGGAAATCTATAAATAATATCATCTTGATATTCAAAAAAAAAAAAGAGAGAGTAAATCAAGAGAAGGCAGAATATATAAGAGTGAGGCAGAGAAGATTAAGAAAAGCAGAACAGAAGGAGAAGCTATATAATAGGGCTGATATCTGAGGTAAATACGCAAACTTTCAGTTTGATAAATTGAGGAAGTTAGAGCTTCCCTATCAAGTTTCAGCTTGATAGTCGTCAGTTGTAGCCGACTGAGGTTGGAGCCTCCTGTAGGTTGGTGCCTACAGAAAACTGAAGGGATTTGGTGCTTCCTTGCAAGTTGTGGCTTGCAGAATTGAGGTAGGAGCCTCTTGTAGGTTGGTGCCTGCAGAAAAATAGTGGTGAGAGGGAGTTGAAGCTTGCCTTTGCATCACAACAATAATAAGATGTGGTTTTCTCCCTTTATGGGTTTCCACTTATATCTGGTGTCTTTGTGCATGATATTTATGTATTTATCTGATATGTATCATTTGCTTAATACCTGTTGCTCTCATATTAAGTCTACTTCTCTATTAAACTAATACTTTCTGATTACATTCTAAAATTACTCTCACATCAAATTGAGTTTGAAATGAAGGTGTAAATAAGTTTAATGAAAAGTTTTAAAAGATCAAGAATGTATTAAACTGATTCACCCCCACCCCTCTCAGTTTAATTAGAGGTTCAACAATTGGTATCAGAGCAAGTTCCTTGTATATCAGTCTAACAAATGAAAGGAGATCCTAGGCTCTCAAGATGGCAAGTCAAGAAGGAAGCTCAACCAATAAAGCCCCTTTCTTTACAGGTGAAAATTATGCCTTTTAGAAAATAAGAATGAAAGCTTATATAATGTCCTTAGGATTAGAAGCTTGGGATGCTATGAAAATTGGATATGTCACAAAGTCAACTGATACAGAGAAAGAAGCTAAAGAAAGCTTTGTAGCTAATGCAAAAGCAATGAATGCAATCTTTAATGGACTATCTGAAGCTGAGTTTATCAAAATAATGCACAGTAATACTGCCAAAGATATGTTGGACACTCTAGAGAATATCCATGAGGGAAATAAAAAGGTTAAGACTGCCAAAATTCAAGTATATAGAGCCCAGTTTGAAAATTTAAAAATGAATGATGATGAAGATGTTGGGAGCTTCTTCTTAAAAGTTCCAGAAATTGTTAACAGTATGAAAGCTCTTGGAGAAACAATACCTGAAGGTATAATTGTACAAAATATTCTAAGATCTCTTCCATACAGATTCAATCCCAAGGTGTCTGCAATAGAAGAAATAGCTGATTGGGAGACCTTGACCATGAACCAACTACTAGGAAATCTTACAGCATATGAGATGAGGCTCCCACAGAAGAAGCCAAGTACAAGGGAAGCAACATTCAAAACATAAAAGAAGAAAGAAGAAAAGGAAGACATATGCTCCTGCTCTGATGAAGAAGAGGCTAAATTTGTCAAGAAATTGGATAGAGGATCAGGTAGATACAAAGGCAAACTTCCTTTTAAATGCTTTAAATATGGAATTGTTGGACATTATGCTGCTAGATGTCCTCACAAGAATGTAAGAAATCAAGCTCAAGAATCAGAGAAAGACACATCAAAGAATTGGCAGAAAGGAAAGAAATTCAACAGAAAATCCTTCTATGCTCAGCAAGACAGTAGTGCATCTGAAGACTCAGATGAACTCTCAGGAGAAGAGGGAACCTCTGAATTTTTATTAATGGCCATAGAAGATCTTGAAGGACTCCCGCTAGAAGAAGAAGAAGAAGGGGAAGTCGATATTGAGGGGGAGCTAAGAAGTGCTCTAAAGGAGATTGACAGACTCAAAATAAAATGCAGAAAACAAAAAGAGATTCTCCTCAAATGTGTGAAAGAAGAACAAAATTTAGAAGCCCTCATGCAGTTGAAGGTAAAGCTTGAAGAAGCCAAAAAGATAGAAGATATATTACTTCAGAAAATCAAAGATAAAACTCGAGAACAAGAGAAGATGGAAGAAGAAATTCTGTGTCTGAGAAGGAAATTAGAAAGTTCTCAACAGAAAGTTTCTATATACCCTTCTCAAATGAAAAGTTCTAGTAGGTTGAATGAAATCTTGGATGCTCAAAGATCTCCTCTAATAAAAACTGGGATAGGCTATGAAGGAGAATCAAGTAAAGGCAAAGAAAAGGAAAAAAAAAATATAATTTTTGTGAAAGCAAAGAAGGTTGATGAAGCAGCCCAAATAATTCCTACAAAGGAAGGAACATGTAATGAGAAAGACAGAGACCAGAAGAAACCTCTAATAACAAAGATTGTAACAAATACTAAGACAACAGAAAAAAGATCATATATTCCTGATTATATCAAATTTGGAAGCCATCAAAGGAGATTCTTGCCTCCTATGAAGAATGCCACCTGTTATGTCTGCCACAAGCAGGGACACATTGCTGCATATTGTCGTGCAAGGAGGAATGATTCAAACCGGAAAAAGAGGCAAGCATGGAAGAGACAACCTTACATCAGGTATGCAAGTAATTTCTATGGTTATTGTTTTTATTGTAAGGATTTTGGCCATAGAATTATTGAATGTAGAAAGTATGGACAAAGACTGATGTTCAATACGCCAGGGAGGTTTATGAGTCAAAGCAATTTTGTTCATGCTCACAATTCTGCAAAAACTATAATCAAATGTTGTATATGCAATCAAATTGGGCATATATCTTCCAAGTGTTCTCTAAAGGGATATAATTCATCACCTCACAAAAGATACCAAACTAAAGGGGGCCTCTAGTGGATAAAGAAGGTGAATAAATGTGACTTGGCTTTAACTGCTCAAGATTTGAAGAGTCAATGGTATTTGGATAGTGGCTGCTCTAAACACATGACAGGAGATAAAAACAAGTTTATTACTCTTGATGAAAAGAAATCTGGCAATGTTACTTTTGGCAATGATAAATCAGGTAAGATCAAGGGAAAAGGCTCAGTCAGCATAGATAATGGAAGAGGAAAGGCCCAAGATGTACTATTTGTAGATGGGTTGAAAGAAAATTTATTGAGTGTCAGTCAGATGTGTGATAAAGGCTGTGAAGTTCTGTTTAGAGCACAAGACTATGAAGTCAGATCAAGCACAACAGGAAAGACTCTTCTCAAAGGTGTTCGAACAGAGAGTAATGTGTACATAGTAAAAGAGGAGGATGAAGCCTGCCATCTGAGCAAACTTGAGGAGTCATGGTTATGGCATAGGAGATTAGGACATCTCAGCTTCGACCATATCATCAGACTGAGTAAGAAGAAAGTTGTCAGAGATATGCCTGAAATAAAGAGGCCTTGAAATACCATATGCAAATCTTGTCAATTTGGGAAACAAACTCGCACATCCTTTAAATCTAAAGATGAGCTATCAACTAGAAGACCACTCCAGCTTGTGCACATGGATCTGTGTGGACCTGCAAGAACTAAAACACCAAGTGGAGAATCCTACTTCATGTTGATAATAGATGATTTCTCCAGAATGACATCAGTTGCTTTTCTCAGGAACAAATCAGAAGCACTAGAAAAGTTTAAGATATTCAAAGCATTAGCAGAAAATTAAACTGGATGCAAGATGAAATGTATCAGATCAAACAGAGGAGGAGAATTCACAGATTATGACTTTATAGACCTATGTAATGAACATGGAATAAAGCAACAATTTACTATTGCAGGGACACCTCAGCAAAATGGAGTAGCAGAGAGACAAAACAGGTCTCTACAACAAATAGCCAGAGCTATGATGCAAGAGAATAATATTGCTCAAACCTTCTAGGAAGAAGCAGTGCACACAACAGTACATATCCTTAATAAAGCTCACTTAAGGCCAAGCAGTGATAGGACTCCCTATGAACTATGGCATGGGAAGCCAGCCTCAATCAAACATTTCAGAATATTTGGAAGCAAGTGTTACATAAAGAATAATGATGAAAATCTTGGAAAATTTCATGCAAGAGCAGATGAAGGGATATTTATAGGATATGCCTCCAAAAGCAAAGGGTACAGGTGCTACAACAAGACCCTTAAGAAGATAGTTGAAAGTATTGATGTGAGATTTGATGAAGAACTTCCAAACAATACTAGAGATACAGACTGCTGCAGTACATCAGGAAACAATGAAGAAGAAGACGAGAATGATGATGAAACCAGCAAGACAACAGAAGATGCAGAGCTGAGCTCAAAAACCCCCTCAAGATACACTCAGAAGAATCATCCTGAAGATCAGATCATAGGAGACAAGAAAGAAGGAGTCCAGACAAGAAGGAAGCTAACAGAACAAACAGAAGAAGTATACATAGCCATGTTATCACAAATAGAGCCAAAGAAATTTGAAGAATCCAGCAAGGAAAAGTATTGGATAAAAGCAATGAATGAAGAATTGGACCAAATTGAGAAGAACAATACCTGGGAACTAGTTCCTAGACCTATTGAGAAAAATATCATTGGTTCAAAATGGGTATTCAAAAACAAAATGAATGAGCAAGGACAAGTAATCGGGAATAAAGCTAGGCTGGTCTGCAAAGGATACTCACAAATAGAAGGACTTGATTTTGATGAAACATTTGCCCCTGTAGCCAGAATGGAAGCTATCAGAATGTTCCTGGCATTTGCATGCTACCAAGATTTCAAGGTATATCAAATGGATGTAAAATCTGCTTTTCTTAATCGTGATCTAGAAGAAGAAGTGTACATGGAACAACCAGAAGGTTTCTCATTGACAGATAAAGAAGACTATGTATGCAAACTGAAAAAGGCCCTATATGGACTGAAACAGGCTCCTCATGCTTGGTACTCAAGACTGGATAAATATTTGCAAAAACAGGGTTTTAAAAGAGGTGGAGTGGACAACAATCTATACATAAAAGCCCATGAAAATGAACTTTTGATTGTTGTAGTGTATGTTGATGACATTATGTTTGGAAGCAACAAAGATGATCTAGCAAAAGGGTTTGCTGATGAAATGAAAACAGAGTTTGAAATGTCTATGATCGGAGAGCTCAATTTCTACTTGGGACTACAAATTCAGCAAAAGAACACAGGTACATTTATTTCACAAGAAAAATACATAAAAGAAATGTTGAAAAAGTTCAAAATGGAGGACTGCAAACCTGTGTCAACTCCCATGACCATAGGTTGCAAGTTGTGTGATAATGATGGGTCTACTGACATAGATCAAAGACTTTACAGATCCATGATTGGAAGTCTATTGTATCTAACTGCAGCAAGACCAGACATCATGCTAGCAGTAGGATTAGTGGCTAGATATCAAGCAGCACCTAAACAAAACCATCTTCTGGCAGTCAAAAGAATATTCAGATATCTGCAAGGAACAATACAGTATGGACTTTGGTATCCTAAAAGCAAAAACTTCACTTTATCAGCATACACAGATGCAGATTGGGCCAGCTGTGTGGATGATAGGAAGAGTACAAGTGGAGGTGCATTCTATCTAGGAGAAATTCTAGTGGCATGGCTAAGCAAGAAAAAAACATCCATCTCTTTTTCTACAGCTGAAGAAGAATATATAGCAGCAGCAGCATGTTGTACACAAGTCATGTGGATGAAGCAAACTCTTCAAGAAATGAAGATGCTACTCTCTGATATAAAGAGAAAGCACAGTCTGAGGGGGAGAACAAAACGAAGATATCATTCCAGGGGGAGAACAGCCATCAAGATAAGCATAAAACAAGTCCACAGGATCAACATTATCAGTATTATCAGCATTATCAATAGTATCAGCATTCTGAAGCAATAGGAACCGTTCAATCGTAAAATGCATATTACAGGCACTACAAATGAAACACAACTATAAAACATATATTGGCTCACTATACCAAAGTGTTCTCTCAACAAGTTTCATACATCACTCTGGAGCAACATAGTCCAATTTCAGCAGAAGAGGACCTAAACGTAACTAAGAGAAGGGAAATGCAACGACAGAACCCATACAGAGAGATGAGGCGTCGTCCTTTGCCATTGATGTCAAAGGGGGAGGAAGAACAAACAACAGGAGGAAGAGCAGGCAAACAGGAAGAGCAAGCAACAAGAGAAAGTGGATTGCCATCAATGCCAAAGGGGGATACTGTTGGAAATATTGTCATTGATGGCAAAGGAGGCAACACTTAGGCAAAAGAGGCAGCGCTGAAGCAGAGGAAGGAAAAAGAGGCACAACGAAAGAAATAGAGGCAGCAAGAAGAAAGTCAAAATGTAACAGTCATAGAAGCATAGTGAAGAACCGTTATCGAAAGGTAGAGACAGAGGCAGAGCGACAGAAGCAGCAGAGGCAGAGGCAAAGACTAAGTGACAAAGGCAGAGAGCCGTTACAAAATTCCGGGAATCACACACTCCAACTGGCGTTATACATATAATACATAATCCTTATTCCAGGAATCACTTAACTCTAGGGGCAATGCAATGCATATAATACAGAACCATATTCCGGGAATCGCACACTCCAACCGGCGTTATACAACACAAATATTATTTCGGGAATCGCCTACCCCGATGGAGGATACATATATATATATATATATATATATATATATATATATATATATATATATCCATCATCTTACATATAAATGCCGCACATTACGTATGCTGCAAAGGACCAAGGCATATATATTATGTTATATAAGTGGAGTGCATAAAACAAAGTTTATAAGGTGGGACCCCTCCCCAATCGCAATCGGAGATCGCAAGGGCAGCAGAACATGTAACTAACAGGAAGTTGCGATTGCGATTGAAGTTCGGACCCGACGGGTCTATAAATCATGGTTAACATATATTTGAGTTCCAGGTCTAATCGCATCGGCACTGATCAATTGCATCGGAGAATATATGAGTTGCGATTGCGATTGGAAGTCCGGACCCGATGGAGGTATGAATTATAATTGAAACGTGTTTGAAGTCCTTTCCCAATCGCATCGGTAAAATACAATGAACAGTGGCCAATCGCAACACATATTAAAAGACTTGCGATTGCGATTAAGAGTTTGGACCCGATGGGTGTATTAACGATGGTTTATATATATTTGAATTCCGGCTAATCGCATCAGAGATTATAAGAGCGTCGTAACATATGTTGAAGACTTGCAATTGCGATTGAAGCCTGGACCCGATGGGCTTATAAATTATGATTAAGAAATGTTTCAATTCCATGTTCCAATCGCATCGACACTGGTCAATCAGAACACATGTTAAATACTTGCGATTGCGATTGAAGCCTGGACCCGATGGGCTTATAAATTATGACTAACAAATGTTTGAGTTCCATGGTCAATCGCATCGGAGGTAAAGTGGAGCATCGGAACATCACAACAGAAAGTTGCGATTGCGATTGAGATTCGGACACGATGGACTGATAAACTGTGACTTGATAGGTTTGAGTTCTGGAACATGTTAACAAAGATTTGCGATTGCGATTCAAAGGCCGGACCCGATGGGTTTATAAGCCAAGACTGATATATGTTTGAAGTTTCACCATAACAGTGAATAATCGCAATCGGAAGAGGCTGAGGAGTGATACATCGGATCGGAAAGATCGGCGAGTGACCCCGAAAGGAGTTCTTATTTGTTTAAAGAGTTTTTATTATATAATGCTGAGAATTGATTTAAGCCTTTTTAAAAGGAAGGTTGTATGTATGCTGAGTGTTGAAATTAATTATATATATATGAAAGGGCGCTATTATATATATATATATATATATATATATAACGCTGTTGCGATAAGCCGTGTGGTCTGTAGACCCACGGGCCTCAGCTTAACGGGAGGGCGATTCTTAATATACAATGACTATGATATATGTCTGTTCCGCTTGCGAAAAGTTCCACATCAACAAGACACTTGCTGCAAGTCAGCAGTCACGTATTTTTCTAAGAGGCACTGATATAAAAACACTGTTACACGTATACAGCAAATACACCACAGCAGAGGACAGAAAAGCATACAGAGCAGAAAAGAGTCAAAACACAGTCACAGAAAATAGAAATGCACAGCAAACCAAGAGACAAAATAAGTGAGCTGGAATTCACATTGTAATTCGAGTGTAAATGGTTTAATTGTTTTTATTGTTTGTGATGCATTGGCAAGTCTCCGAGAGAAAACAAACTCCCACTGTAATGTTAAAATTGACACCTACAGTTATAATTTCTGAGTAAGCTGATAAAAGGAGTGAGAAGGCAGAAGGCAAAGAGACATGACTTTCCATTTCGAATTCCAAGCAGAATACAAACATTCATGTGAGGAAATCTATAAATAATATCATCTTGATATTCAAAAAAAAAGGAGAGAGTAAATCAAGAGAAGGTAGAATATAGAAGAGTGAGGCAGAGAAGATTAAGAAAAGCGAGACAAAAGGAGAAGCTACGAGATTGAGGTTGATATACGAGTAAATCGGCAAACTTTGAGTTTGATAAATTGAGGAAGTTGGAGCTTCCTATCAAGTTGTAGCTTGATAGATGTCAGTTGTAGCTGACTGAGGTAGGAGCCTCCTGTAGTTTGGTGCCTGCAGAAAATAGATGGGAGTTGGTGCTTCCTTGCAATTTGTAACTAACGGGGTGGGGGTAGGAGCCTCCTGTGGGTTGGTGCACAGCTAGAGAAGAAAAAAGTGGTGAGAGAGGAGTTGGAGCTTGCCTTTGTATCACAACAATAATAAGATGTGCTTTTCTCCCTTTATGGGTTTCCACTTATATATGGTGTCTCTGTGCATGATATTTATGTATTGATCTGATATGTATCATTTGCTTAATACCTGCTACTCTCATATTAAGTCTACTTCTCTATTAAAATAAGACTTTCTGATTACATTCTAAAATTACTCTCACATCAAATTGAGTTTGAA
Source organism: Pinus albicaulis (assembly GCA_034641835.2). Taxonomy (NCBI): domain Eukaryota; kingdom Viridiplantae; phylum Streptophyta; class Pinopsida; order Pinales; family Pinaceae; genus Pinus; species Pinus albicaulis. The sequence goes on along the minus strand of CM076575.1, from coordinate 605,036,415 downwards.
ATGAAGGTGTAAATAAGTTTAATGAAAAGTTTTAAAAGATCAGGAATGTATTAAACTGATTCACCCCCCCCCCCCCCTCTCTTAGTTTAATTAGAGGTTCAACAAAAAGGGTTTCAAGTTAGTCAAATGTTGAGCCATATTCTCTTTCCTAAAGGAACAACTAAGAAAAAAGGATAATGATAGAAATGTTTACTTTTTAGTTATCAATATATAGATCACATTCCTTAGCAGGTTGGGGGAATTACCTATACAATTTTAGATGTGGATTCTCTTCACTCTTTATTTTTTTTTTAAATTTAAATTTATTTCCCAAATGACAGTCATAAGTAGATAGGGGAAAAACACTTCTACAAGATATATTAGATATTATTGGGACCCCTTATTTGTTTTTATCAAATCTGATCCTATTCTCCTTTCTAAAGGAACAACAAATAAAAAAATACTCCAAAATATAGGTTGACCTTTGAATCATCTATAATTCATTGTCTACATAACACCCCTCCTTACTAGGTGGGGAAAGTCCAATACCCTTTATTTAATCTACTATATGTAAATTTATTACAAAATCCTTCCATTATAAATATATACTAATATATCTAAATTTATTACAAAACCATTCCATTATAAATAATCTAGATATCTAATATATTTTTTTTAATTCAAAATAATAATAATAAAATAAAACTAAGTTATTTCAAATAATGCAAATTTTATAAAATATATAAACAAATGAATATAAGAAGTTTATGAACACAAAAATAGAATTGTATTGAATTGAAATTGTGAGAATCTTTTAATATTGCTAACAGAGTTTTAAACATTAAAAAAAAATATCCATAAAAATGAAATATTATTAATTATTGCCACCACTTTAATATAAATTTACCTATTCAAAACCTAGTGGTTAACTCACATTCCTAATTTTAAATATAAATACTTAAATTTAACAACCTCTTACTTAATTTTACACCCCTATCATATATATATATACATATATATGTATATATATATAAATAGATATACCTTAAAATATGGACCATAGATGGTTTTAATTTTCAATTCCTAATATAAATTAAAGTATGATATTATTCTATTAATAAAACTAATTAATGATGGATAAACCACCAATTATATAAAAAATAAATTATTTTTGATCCTAAGTATTACTTTTGAAATTAAATATGGATGATTATCTCTTTTATACAAATTTTCCTATTCAAACTCAAAACTTGCACACCCAAAACTGTATTGTGCATTACCAAATATGTTAATTTATGCTAGTGTGGAAGGTTATATGTTCTTATAAATTGACATTCACCTACTCTCTACAACAAGTTTCACCTACCGACATATAACGTCATTCCGCCAACTATCTACTATCAACATTCTAAAAATAGTCTTTTACTGGCTATCTAGAATAGTCACTATTATTCTAACACCTCCCCTTAATCATGACTTCTATGATAACTTTCCTCCTTGTCTAAGTCTCAACTCAGATTAAACCATGTTTTGGATTTTCTACAGCAAATAACTTACTTCTATAAATTTTAAATTTAATCATTCTATAAGGCTTGGAGAACATGTCATCCACATTTTCATATGTGTTACAACATGTTAAGTCAATTTCGTTCTATTGCACTTTTTCTGTTACAAAATGATGTTTTGTTTATTTATGCTTTGACCTTCATGTTACACACGATTGTTTACTAAGTTCATGGTGCCTTTATTATCACATCTGATCACTATAGTTTTTGTTGTGTTTCTCCAACATGTTCAATTATACAACTAAGGCATATTTCTTTGGAGGTAGCACTACCTAATGCTTTATAATTAGCTTCATTTGATGAAAATGAAACAATTGGTTGTTTCTCATCACTCCATGATATAGCTCCTGATCCCATATTGAACACATTTCCCATGGTAGATTTCATGTAGCCTATATTTCTAACTGAGTCTGAATCAAAATGGCCTATCATCGCAATATTACAATCAACTAAAAATTTATAGGTCCCTTTAAATATTGAAGAATCATTTTTTATGTTAGCCAATGGCTCTCACGAGGTTTAGCTATGAAATGACCAAGTATGTCGACTATATAAAAAATGTATGGCCTACTAATAGTAAGATAATACAAGCTTCCCACTAATTCTTCCATTCACCTTTTCTGTTCCATCATCATTTCCAAATTTGATATTTTGTTCCAATGGAGTAATCACTCCTATACATTAATTCATATGAAATATTAGCTGTATATTTTAATTCTATTTGTTTTATGTGATTAAAGTCCCTCCATTGTCTCTACATACTTCAAGACCTAGAAAATAGTGCATCTATCTAGGATCCTTAATCTCAAATTCATGAAATAATTGTTTTTTAATAAATTTTATTTATTCTGTAGCATTCCCAGTTATTATTAGATCATTGACATATAAAGGCATTAATGTTATTTTTCCTTTTCTATCAGCTTTCATATGCAAATTAGGATCACTTCTACTTTTTTTAAATACGTGTTGAAAGAATAATTTGAAGAGAACAAAGTTCCTTCTCAGGTTAAAATACTCCAGAACACTTGGAATACAATGATATCAATGAGGATACAAATATTATATTATAAAAGATATGAGATAGATAGATGATAAAATGTTACAATGAGGCCGTGCTTATATACCTACGTAGGTGACCTTTCATGACTAGGCATGTCTCTTAGACATGCCCTTTCACTAACTTAATGACTACTTGCATAATCCTTAATTGACAATTTAATAATTATATTTGCTATATTTTTTATGAATTATATTGATAACATTGCCCCTTCCTTCAAAAGCTTTGTCCTCAAATCTTATAGTTGACACTTTTCTTTAGTTCAATCACACATCATTTTCTTCATTTTCTTTTGTCATAATTTAATATATCAATTTTTATTTATTTATTTGTTATGAATTGGCCATTCCTTTAGAACTTTGTCCTCAAAGTTCTATGGATAATAATTTCTTCATCTTGTATTTGTTAAAATACTATAATATTTAGGAAATCTTCCTTCTTTCCTTTACAAATTAGATTTAATTTCCTTTTCATCAATGATCGTTTTCATTTTGTCTGTTGAATTGAGTTTTTACGGTTTTTAAGGTAACCCTTCCTAACTTTCTCTTCTTCTTTTTAATAAGGTTATTATTCCTTCATTTTCTTTTAATAATTTAATTAATTACATATATATATATATATATATATATATATATATTCTTTTAACAATTGATTTTTTTTTAACTCTTTTTTTTGTTGAAAGGTTACAATCCTAGTGAAACGTGGCTATTCACATATATTCACCTATAAAATATATGTCGAGTTATGTGTATTTCTCCATGTAAAAGTAAACTTACCATTCACAAGAGATTTTTTATTCCTTTACTTCCTATTTTACCTTGCAAATACCATGGGCAATTACCATGGGCTTCCAAAACCACGAGTTTGTAAACCATTGAAAGAATAATCAAAATTACCTTACCTACTCTTCCTTACTTCTTTTTCCTTTTTAATTTTAATTTGTCTTGGTATGTACGTATATGTACTTCTTTATATATATCTCTTTTTTTCTTTTCTTTTGGAACTATTATCTTTTAATTTTAATTTTTTCCTTTTAATTTATTTCCCCCTTTATGTTAACTTTCCTTATCTCTTTTATTATATATATATATATATATATATATATATATATATATATATATATATATATATATATATATATATATATTTCTTCCTCTCTTATTTTTCAAATTTTTATTATGGTTAAAGGCCTCTGACAAACACAGCAATGGAGAAACTCCAAAATTTGTAGCGACACGCTATGACGACAACAAGATTGATGATTTTTATGGTCAAATACCTAGATCAAAGAGCGTGGCTTTGTGAAACGCTTAAGCTGCCGAAGGCTCGAACTGCTCTGACACGAAATGAAGCAAAGAAAGTTCCTTCTCAGGTTAAAATACTTCAGAACACTTGGAATAAAAAAATATCCATGAGGATACAAATATTATATTATAAAAGATATGAGATAGATAGATGATAAAATTTTACAATGAAGCCCTCCTTATCTACCTATGTAGGTGACCTTTCATGACTGGGCATGTCTCTTAGACATGCCCTTTCACTAACCTAATGACTACTTACATAATCCTTAATTTTCTATTTTCTATTTATATTTGTTATATTCGTTATGAATTATATTCATAACATAATTTATCTACTTTCTCATACTATGATCTAGGTGTCTTCTTTAGTCCATATAAAGCTTTCTTTAACTTTAAAATTCAGACAGCCTCATTAGACATTATGAAAAAACTTTTCTGTGTTATTGCCAAAAATTTTAACTACTTTCTCATAAGAGGATCTAGGTGTATACTTTAGTCCATATAAGATTTTCTTTAACTTGCAAATTCAAACAATCTCATTAGAAAATCTCAAAAAGATTGCCTTTGGAATTCCCAAAAATGTTACCTTATAAATGTAGAAGACTCTCATTTATTCTAAACTTATATTCACCTACCTTCTACATTTACATTCACTTATGGACATACATCCTCATTTCACCCACTATCTACTACTCACATTCTAGAAACAATATTTCACTAACTATTTAAAATATATAGTCATGATTATTTTAACACAAACCATATTTATTACCCCCACATTTCTAATTTTAACACCTAAATACTTGATTTTAACCATCCCTTATTCCCTTTATATATATAACTAACTTTAATTTCGAATACTATGATATTCTTCAACGACTAATGATCCTCCCACATCAAGAAACCATCCATTTGATAAAAGAAATTTACTTTTCTCCTCATTACTTTTGAATTTAAAAAGAAATGAATTATATGGATGATGAAGATATTTATTTCACACTAATTTTTTAATAAGTGAATAACGTGAAAGCCTTTTTTTTACTTTGATGAAAAATTCTCGTGAACTTGATATGGGAAAATCGTGAACCCATAATTTACCTATTTGATTTTCATTGAAAATCATCATGTTTTAATCTTAATTTGATGGTTCGAGATCCTAATATCCAACTAGACAAGCTTACCCTCAGAAATCAACCACACAAATGAATCGTTTACTTGGTCGGGAATCGACAACCACACAAAGAAGGAATTTCGACAGCACCAAGTTATAAAGTGGCCCCATTTAATTCGCTTATCACATAAGTCCCAGAGCAAGTAAGATGGAACTGACTCACTCTCAATCCTTCTCGAGCATTGCAATCTCTGCAAATGGATGTGGCTACGAAAATAATATCGTGATTTGAAAACCAGATCATTCAAAAAGTTTGCAGTATCATGGAGTCATGGAACAAAAGAGACGTTAAAGGTTTATCTGTTAAATATTTGCCTCACATTTTTCTGTTGCCATCATTATCAATAACTATAGGTCCCTAAGGATTTTAAAAAATTTCTCTATAAAGATTTGCCTGAGCTTCACCCATTATATTGTTGGAATATTAACTCCAATTTCCCGCACACAATAGGTAGACAAAAGAATTAAACGTTGACGGGAGTTTGAAGGATGGCGACATAAATTTATGATGGGATCGAAAGACAACAAAGGTGGTGGAAATATTCATATTTGATCTTCACGAAACCATGTAGTTATCCGCAGCAACCACCAGCTATAATTTTTTCACAAACCACATTGAATGCATAACCATAAAGCTTCATTCGGTGGGGTAGCAAGTATGGGCAGCAAAGAGGAGCGATGACCCACCGGAGGAGGTGACATCCTCCTCATCTTCACTAATGAGAGTAGTTCTAGGGGAATGAGGAAAATACCTTTGGCATCGTTTTATAACCCCATGGAACATGAAGTGAATGCATAACGTTTTTTATTCTAACATTTTTTATTTTTCCGCATTATGTTTTAAGATTTTATCTTTGAGTTAATTTACTTTTACCGTGGTACATTCTGTTTTAAATTTGGTTATATATTTTGATATATATATATATATATATATATATATATATATATTATAAATATGGAATATTTATAATATATATACATATTTTAATGTTATATATATGATGTGAGTGAGTTGTAAGGACACTCACATTGTATTGTGTGATTTTCTCTAAGGAAGAGAAACATAGAGACATAGAAGAAATATTGAAGCGCTAGCGGTGTGTGTGTGGTAGCTAGATGAATTGTTTTGTGAATCCAGAACTTCGTTCTGAAGAAATAATTTCACTTTTGTAACAAATTTTTCCCTTTTTAATGAAATAGCAGTGCTATACCTCATCTCTCTGTGTTGTAGAAGAGGAATTTTACTTCCTTCGTGTGTTCAGAATTTTTCAAAAATTCCAACATGGTATCGGAGTTAGTCTAGGCACTCAGTGAATAAAGCAGAGATATCTCTTCAATACAAAATATATAAGAAGGTTGTTGAAGCAGATTTCTCTAGCAGAGAGAAATATTATGTTTGTTTACACATTTAAAAGAGTTTTATTGTTTCGTTTTTTTTTAACACAGTCAAGAGAATTGTCTGGTTTGCACAGTTACAATGGCAGTAGTAGGCACCAGCCTAACGAATCCCAAAATTACACAGTTTAATGGGAAAAACCATGAATACTAAGAAATCACAATGAGAGCCCTTTTTTCTTCATAGGACATATGGGAGCTAGTTGATAATGGCTACCCAGAACCAACAGACGCAGCAGCGTTAACTGCTTTGACAGTAGCAGAAAGAGACTTGCTAAGAGATAATGGGAAGAAGGACTCCAAAGTCCTCTTCTATCTCTTTCAATCAGTGTATGAGAGTATTTTCCCAAATATTGTACCAGCAACAAAGTCTAAGGAGGCGTGGGATATTCTCAAAACATCCTATCAAGGCATGGAGAAGGTGACGATAGAAAAACTACAAATGCTGAGGAAATATTTTTTAAACTCTCTATATGAAAGAGTCTGACACTATAAACTCATTCTTCACTCATGTTATTGGGTTGGTTACCTAGATAAGGTATCATGGAGAGACATTTGAAAAAATAAGGATAGTGGATAAAACCTTGAGAAGTTTACCCTCAAGATTTGATGCCATAGTAGTGGCAATAGAAGAGACAGGGGATCTCTCAATATTTATAGTGGATGAGCTTAGTGCATCCCTGATGTCTCATAAACAGAGACTGAGTAAAGGAACAGATTCCTCATTGGAAAAATCTCTCAAGACTGAAATGTCTTTTGGCCGAGGTAGAGGTCAAGGCAGAGAAAACAACAGAGGAAGAGGTAGAAGACTTAATAGAGGAAGAAACAACCCTGCAAGTTCAAGTGGAAGGGGAAGCAATTAGAACCATAATGAAGGCTCAATCCAACATCAAGCTCATGGAAAAAGGTATGATAAATCCCAAGTCCAATGTCATTATTGCAAGAAATATGGGCACTATGCCAATGAATGTAGGAAAAATAAAAATTACATGAATAATAGGTAGAATGCTAAGTTTACAAAAGAATAAAGGAAACAGAAGAATGTTCTATTAACATGTAATGTAGCACAAGATAGACAAGATGATGTATGGTTCTTAAACTCAGGTTGTAGTAACCACATGAATGGAAACATAACAATGTTTGCCAATCTAGATGAAAATGTTAAATTTGATGTAACAACAGGGACTTATAGTAAGGTCTCTGTCATGGGTAAAGGAAGAGTATCAATACTCATAAGAAAAGGAGAATATAAGTTTGTGCCAGATGTATATTATGTACCTGGCTTAAAATGTAATATTTGGAGCATTGGACAGCTCATGAACAAGGGCTACAATGTGTTTTTTAAATATGATGTGTGCACAATCATGGACATGCCTCCAAGCAAGAAAGTAATTGCAAAGATGCAGATGACAAGAAATAGGATTTTTTCTCTCAATCTCAGAATAGACTTGAAGGAAAGGAGAAATGTAACAGCTATAACACAAGAGGTCTTTCAAGAGGAAATGAAATATGAAAACTGGTAATGGCACTTGAGATTTGGACATCTCAATTTTGAAGGCCTAAACTTGTTGCATAGAAAGGGAACGGTAAAGGGATTACCACTGATTGAGAAACTGGAAAACCTTTGTGAAGGCTACATATTGGGAAAAAAACACAAAGAAATCTTTCTAGCAGGGAAGTGTATAAGGTCAAAGACACCCTTAGAGATGATGTTCGCTCAGATTTGTGTGGACCAATGCAAATGCCAATTATAGTCGGCAAAAAATATGTTTTCACATTCATAGAAGATTACACCAGAAATACATGGGCGTATTTCTTGAAATAGAAGAGTGAAGTGTTTAAACAATTCTGCCACTTCAAAGATCATGTTGAGACATAGAGTGGGCACTACATCAAAGTGTTAAGAACTGAAAGAGGTGGAGAATACATCTCTAAAGAGTTTCTAAAATTATGTACGGAGAATGGCATACATAAGTATTTTACCACAAGGTACACACCTCAGCAAAATGGTGTTGTAGAAAGGAAGAATAGGACCATCATGGACATGGTCAGAAGTATGTTGAAGGAGTTTTTTTTTCCAAATGAGTATTGGGTTGAAATTATCAATTGTGTAAAGTATATCTTGAATAGATGCCCAACCAAAGCTGTCATGAACAGAGTTCTGGAAGAAGCATGGAGCGGCATAAAGTAGTTTTTCACTCACATGAGAGTATTCGGTTGTGTGGCTTATGCACACATTCCAGATCAGCTAAGGAAGGAAATGGACAGTAAGGGGGAGAAGTGTATCTTTGTTGGATACAGTCATGAGTCCAAGGCATACAAAATCTATAATCCATCCAATAAGAAAGTAATAATAAAAAGAGATTTTCATTTTATTGAAGAATAAGCTTGGGACGGAAGCTTAGAGCAAAAAATGAACATGAAGACATGTGTGTCTCATGAAGAGGAAGAGGAATGCACAATATAGAATAATCCTTCCTTGTTGGCGCCTCCACCACCACCGCAAGCACAAAAAACCACACCACAAGCTGTAAATAGAATAGCCTTGAGAAATCAAGGAAGTGCTTCTCCAAGCACACCCCAGGGAACTGAAACACCCTCGAGTTCAAGTGGAACTCCAAGTACACCAGGAAGACCAAGATTTAGAAATCTGAGCGAGATTTATGAACAAGGAGAGGTAAATGATAATGTTGTTATGAACTCTTTACTTTCTTTGTATTTTCATGTTGATGACCCAATTCATTTTGAAGAAGCTGTAAACGAAGAAAAATGGATTGAATAAATGAATGAAGAAATTGGTGCAATAGAGAAGAGTAATACATGGGAGTTAGTGAACCTCCCTAAAGGTAAAGAAGTCATTGGAGTAAAATGGGTCTATGAGACCAAGAGCAATGCTGAAGGAAATATTGAAAGGCATAAGGCTAGACTTGTTGTCAAAGGATACAAGCAGCAATAAGGAAGAGATTATGAAGAAAATTTTGCACCGGTTGCAAGGATGGAAACAGTGAGAACAGTGTTGTCCATAGCAGCACAAAAAAAATGGGAGGTTTATCAAATGGAAGTTAAATCTGCATTCCTGAATGGAGTGTTAAAAGAAGAGGTATATGTTGAACAACCTCCAGGATATGAGATTGAAGGACAAGAGCACAAAGTATTCACATTGAAGAAAGCTATTTATGAGCTGAAGCAATCACCAAGAGCATGGTATAATAGGATAGATGATTACCTAACTAAAAATGGATTTGAGAAATGTGATGGAGAACCCACACTCTACATAAAAGAAAATAATGCTAAGATTATTATTATCGTTTTATATGTAGATGATTTAATCTTTACTGGAAATGAAGTTTCTCTCATTGTTGATTTTAAAGAAGTCATGAAGAGTGAATTTGAAATGACTAATTTGGGTTTTTTGAGATATTTTCTTATAATAGAAGTAGAGAAAAATGGAAATGGGATTTTTATTTTGCAAGAAAAATATGTTGAAGAAGTGTTGAAGATATTCAACATGTAGAAGAGCAAGGCAACTGTAACTCCAACTGTCATAGGGTTAAAACTGAGGAAGTAAGACAACAACAAGGATTTTCATCCAAAATTGTATAAAAGCACAGTTGAAAGCCTCATGTATTTGATTGCAACCAGGTCAGATATTATGCATGCTATAACTTTAATTTCAAAATTTATGAAAGATCGAAAGAGACTCATTGGCAAGTAGCCAAGAGGATTCTAAGGTACGTGAATGGAATGAAGGGGTGTGGCATTTTATACTCCTCATCTAAAAATTTTAAATTGACTGGTTATACTCACATTGATTGGGCTAGAAGTGTAGATGAAAGGAAGACAACATCTAGATATGTGTTCCATTTGGGACCGGGAGCCATTTCATGGGCTTCCAAGAAGTAACCAATTGTTGCTTTATCAACAACAGAGGAAGAATATGTGGCAGCAACAGCAGCAACATGCCAAGCAGTATGGATGAGAAGAATGCTCAGAGATTTATGTCGTGAATAGGACAAAGGAACAAAAATTTATTGTGATAATAGCTCGATGATAGATTTATCAAAGAATTATGTCTTCCATAAGAGAACAAAGCATATTGATGAAAAATTTCATTTTATATGAGAACTAGTTAATAATGGTGAAATTTTTTTGCAGCACTATAGGACAGAGGAACAATTTGCCGATATACTGACAAAGCCATTAACACAGAAGAGTTTTAACTATCTCAGGAAATTCATGGGTATGCAAGAAGGAAACAACTGTAATTAAGGGGGAGTGTTGTAATATTAATTCCAACTTCCTACACATAGTAGGTGGATAGAAGAATTAAACGTTGATGGGAGTTTGAAGGATGGCAACATAAATTTCTGATGGGATCGAAAGACAACAAAGTCAGTGGCAATATTTAGATCTTATCATCAGGCAACAGCATAGTTATTTGCAGCAACAACCAACTATAAATTTTTCACCAACCACATTGAATGCACAACCAGCAAGCTTCATTATGGGGGGTAGTAAGTATGGACAGCAAAGAGGAGTGATGACCTGCCGGAAGAGGTGACATCGTCCTCCTGTTCACCAATGAGAGAAGTTTTGGGGGGGATAAGGAAAATACCTTTGGCATAGTTTTATATCCCCACGGAACATGGAGTGAATGCATAAAGTTTTTTATTGTAATGCTTTTTATTTTTCGGCATTATGTTTTAAGATCTAGCTTCCAGTTAATTTAATTTTGCCATGGTACATTCCATTCTAAATTTGGTTATATATATATATATATATATATATATATATATTATAAATATGAAATATTTATAATATGCATATATATATATATATATATATATATATATTACAATATGTATATATATTATAAATATTTCATATTTATAATATATATATATATATATATGCCATGAGCACATTGTAAAGACAGTCGCATTGCATTGTGTACTTTTACCGAAGACAAAGAAACAAAGAGATAGAGAAGAAATATTGAAGCGCTACGTGTGTAGCAACTACATAATTTGTTTTGTGAATTCAGAACTTCATTCCGAAGAAAGAATTTCACTTTTGTAATGTATTTTTTCTTTTTTAATGAAATAACAATGTTATACCTCATCTCTCTGTGTCTATAATTTGTTTTGGTTCTAATCTCTGTGTTGCAGAAGAGGAATTTTATTTCCTCTGTGTGTTCGGAACTGTTCATAAATTCCAGCATATATAGCAATATATCTAAAAAAGCTGAGACTCGCAGCAATATGAAGCTTGAGAGAGTGTCGTGGCACCAGATGCGATTGCCTAAAGATTTTCTTCAGTAGGTTTGAATCCAAATGGGTCATCAATGCACAAGTTTGAAGGTTCAAAACACGGGCCTGTACGTATTGGGATGACCCCCAGGCGTTCCTTCAATGGGGGGAGCGCCAAAAGAATAATATTCAATGTTTTTGTAGAAATACGTCGAATCTGTACGAATTTGGATGTGAATATACATGCAATAATGAATTTGAAACTAGAAAAAGACCAATGGTAGTGTTGTGGAATGTCTGAAGAATGTATGCCGATATATATAATTAGGTTGAGAGATCTCGTTTGTGGGCGTTAGGTTTGTGTGCTCTACGCAGAAGCTGTGAAGGAACAACAACATCAGATAGGTAAAGGAATACCCATGGAGGATGCTTTGTGTTCTCATATGGATGTGTGTGTTAAATTCAACAAATTCAACCTGTCAAATCCTCGAATCCTGCATTGCTTCTTGTTGAATCAATGTGCGATATTGTGAAGAAGAGTTCTAGGGAAAATGGTCTCAGATCGACCCCTAATTGTCCTAGAGACAAGGAAGTTGGGAAACACACTATTACCTATAGTACCAGCTGCATTCTTGCAATTGTAAGGAAATAAATTAATACCCTTTGTCCGATCACTCCTTTGATATTCATATCATATCGAAAATCCGCACGTGGTTTCTCAAATGTCTATGTACTACCGATATAATGCTTACCTTCTGCAATGAATCTCCTTGTTTCTTTTTTACATTGATAGGGACTATCAACATAAGCTTTTGGAAATAATTCTCTGTTTTCATCCATAGGGACTATCATCTTATCATGTCAACCACGCATGTTGGCACCTTCCATTTGCATTTTCATTTACTAGATGTCTACGTTGGTAAATAGTCCTTTTACCCACATGGATTGCCTCATCCAGTAGCATCCTCCACACTTTCGGAATTCATGGCCATTCTCTTCCCATCCCAAGGATCATTCAGCTGCATGAATTTAAATACTATCTTCATTCCCTTCTCTTTAAATAATTGGTTACCACCCATTTATTGGGTACTCACTACATTCACATTCTTATGAATGCACCACCACATTCCAGACATCATTCCACACTTGGCCTATCAGCCCCGCACATTGCCATAGACCATCTATGACAACAAGTCCATTTCATGAACATTAAACCAAGACAAGGGAATTGGACCCCACCCTTGGCCTCTCAGCCCCGCCCATTGTGTTAGACCATCTATGACAACAAGTCCATTTCATGCACCTTAAACCAAGACTAGGGAATTGGACCCCACCCTTTGCAGTTACTTTCTTACACCATCATGCAAACCATTATATCACTTGGGTACCCATCTCCATGTTTGTACATTCCAAGCCTTTTTAAATTCTTTTCGCAAGTGTAGAAATATTTTTTTGGGAAAAATATCCTCACCAATTTTACATGTCTATTACCTGATGGTAGTCACCAATGACACTAAGTTGGAGCTTTCATCACTCGTTACTCACCATAGTGTATAAATCCCCATTTCCAATCAGCACAATCATCCCTTATTCCCCTAGACATCCTCCCAATTTCAAGGGCCTAGTACTTAGCATTTTTTTTTTACTGTCAGCACTTGCATTCGCACTCCGACCTTGGGAAGTTCATAATATAAATTACAAACTGTCAACCTTGGTCACTATGCATTGTCCCACTATAATGCACTTCTTGTTTCACCTTGACATGTTTTTTCCATAATCATCTCTTTCAGATAGTAATTGCTTATTTTCTATAGACCCCAACAATCATTTCCCAAACTAGATGTAGTGCTCTGGTTGTTCACCCATTACAAGTCAATATGTGGTGAAATAGTGGGAATAATCATTGCCTAGTAATTTCATTGGTCCCCATGATGTTTGAAATCAACACACTTTTCACATCAAGGGTGTACCGTACTTCATGACTATTTCATTTCTCTCATTTAGTTAAAGATCCATGCCTTCAAATTACACCTCCTTTAGTAGTTCCTAATAATTGAATGCTTGGGGGAACCCCATTTAGTTTATTTGTTAGATAAGTCCCTCAATATGAAAGAAATTATCTTCTTCATCTTACAGCACGTCAACCACCTTAAATAGTGATTTATTATTAGTTTCATGTGTTTTCGTAATTTATTAATCAAAATCATGATCAGTATAGGACATGCCTTCCTCGTATAGACACTTTTTATACAAACATTTCTATGAGCATGGTGTCCTTTCATATATTAGTAAGGTATTTTTTGATCCTCTCCACAATAAGACAATCTCTCTTAAGAATTCAGTACGACTCATCATCAAGTACAACAAAATGTGATGTCTTTCGACGATATGCTTACTCCTAACCTCATATATCATGGGGAAAATATTAATATGGAAAAATTGTACACACAATTGTACAAGTCATAAAACATTCAATGTCACCAACAATATGTATAGGTGTGTTATATTCTAAGATAGAAACATCATGTAACCGAAAAAAATTAAAAGGTTCTTTAAGTTCTTTATAGGTGTGCCAAAGGAACGTTTTACATAGCCTTGGGCTTATTCCTTCGATAAAACTGAGGGTTTTCGAAAGAGCCAATTCTGAATACCTTGGACCACATTATATGAATTGGCTTGTTTCTCCCTAACAATATCATGTCAAGCAACCATTTTTTAGTAGATTCAATTTGAATTTGGAAGATATGCATCCCCAAGGGAATCCTCCTATCCTTCTTGAAGTATCTTTCTCATTAATGAGTGAAGGGAGGAAGGATGTAATTCAAAATATACAATTATAAGGAAATATAGAGACAAAAGACAAATAATTACATCGATTATTATGCTTTCAAAATTGTCTCGAACAATCAAGCATCTCATTTCCAAGGAAGGATTCATCATTATAGAGTTATTCCACAAATACCTATGAGACAAAGAGGATCTTGCAAAGAATTGCAGATACAAAATTCCTTGTTGATGTCTAAGAGGCACCATTTCCCTCATTTATTCTCTTCAAGTGTATTCTACACCTATTGTATCTCTACCATCAAAAAATTTAATAAAGATGACTTTTTCCAAATACTCTTTGTTTTATTTTTTTCTTTGAGTTTCATGTGTTTGAATTTTACTCCCTAAGTTTAGGTTTGATGCATTTTTCTTCATTAATTATAGTGCATTGTTTATCTTATGTTCAACAACTCACATTATTTATTTTTTATGAATTTGTGTAGGTAGCAACCAACTGCAAAGAAAGAGGAATTAAGACAAGTTGGTTCCTATAAATATTTGTTATAAATAAGTTTTCATTTATATCTTATGCTCCATATCTTGAATTGTTTAGTTATGAATCATGAATATTTAAATAATAATAAAAATATCTTATATTGATTCACCCTAACCCTCCCCCAAGTATAAGTGTGAATCCAAAACTTCTCTTGTGATATTGATATATTCCCTAATATTGATAAACTTGGTATATGTATAGTTGTAAGGAATATGGATATTATAAATGCAACATATCAATAGTTGGAATAAATATGCACTAAAGAGAATTCTAAGAAGTGGTGTAAAGGGCATATTGGAAAGCTTAATCACATTTAATGTGATTATAGACTAAGAGTATTTCAGTAATACACACACATATGCAATAAATATGCTATGACGGTAAAGTTTAGCTAAAGATGTTTATGTAAGAACTGGAAATGCTAGTGTTTCTATTATATATGATAATCATCCGTACAAGAATGAGGTCAGCATAAAAAAATATTAATATGGAGGTTTGTGAGGTAACATGTCATTTTCTATCATAGAAAAAATAATGAGGTAGCATCAAATAAATTGATGGAAACCATGAAGTTGTGAATTTAGTATACTATTTGTAGATATTCTAAAGGGAATTTAGGTAAGAATTAGCTCCAACTAGATTTCATATCCAACTTAATATATTTACGCTGTAAAGTGTCTCTATTTGAAAATAACTCCCCTAAACTGCCCCTTGTACCATTGTGTACCATTGATTTTGATGTTAGACAATCGAAATAATATCTACCTTAGGATTTAATATTGTTATTAATTAGTTATAGGTAGGTAAGGGGAGAAAACCATTTATCCATCTATCTTGGATTCAGAGCACACAAAAACTACAAGCCAAGAACACACAAACAACAAGTGCAAGCAAATAATGTACCAACAACATCAAAAAAAATAACGAATGCCCTCCTTCAAGATTATTAATTGCAAGAAGAAGTAATCGACAGAGGAAGATTCATGACAGATGCCCTCCTTCAATATTATCAATCGCAAGAGGAAGTAATCGGCAGAGATAGATTCAAAGTCATCAAGAGTTGTTTTAACAAGGAAAGTGGGAAATAGGCCCTCTAGAAGACCATAACCAAAGCAGATCTGCAGGATCCTCATCCATCCTCTCACAAAATTCTATCTCATCTATGAAAAAACATGAATCAGCCTGGGTGAACAAGTATCGTCTTCTGATGTGCAACGCCAACCTGAATTTCTTGACTATGATGACAATGGTCCCAAGCCGCACGAAACTTTTCAGAACTCCATATTTATATTGGCAAGTGGTTTTAATCTTTATAATCTCCTCATTTATTTCACCATAGTTGTTTATTCATAAATCCAAAATAAATCCAAAAAAACTAAAGTGTTTTTCATAAATCCAAAATAACCAAGTGATAACCAAGCCTGATCTTGACGATCCTTTCCTTCATATTTTTCACTGGTATGATATAATCCTAAACCAAATTTCTAAAAACCTAGCACCAGAATTTTTTTAGATTAGTTACAACATTAATCCGAATTTCCATATTATGCAGGCTAGTTACTAATGTTACAACCTCCGAGCGTGATGGTCATATAGGTATCAGAGTTGTTGTCTCCATTTCTTTAACCACTATTAGAATACGTCTTTCTCTACCACTATTTGTACAATATTTTTTTTTTCTATAGACTAACTGGGTTCGATATAATATGTTTTTTTCTCTATAGATTGAGATTTTTTTTTTCAATGGACTAGTTTCGTTACCACTATTTGTACAATATGTTTTTTTCTCCATAGATCCGGTATAGTATAGATTTTTTTATCCATATATCTAGTATAGTATAGATTAAGTTAAAATAGAAGATTGAATTTTAATTTTTTAGTTTCCATGATCTCATATTTTTTTTTAATTTCCATTATTTATATTATTTTTAAAATTTAAAATTTCCATAATTTTATATCATTTCAATCACCAAATGGATTGTCCTCTAAACATAAATTTAATAACTTTATCACATTGATTAGAATGTTAAATTTATAATGGTACCCACTATACAATGGCTTTGGAAGATTAATATATCATTTCCATGGGAATTCCCATAAGCTTGAATACATGAGGATGTCCATAATGCTCAACATGGGGTGTTTGAGAATGTAAATAAGTGGAAAAAATATGTGGTCTTACTCTATCTTTGATAATTAGTAACTATAGCAAGCTGGTGATGGACCTTGAGGGCCTTCCTATGTATATGACACTGGAAAAGAAATCCTTTATATACAGAGCTTATGCATGTACCCACTTTTCTTTAATAATTGGACTCCCATATTATCGTCTAATGTATATCCCAAGTGAAAAATATTGGCCATGGATTGTTATATTTGTTGTAGAACTAGGCCTCGCTTATGGTGTAAATTTTGAGCAGGCCTTCAGGTGGCGGCCTACTGAGCGAAAAATATTCCCAGAAAGACTTTATAAGAGGTAATAATCTACTCATCTATCTTCCATAAATACGATTTTAAACTTTATGAGAGGTAATAATTTGTTCATCCATGTTTTTAAACATTTTGATGGGTATGCTAAATGAATATAAGGTACCTCATGTAAATGGATAGGTTTGAGAGTGATCTACCCCCTGTGGAAATATTTATATGTACTACTGATCCTACCAAATAACCTCCACTATTTTTCATAAACACAGTACTGTCTGATTTGGCTGTAGATTATCCCATAGGAAAACTATCGTGTTATGTTTCTAATGATGGAGGACCCTCACTTACATTTTATGCTATCTTGGAAGCTTCATGTTTTGCAAAGATTTAGCTTCCATTTTGTTATAACTAATCCATTATTTTGGAATTAACTCCCAACCACCACCATGAGTAAGTAGTGGTAGCAGCCCACACTTCATCAATTCTTGTAGCAGAGAAGGAAAAGCAAAGATCCAAGAACTAGAGGTTTTTTTCATGCAATCCACCCAAAATATCAAATAGAGTATCCAAGCCATAACTCTATGTTGATTTCCATTTTTCATGTTGACTTACCTTTTTCCCACAAGCGCAGCCTGCAACTTTTTTTTAACACTTAAGCCCTTCACCACAATGTTAAATCCTTGCTGATGCAATATTTGGTGGGACACACACTTACCTTCACCACAATTTGGAAAAATCGTAAATCCTTTATATTCCGCATTTCCCTTTGATTTGTGCATTTTTCACTTACCGATGTTTACCCCCCACAACAACGCACTTCGAAAAATTTAAGTCTTACCTGTTAATCCCTTGCTATGAACCGTGCGATATTGTGATGCGATATCATATCACACATCACAATCATAAATGTTTTCACATTTCACAAGATTTTTCCGTTTACATTTTTTGTTTCCCACGAGTTTGCAATCGCATATGTTTTAAGTTTCTCGTTAGCCGCTCACAACGTATGCTATTTGTGATGCGATGTGGTTGTGCTATCGCACATCGCAATCAGAAACTTCTGTGTTTTCCATTGAAATGCCCGTAGGTTATTGTATTTTGGATGCCATGCGATATGTGCCACATCACAATCACACATCGTAGTTTACAATGGTTACTATATAGTGCCCAAGTTAAGAGTTCATAACGCCGATATGTGGTAAGGGTGCAAATGCAAGGAGGTCTCAGAGCTAAAACCGATATTATTTCAAGTCCGTGTTTATGTGTTTTGTACGATGTTTTCATGTAGAAACAACATAAACATAGTAGAGGACGTTTTTGGTCATTGCACGTCCATTAAGAATCAAATCTACATTGATAGCACTAGGTTTTCAGGCTTCGTCCATTTTTTGTATAACTAATGTAATTTCCATATATTTATAGAGTTGAATAGAAATAAAAGTTTTGTTCATTTCCTGTGTTTTTACACTCTCTATCTTTGAATGTTCATTTCTGCATTATTGCGCTTTCTCTTTGTTTTGGGGGAAGCATCCCTCTATATTGTTTTCATTCAATATTTCCAACATGGTATCATAGCAGGTCTAGGATTTTAGTAAAAGGACAAGCTCTTTTTACTCAAGAAGCTATAATATTGTTTGTTTGTAGAAAAATAAGTCTCGAGCAGTAAGAAATGATGTCGGGTACCCTGCATTCCCACAACCTTCACTGCAAAGTCAAATTTCTCCTTTGCAATTCCAAAATGGTCCTCAATTTCAAAATCTGGAAATCTCAAAAATTTAATGCCGAAGATTTACCTTTTGCCTCAAGCTTATGGTTAAAACCATATTTCATAAAGACCCATCAACCATCATATGTAAAACACAAACTTCAAATTGCATTTAAAAACCAAAATTAACCACGACCTTCACTTAAAGGGTTTCGAATCTGACTTCATGGTTAGACACACATTGGTATTATTTCTACAGACCCAATTGTTATAATTAAGCCCAAGGCTTATGCGAACATTTCAATTCAAAAAGTTTTAACTTGGTAAACTTAATACCAATGCATACTATGCATTCAATATCAACGAATATATGTGAACCTTCATAGCTTAATTAATTGTCACCTCATGTGTATATTTGCTCATATATAACTCTGAATTTGATTAAAAATCAAAGGCCAACAATAAAAAACATTTGGGCGCACACAACTAACATACCTTTCCATCTAACGGTTGATGAGCCATCGCATTGCCATGCAATGATCAGACGATCATTGCGTAATGAAGATGCCCAGAGTTTAATTTTCAAAATTCATGCGATGTACCTGGTTTCAAATTACCACTTAACACCACATGTCAAGCAAGGACCGATATTGTGTTCCCTTCAGACATACCACTTACCATTCTTTTTGTTGCGCGAAACTGCTTGTTTTGATTTCAGAAACCTCTTTTACTACTCATGGTTGCATTTTATTTCATGGTTCCATTCTCCAACACAATTTAAATTGCTTCCAAATTCTTCAGCGCTATAGTGTACCCAATTTCCTCTCACCATTCCTTCATCACTTTCTAATGCTAAAATTTAACTCTGCAATTGCATAGAGGTTTAAAGAAACCTTTGCGTCCTCCATCCAATTCATCCTCTGTGTTTAAGATTCCTCTACGCACTAGAAAACCTACCCTCATAGCTTGATTAACATTAACACAATTCACCTTTCAATTGCGTCTTCACAACCGTGCTTCTGCATTTCACACAGGAATTCAACACATTCCACAAACATATAAAGCAGTCAAATTTGCGGTGGTAATAATACTTCTATGCCATTGTGACCCAACAAAAATGGATCAATTTCAATCGATTTCAATTGATTTCCAACAAATAGAATAAAACATGCTCAAAAATAACATCTCTTCTGTCCTTCCTCAAGACCA
The DNA here is from genome assembly GCA_034641835.2 of Pinus albicaulis. NCBI lineage: Eukaryota > Viridiplantae > Streptophyta > Pinopsida > Pinales > Pinaceae > Pinus > Pinus albicaulis. The sequence goes on along the minus strand of CM076575.1, from coordinate 605,016,032 downwards.
AGATTCTGCTTCGGTTTTCCATTTCACTGTGTGGGTATTCACAGTGTTGATTTGTGCACCCTCTCCAGTATATGAAAATCTCAATATATACAATTCAAATCATAAAATAAACATTAACTAAAGTCCTCATATGCGGAGCCTCACGTTTTATTTCATAGAACTAAAACATTCTTCACACAGTATTCAATCAAGGAATACATACATATATATATATATATATATATATATATATATGACACATAAATTAAAAACAAATTCCTCATTTATACATCTGAACTCAATTCACAAAGCCTTCTTAATCCTGGCCTGATCTTCCAATCGACGGCCCTTTTACAAAATTGCCCATAGGCTTAATAAAACTCTGTTTGCCCTTAACTGGAGCACTCACACCCTCTGCAACTCTATTCATTAATGCCTTTAAGGCTTATAATTATAGATCATGGTAATCAATCGATTCAACTCCTACAATGACTCAACAAAGCTCTTGGAATCCTTAAATCCTAAATTTAGCCTAAATCCCTAAATTCACTGAACTGACTCTTCACATTTCTAGCTAATCGACTTCCCCTCATGTTCTCCATTGACTTGGGAACATTTACATTTTTTTTACTATATTTATTCAAAAATACTAATAATTACATAAGAAATTAGAAACATGAGACCCCCTTATGTCTATGAAAATACAAAGCATTTTTTTGGAACCTAATGCCCCTCCATCAAACTCCCAAGGTTAAAATGATTCATGATCTCTTAATCATGTGCATTTACTCCTTGTCTTCCTAGATCACACACTTTGTTCTACAATTGATCATCTGTTGCAATGTTCTTCTTCTCTGCTCCTCTAGGCTTCCATATCTTATTATGTCTTGTTCCACTAGCTGCACTTTTACATTCTCTTTCTGTCCGTCTTTTGCTGCTGATTATCCTTTGTTTTCTTGCTACTATCCTTCCTCAGACACTTTCACCATCAACCTTCTTATCAATTCAATTTCTTTATCTAATATTTCTTCTGATTGTTGGATACTGCTCCATTTTGGTTTCTGAACTTCTACATCTACTTCTGCTTGCTGAGTTCTCATTTGATGAACTCTTACTACCACCTTTGTTGTAGCTTTAGCCCCAGCTTTAAATTTAGCTCTATCTTTATGAAATCCTGTGGTTTTGCCACCCAATCATCCATACCCTCTTGTTCTCTACAATAGTAAAACACTTCCTGATTGTCATCCATGACAATTCCTCTATCTTGCTTCTTCATCAATTTATCCTGTGCATAGGTCCTCTGTTTCTCCAATTCTCTTCTTTGAATATCCAACCTTCTATACAATTCAACAAATTCAATTGGAGTAGATTTTGGGAACCTCACACAACCTTTTATACCTCCACTTGTTGTTGACCAATCATCAGATGGTCCTTCATCTCTTCCCTCAATACTCTCACTAGACTCCTTTGTCTTCAATTCCTCCTGAGACCTGTCTATATCAGAATTGATCTAAATAGATTCCAGATGCAATTTCTCTTCCTCAAAATTTTTTTAAGCTTGTTCATCTCCATGTGATGTACCTGCAATCATCCACAACTCTTTATTTTTAAAACCACAAGACTTTTCAGTCTTGGTTTCTTTCTCAAGCACTTCACCTTGAAAAGATCTACGTGTGGAATATTAAAATCCCATCCTTGACTTAAGAAATCTAATTTCCTCTTCCTCTGTAGAACCTGTAATCACCTCACAATTTTCAGGTTCAAAAATACAAGGCTTTACATCATCCAACTGATCTGGACTTGTCCAATAATTGAGGAAATCATCAATTATTTTCCCTTCAGCAAGAAAAAATTCTTGCTGCCTTAAGTCTTCATCATGGTTCATAATATTCTTCATAGATCTGTATTCTTCACCTGTACTCTGTTCTGCTTCACACCAAACACTTCTTTTCTCAACTCAGCTACTTTGAGTTCCTCTTCCAATAAGGCAATCTCCTTTTGCCTCAACCTTAACTGTAATGGTTTCCATTTTACTCTCTTCTTCATGAGCAAACCAACTATCTGGCTTTCCTCTATCATCCTCTCCAGTTTATTAAAATATTCTTTGATCTCAGCTATCTCTTTCCAATATTTTGCATCAGTCAATTTCTGCCTTATGCCGTTTTCCTTGGCATCTGCTTTCTCCTTTCTTTTGATGTGGTCTCTCTCAGAACCCTTGCTATCTCTGCTATGACTATCAGTATTCATCCTTTTCTCCACGAGTTCGTCACTCAAAAGCTACACTAAGCCTCTGAAACAGCAGGCTCTCCTTCTGCCACTTACCTCACCAATCCTTTCCTCCAGATCTGGGCTTTTGGCAAGTATTGGTTCTCCTTCTACTGAAACCTTTGGAGCACTCTCTTCTTCTCTCTCTAGGCTTCACTCTGCAACTTTTCAGGAACACATCTTTTCTTCTTCCATCCAACCTTTGTTGGGAATTCTCCAGGTTATGCCATGCTTTTTTCTTCACTTTAGAATCCTCTGTTGGACCCTTTCCTCACTGATCTCAAAGCTATGATCTGCTTTGCTGAGATTTCTTCAATTTCCTACAATGTGAATTCTAAAAAAAATTCTTCAAACCAGAGCTAAAGACTGCTCATCAACCTACCTTCTCTTGAGAACACTGCAATTTCTCTCCCTATCCAACCTTTAGCTGAACATTAGGTTTAGTTCCATCATCATCAAAAATCTGTTTTCACTTTCTACAACCATGATTCTGCAATCATAAATACAAGCTAGATTTAAAATTATTTTACATGTAAGATCCTTGCATGATCTTGTTCTTCACTCATTCAGTTCTGCAAATCTCTATCCACTGCAATTCTGTGTACCTTTACATATCATATTTTAGAATATGACCCTCTTTCACCTGTCATCACACATTCATATTTAATTAAAAAAAATCCTTTACTTCGATTCTGAACAGAGCTATCCTGCTCTGATACCAGTTGATGCCAGGTACCCTGCATCCCCACAACCTTCACTCCGAAATGTAATTTCTCCTTTGAAATTCCAAAGTGGTCCTCAATTTCAAAATCTGGAAATCTCAACAATTTATGCATAAGCTTTACCTTTTGCCTCAAGATTATGGTTAAAAACCATATTTCATGTCAAGCTTCATATGTAGAACCCAAACTTCAAATTGCATTTAAAACCAAAATTAACCATGACCCTCACTTAAAGGGTTTTGAAACGAACTTCATGGTTAAACACACATTGGTTTTATTTCTACAAACCCAAATGTTATAATTAAGCCCAAGGCTTATGCGAACATTTAAATTCCAAAATTTCGAACTTGGTAAACTTAATACCAAGGCATACTATGCATTGAATATCAATGAATATATGTGAAACTTCACAGCTTAATTAATTGTCATCACGTGTGTATATTCGCTCATATATAACTCTGACTTTGATTAAAAATCAAAGGCCAACAATAAACAACATTTGGGCCCATGCAACTAACATACCTTTCCATCTAACAGTTGATGAGCCATCGCATTGCCATTCAATGATCTGACGATCATCGTGTAACCAAGATGCCCAGAGTTTAATTCTCAAAATTCATGCGATGTAACTGGTTTCAAATTACCACTTAACACCATGTGTCAAGCAAGGAATGATATCGTGTTCCCTTCAGAAATACCGCTTACCATTCTTTTTGTTGTGTGAGACTACTTGTTTTGATTTCAAAAACTGCTTTTACTACTCACGGTTCCATTTTATTTCATGGTTCCATTCTACAATGCAATTTCAATTTCTTCCCAATTCTTCAGTGTTGTAGTCTACCCAATTTACTCTCACCATTCTTGCATCGCTTGCCAATGCCGTAATTTAACTCTGCAATTTCACAAAGATTTAAAGAAACCTTTGCGTCCTCCATTCAATTCTTCCTTTGCGTTTCATATTCCTCTATGCACTAGAAAATCTGTCATCACAGCTTGATTAAGATTAATGCAATTCACCTTTCAATTGTGTCTTCACGGCCGTGCATCTGCATTTCACACAGGAACTCAACACATTCCACAAACATATAAACCAGAAAAATTTGCAAAGGTAAGAATACTTCTCTGCCGCTGTGACCCAATGAAAATGGATCAATTTCAATCGATTTCAAACAAACAGAATAAAACATGCTCAAAAATAACATCTCTTGCGTCCTTCCTTAAGACCAAGATTCCGCTTCGGTTTTCCATTTCATTATGTGGGTATTCACAGTGTTGATTTGTGCGTCCTCTCTAGTATATGCAAATCTCAATATATACAATTAAAAGCATAAAATAAACATTAAATAAAATCCTCATATGCATAGCCTCATTTTTTATTTCACGGAAAATAAAACATTATTCACACAGTATTTGATCAAGGAATACATAGATATTTATATGGCACATAAATTAAAAAAAAATTCCTCATTTATACATCTAAACTCAATTTACAAAGCCTTCTTAATTTTGGCCTGATCTTCCAATCGATGGCCCTTTTACAAAATTTCCCGTAGGCTTAATAAAACTCTGTTTTCCCTTAACTGAAGCACTCACACCCTCTGCAACTCTGTTCATTAATGCCCTTAACGCTTACACTTATGCAGGATGGTAATGAATCGATTCAGCTCCTACAATGACTCAACAAAAATCTTGGAATCCTCAAATCCTTAATTTAGCCTAACTCCCTAAATTTACTGAACTGACTCTTCACATTCCTAGATAATCGACTTCCCCTCATGTTCTCTAGTGACTTGGGAAAATTCACAATTTTCTCTCTATATTTATTAAAAAATACTAATAATTACATAATAAATTATAAACATAAGACCCCACTATGTCTATGAAAATACAAAGTATTTTTTTGGAACCTAATGCCCTTGCATCAAGAAATATTTTACAACAGTGAGAAATTTTCTATTTATGTAATCAAGATGGAAGCAACAGGAAGAAGCCTAACAAATACCCAACTACCACAATTCAATGAGAAGAATTATGAATATTGGACCATTAAAATGAGGGCCCTGTTTGCTTCCCAAGATATATGGGAGGTGGTGGAACATGGTTTCCAAGAACTAGTAGAAGCAACATCGCTTAATGCTTTGATAGCAACAGAATGTGAATTGTTGAAATATAATAGGAAGAAGGACTCCAAATCCATGTTCTATATCTTCCATGCATTACATGAGAGTATTTTCCCAACAGTTGAAACTGCAAAAAAGTCCAAGGAGAGATGGGATATTCTCAAGACAACCTATCAAGGCATGGAGAAGGTGAAGACAACAAAATTACAAATGCTGAGGAGAGATTTTGAAAATACTTGTATGAAAGAGTCTGATAACATAGACTCATTCTTCACACATTTTATTGGGTTGGTTACCCATATAAGGTCTCATGGAGAGACACTTGAGTAAAGGAGAATAGTGGAGAAAATATTAATAATTCTACCATCAAGATTTGATGCCTTAGTAGTGGCCATAGAAGAGACAAAGGATCTCTCACAATTTTTAGTGGATGAGATTTTTTCATCACTGATGTGTCATGAACGTAAACTGAATAGAACAATAAAATCCTCATTGGAGCACTCTTTCAAGAAAAAAATGTCTTTTGGTCAAGGTAGAGGTTGAGGAATATCAAACTACCGAGGAAGAGGAAGAAGCCCACACATAGGTGGAAGAAGAAAGCCTACAGGCACAAGTGGAAGGGGCAGCAACCAGAATCAAAGTGAAGGCTCAAGCCAAAATCAAGCACAAGGACATAAGGATGATAAATCTCAAGTCCAATGTCGTTACGCTAAAAATTATGGGCACTATGCCAATGAATGTAGAATTAAACAAAATGATATGGGTAATATACCTAGAGTAAATTTCACAAGAGAAAATCAGAACCAAGGAAATGTGATTTTAACTTGTAATGTAGCACAAGAAAAACAAGAAGATGTATGGTTCTTAGATTGAGGATTTAGTATCCATATGACTGGAAACATAGCAATGTTTTCCAATCTAGATAAGAGTGTGAAATTTGAAGTAACAATGGGGATTGATAGCAAGGTCTATGTCATGGGGAAAGGAAGAGTAAGAATACTGACAAAGAAGGGAGGAAATAAGTTTGTGCCAAATGTCTATTATGTACTTGGCCTGAAATGTAACCTTATGACATTGGAAAACTCATGAATAAGGGCTACAATGTGTTTTTTAGGAATGATGTGTGCACAATTATGGATATAACTCCAAGTAAAAAGGTTATTGTAGAAGTTCATATGACAATCAATAGCATGTTTCCTCTCAATATCAGAGCATAATTGAAGGAAGGAGGTGTTGTAGCAGTTGTAACACAAGAAATATTTCAAGAAGAAGTGAAATATAAAAATTGGTTATGGAATTTGAGATTTGGACATCGCAAATTTTGAGGTTTGAACCTATTGCATAGAAAAGGGATGGTAAAGCGATTACCACTCATAGAGAAACCAGATAGCCTATGTGAAGGCCAAATCTTTGGAAAAAAACACAGAGAATCATTTCTAGCAGGAAAGAGTATAAGGGAAAAGGTACCCTTAATGATTGTACACTCAGATTTGTGTGGATGAATGCAAATGCCATCATTCGCTGGCAGTCATTATGTTTTGACATATATAGATGATTACACAAGGAAGGCATGGGTGTATTTTCTAAAATAGAAGGTGAAGTTTTTGAACAGTTCTACCACTTCAAATCTCTTGTTGAGAAGCAAAGTGGACACTACATAAAATTTATGAGAACTGACAGAGGTGGAGAATACATTTCAAAAGACTGGCTACATTTCTACGGGGATCATGAGATACACAAGCAGTTTACCACAATGTATACACAACAACAAAACGATTTTTTAGAAAGAAAGAATAGGACCATCATCGAAATGGTAAGAATTATGTTCAAGGAAAAGCATTTTCCAAATGAGTATTGGGTAGAAGCTGTGAATTGTGCAGCATATATTTTAAATAGATGTCCAAGCAAAGCTAGTATGAAAAAAGTTCCAGAAGAAGCATGGAGTGGAACAATGCATTTTGTCACTCACATGAGAGTATTTGGATGTGTGGCATATGCACATGTCTCAAATCAATTAAGGAAGAAGTTGGACAACAAGGGGGAGAAGTGTATATTTTTTGGATACAATGACGAATCCAAGGCCTACAAACTCTATAATCCATCAACCAAGAAGGTAATAATCAACAGAGATGTGCAGTTCATTGAAGAAGAATCTTAGATTGGAAGTTTAGAGTAAACCATAAATGTGAAGACTTGTATTTCACATGAGGATAAAGAGGAATTGATTGCGGAAATTAATCCCTTAAGGGTGGATCCTCCTCCACCTGCACAAGACCAATAGATCACATCACAAGAAATCAATAGAGCAGCAGTGAAAAATCAAGGAAGTTCTTCTCCAAGAACACCACAGGAATCTGCAACTCCATCGATTTCCAGTAGAACTCCAAGCACACTAAGAAGACCAAGATTCAAAAATTTGAGTGAAATTTATGAGCAAGAAGAAGTAAATAATAATACTAGTCTGAATTCTTTATTTTCTTTGTTTTTTCATGTTGACGACCCAATCCATTTTGAAGGTGCAGTAAAATAAGAAAAATAGATTGAAGGAATGAATGAAGAGAATGGAGCAATATAAAATATTTATACATGGGATTTAGTGGACTTCCCACAAGGTAAAGAAGTCATTGGAGTAAAATGGGTCTATAATACAAAGAAAAATATTCAAGGAAAAATATAAAGACACAAAGCAAGACTTGTTGTCAAAGGCTAGAAGCAGTAGCAAGGGAGAGATTTTGAAGAAACCTTTGCACCTGTTGCAAGGATGGAGACAATGAGGACAATTTTGTCCATAACAACACAAAAAAAAGTGGAAATTCTATCAAATGGATGTAAATTCAGCATTATTGAATAGAGTGTTGAAATATGAAGTATATGTTGAACAACCTCCTGGCTATGAGATAGAGGGCTAAGAGAACAAAGTATGTAGGTTTAATAAAGATCTTTATGGGCTGAAGAAAGAACCAAGAGCATGGCACAGTAGGATTGATGCTTACCTAATGGATAATGGGCTTGACAAGTGTGATGGTGAACGCACACTCTACATTAAAGAAAATGATGTAAAATTATTATTGTTGTTTTATATCTAGATGATTTAATTTTCAAAGGCAATAAAGTTTCTCTTATTGTTGATTTTAATGTAGTCATGAAGAGTGAATTTGAAATGAAAAAATTGGGTTTATTAAGATAGTTTTTGGGAATAGAATTAAAGAAAAATGAAAAGGGAAATTTTATTTCCCAAGAAAAATATGTTCCAGAACTTTTAAATAGGTTTAACATGTAGAACAAAAAAGCATTAGCAACTCCAACTATGATGGGGTTAAAATTAAGAAAAGAAGTTTGCACCGGGAATGTTGATCCGACATTGTACAAGAGCATAGTTGGAAGTCTAATGTATTTAACTACAACTAGGCCTCATATTATCTCTGCTATAAGTTTAATTTCCAGATTCATGGAGACACCAAAGGAGACACATTGGCAAGTAGCCAAAAGTATATTGAGTTATGTGAATGGAAAAAAGGAGTATGGTGTTTTATACTGTTCAAATGATAATTTTAAGTTGATTGGTTACAATGATAGTGATTGGGATGGAAGTGTAGATGATAGAAAGAACACATCTGGGTATGTGTTCCATTTGGGACCGGGAGCCATTTCGTGGGCTTCCAAGAAGCAACCAATAGTTGCATTATCAATAACATAAGCTGAATATGTGGCGGCCACAACAACAACATGTCAATAAGTATGGATGAGAATGATGCTGATAGATTTGTGTCATGAACAAGATAAAAGAATAACAATTTATTGTGATAATAGCTCAGCAGTTTCACTATGAAATAATTACCTTTCCATCAGAGAAAAAAGCACATATATGCCAAATATCATTTTATAAGAGAATTTGTTAACGATGAGATTGTTTTGCAGCATTGGAGGATAGAGGAATTTTGTTTATATGTTACAGTGTTTGGGAATGACTGAGGGTGGCAATTGTGATTAAGGGGGAGTGTTGGAATTAATTCCCAACCACTACGATGAATAAGTAGTGGTAGTATCCCACACTTCATCAATTATTGTAGCGAAGAAGGACAATCACAAATCAAAGAAATGGGTGTTTTTCAAGAAATCCACGCAAAATATCAAACAGAATACCTGAGCCATAAATCTGCATTTATTTCAATTTTCCACATTGACTTACCTTTTTCCCACAGGCACAACCTCCAACATTTTGTTTTAACTCTGAAGCCCTTCACCACAATGCTAAATCCCCACCAATGTGATATATAGCGAGACCCACACTTACCTCCACCGCAATTTTCAAAACTCGTAAATCCTTTATATTCCACATTTCCGTTTGATTTGTGCATTTCTCAATTACCATTGTTTACCACTTGCAACAACGCACTTTGCAACATTTAATTCTTACCCGTTAAGGCCCCACTATGAACTTTTCGATGTTTTTATCTGATATTTCATCACACATCGCAATCACAATCGCAAACGTTTTCATATTTCATAGGATTTCACCATTTACCTTTTCTGCTACCCGCAAGCTCACAATCGCATATGTTTTAAGTTTCCCATTAGCCACCCACAACGTATGTTATTTGTGCTACCACACATCGCAATCACAAACTTTTTTTTTCCATTGAAAGGCCCACAGGTTGTTGTATTTTGGATGCAATGCGATATGTGCGACATCACAATCGCACATCGCAGTTCGCAGTGGTTAATGGATAGCGCCGAGGTTAAGATTTGATATCATCGACATGCGATAAGGGCGTGGATGTGATGAGGTATCAGAGCTAGAATATATATTATTTCAAGTCTGTGTTTATGTGTTTTGTACATTTTTTTCGTGTAGAAATAGCATAAACAGAGCAGAGGAAATTTTTGGTTGTTCCACGTCCATTCAACATCAAATCTTCATTGATAGCATTAGGTTTTTAGGCTTAACCATTTTTGTATAACTAATGTGATTTCCATAAGTTTATAGAGTTGAATAGAAACAAAAGTTTTATTCCTCTCCCATGTTTTTATGCTGCATGTCTGTGAATGTTTATTTCCGCATTATTGTACATTCTCTGTGTTGTGAGGGGAAGCATCCCTCTATGCATTATTTTCATTCAAAATTTCCAACGCATTCATGATAGATCATAAGAGGAATATTTCTTGGCAAATTATGCTCAAGAAAATGAAAATATGTCCTTCACTAAGAAAGGGAAGAGTGTAAAGGTAAAAATTTTAGTTTTAGTCTTTTTAATCGAAGGAATCGATAAGTAGGCTGGGCTAGATTTTTAGGTAATATTATATTTTTGAGGATAAACCACATGCCGAATTCTAATACATGGTTTATTGAATATATCATAGATATTTAAACCTGATACCATATACTTCAATAATACTTCACACTCAACAAATAACATAGTCAACGCCAATTGAGTTGTTACCGAGATTTATCTTTCTTTTTTCTTTTTTAATTCAACATATTGTATTAGTGTTTTTTTTTTTAATTAGATATATTTTATTTGGGTTGTAAAAATCTGGTTTTTTTTTACTATTTCTATCAGAAATCATATTTGGAAATGAAGGATCGTATCAATAACGTCGTGGAGATGGGAAGTGTTCCAAATGAAAAACAAAAAGAACACATGGGCTTCAATGAATAGATTTTGGGAAGCAGTAGGAAATATCATCCGAGTATTTTTCAGGTACTCCTTTGAACCTGGCTTCATATGTATAGATGTCGTGCTGACATTTGTAGTTGAAATCACCAGAATTTCTACTTATACATTTGTCGATTGTGTCTTTTCTCTACAAATATTTCGAAAATATATGCATATTGTACTCGAGAACAGAGAGGACAAGTAAATTGAGGGTAATGATCTTCCTGGTCTTATATATGTCAACCATGAAAAGAAACCAAAAATTCCTCGCCGTTACAAGGCTGACGCTCTTAATGTTCTAGTAATATTTACAATATTCTGGTAATATTTTACAATGTGAGTCAAGGTGTGTCTAGGCTATCTTGGTGGGAGATTTTGTGATATTTCTCTCCACTTGGGTTCTAATTTCATGTTATAACATGTTTTCGTAATATTTTCAATGTCAAACAAACTAAGTGTAAATTATTTGTTGTCTTCATCCCCACCTATATTTGAATCTCATATTATGATATGTTTTTATGTTTATATATTTGCGTATGACTAATTTTCTCAAGGCTTTCATGGCATGAACGATCTATACAGAAATGATCACTTGAGGATTTCCTATGTGAGTATAATCCACACCCTTTTACCACTACTATCTTAAGTTTCCCAACTATGCACTGAACCTAAACAGTAAATTGTCACTTTTAGTGACAATTTAAAGGAATGGATGGTCACCAAGGTCCACGATACATGGGAACTCGATGCATTCACCCCCGTATTTCTTTATGTGGGAAGGAAGGAAGGCATGTGTATGATTACTAAAAAGGAAAAATGATGAAATTTTTTATGTGTTTATTAAGAGATTTTTTAAGTTATATCATTAAATAACTTAGTTATATCATGGATGAGTTGTTATTATTTGTGGTTTTTATTTGTAATGATACTAACATATGTATTTGTAACCAAATTATGTAACTGAATAGTCCAATCCTGTTGTTCACTCTCTATAGTTGTAGTTATCCTGCATGATTCATGTGAGAGCATTTCCTCTATACCACTCTTTCATATGTTACTTCTTTACAATGTTTCCTTTGCAACATATGGTGCAATTTCTAGTTATATGATTTGAAAACATTAGAAATTATATTCCACTTCGTGCAATAATATTTGAAATCCTATAGTATAAACAATATATTTAATCATTGAATGCATTCATATGAAATAAATAGAATTCCATGTTGTGTTGGTTATGGTTTACTACAAAGGGAAGTCATTAGATATAATCCTATTGTAAAACTGAATGGAAACAATGTGAACCATATGTGAGGTCGAAACATAGTTGGATATGGAAATTCGATGATGTTACATAACTGTCTAATGGAATTCCTACTTTATTGGTTTCTTGGACAATCACCTTCTTGTGAATGTTGAAGAGAATCTATAGAGGGGAAGGATTCCTATGAGACTATATCATGGATAACATAAATTCTTTTTAGTACACATAAGGGGTTATTTAGTAAAGATGGGGTATATACCAAGTGTTTTGTTGGGGTAAATAAAAATGTCTCTAGATGATGAATGAATTATTTGCGACTTATGTATATGATGTGTTCTCACATTGGTTGTAGGTTCCAAGTCACCATAGTGGAATACATAACATATAAATATGGTATTATTGAGTTGATGTAGCAATTCATTAAGTAGATGTACATGAGTAATTTGTCAAAGTGTGTGAAAGTTGTGGCTATGGATACGCACATGTTGGCATATATTTTTGACTGTGTGATTTTATTATATTTGCATCAAAATTAATAGGTGAACAATTGAAATGATGGACTTTATACTAACTCATGAATTTGATACCTTTTTAGGAATTATTGTGGACTTTGAAATATAAAATTTACATGCTTGAGTAGTAACATTTGGATGGAGTACATGAAATCTCCATCATAATAATAGAGTTATGAAGAAATATAATGAATGAAACAAGGAAATCTTGGGAAGAATTCTACCATGTCAACACTAGGACATGTGATTGCTACAAGCTATTGGTGAAATATTATTAGTGCATGCCTTGTAGTAAGTTGGAACTGTCAATGAACTTGAAAATCTTAATAAAATGTATGAGTCAAGGGATTATTTTTATTATTAAATCTAATTCTTGAGCCTAGAGGTTGAGTTCAATAAGGAAGAGGAAACTTAAAATTGCATTTTGCATGGTTGTTGGAATAAAAAGGGTATGTTGAATAAGTTAATAAGTTGAATCTTGGTTGGAATAAAGAGGGTGCATTGAATACCTTAATGAGTTGGATTATTTCTCATTGCATCCTTATGTAATAGAGAAACACGTTGCAGATAGGTACAAAATCATGGTGAATTCATCTTGTTGTCTATTATCTCATCATGTCCATTCGTAAAGGGTTTATTATAACTTGAAAAAAGAGTCAATATATTATATGTATTGTGGAGGATGTGTAGTAATGGGTGTTATGAATGGAAAAAATCTGAACCATATTTGAGGTCAAACCATAGTTGGATATGGAAAGTTGATGATTCTACATAAGTGTCTAATGCCGTTCCTACTTTATTGGTTTCTTGGACAGTCACCTTATTTTGAATGTTGAAGAGAACCTATAGAGGGGAAGGATTCCTACAGGACTATATCATGGATAACATAAATTCCTTCTAGTACACATAAGGGGTTATTTAGCAAAGAAGGGGTATATACCAAGTGTTTTGTTGGGCTAAATAAAAATGTATCTAGATGATGAATTAAGTATTTGCGACTTATTTATCACATTGGTTTTAGGTTCCAAATCACGATAGTGGAACACATAACATAGAAATATGGTATTATTGAATCAATGTAGCAATTCATTGAGTAGATGTACATGAGTAATTTGTCAAGTGTGAAAGTTGTGGCTATGCATATGGACATGTTGAAATATATGTTTGAATGTCTAATTTTGTTATATTTTCATGAAATTAATATGTGAACTACTAAAATCATGGGCTTTCTACTAACCCATGAATTTGATATATTTTTAGGAATTATTGTGGATGCTGAAATAAAATTTTACATGCTCGAGTAGTCACATTTGGATGTACCACATGAAATCTCCATCATAGGGATAGAGTTATGAATAATGATGATGAATGAAAGAAGGAAATCTTGGGAAGAATTCTACCATGTCAACACTAGGACATGTGATTGCTAGATGTTATTGGTGAAATATTATTACTGCATGCCTTATAGTAAGTTGGAACTCTCCCTGAACATGAAAACCTTAACAAAATGGACGAGTGAAGGGAGTATTTTTATTATTAAATCAATGCTTGAGCCTAGAGGTTGAGTTCAATAAGGAAGAGGAAACTGAAAAGTGCATTTGGCATGGTTGTTGGAATAAAAACGGTGTGTTGAATAAGTTAATACGTTTAATCTTGGTTGGAATAAAGAGAGTGTTTCGAATACCTTAATGAGTTGGAATATTTCTCATTGCATCCTTATGTAATAGAGAAACAACCTTGCAGATAAGTATAACATCATGGTGAATTCATCTTGTTGCCTATTATCTCATCATTTCCATTCACAAAGGGTGTTTTATAACTATGAATAAGAGTCAATATATTATATGTATTGTGGAGTATGTGTAGTAATGGGTGTTTATACCTATGGGGGTGTATAGAAATAAAATTAAAAAAAAAGTAGGGATCTGTAATAAAAAACAAGGTTTATATCTTTTGGAGAGATGTATTGGGATGGGGGTTGCAAAAAAAGTATTTTGGGACACACACACACACACACATTTAGTAATATTAAAGTAGTATGATTAGACATATTCTTTTATATCCCACTAACACAAGCACTATGGCATCAGTTGATCAAATGGAGAGCCTGTGTTTCAAATTATTAATTCATAGCTATTTTTGAATACATGGTTACATTATGGATCTAAGACTTTAGGTTTATAAGGTAATTTTTGTATGAAAATACATATAATATGTTTTCTTCCATAATGGTTGTTATAAGAAACACTAAAATATGAATTCATGAATTTAGTATCTAGAAATAGAAACACCATTGATGGTGTTACTCAAAAGGGTAAAATGATGTAATACTAGGTACAACCAATATGTATATTGGAGAAAAGTTACATGATGGTCAAGAAAAAATGATATAATGTGGCAAGGCACATATTAATCAGAACCTAATTCCAAAATGCTATTTTGACGATAAAAGAGTAGGAAAAATCGATAGATAATGTAAGTGAAATGTAGTGGATGATGAAAACATTATTATATATGATGTCAATATAATGGCCCGTCATCTAATTACCAATCAAAATGTGCATAAACTTCTTCAACTCCTAGGAGAGATTAACCCACATAAAGAAGTGGCATTAAGGATGAAGGATGAAAAAACATATCATGTTCCTCAGAGATAAAATGTCCTAATGGGGTGAAAATTGGTTGTAGGGATATATAATATTGCATGAGTAGGATATTTGAGTAAACGTATATTTGGAAGGGTATATATATAATCTGCTTATTTTGTAACAGAAAAGTTAAGTACCCATTGATTCAATACCAGTAGTGTAATTTTGCATATATAAGCTCTAGTAATGATAATAACAAGGCGGTTTCACCCTATAAATAAATAGTGGGTGGGTTAGCCACATAAAGATAATTTGTTCTAGCATAAAAAATAAAAATATGGTATATTTCCACAATATCTCGCTAGCTTAAAAACTAGTGGATAAGTTGAGATGAGAGAAATAACAGGTATTTAATAATAAAAGTGAAAACCTTAGGTTTTCTACACCTCGGTAAAGTTGTTAAATTTGAATAAAAAGAAACACTTTATGAAGGTCCATGCATATGTACAATTTCAACCATTATTTTCTCCTACCTTAAAAATATAATTCTAAATAATTTCCTCAAAAGGTGCTTCCTAAGGAAATAAAATAAAATAGTTCTAACAACAAAATATCCTTTTAATTAACATTCTGATTCCAATAAAAATGAAAACAATGGTAAGAAAATTCAATTTATTATATTAAAACACATTAATTAATTTTATATCTAAAATTTTAGATAAATTAATTAACGTGAAAATGAAAAAACATATGATCTAATAATTTAAGGAGAGATATAAACGACCCTTTCACATAGATGATTAATTTTGATGGTAAAGGATTCAAATGTCCCATGTAAGATCCTTTCACATAGATGATGAAGTTTTATGGTAAAGGATTCAAATGTCCTATGTATACTTACTCTCCCACATTAAATACAATAAAAAAGTCAATCACCTTTGAAGACTAAAGTTATTTTTCTAAGGAAATTTAGTGCATATGATAAATAATCCATTATAACTTGTCTCATAAACTAAATATAATGAATACTTTTTTTTATTGTAAATCAAAGCCTTCAATAATTATGGTTATGTTTTTAATTATTTTAATATATTTTTTAGTTTTAAAAAAATGTGTGTTTAAAAAAAATTGTAAGGCGAATTCTATTATAACAAAATTAATAAGTTATTCAAAAAAATGTAAAAATTGAATCCAATTTCAGACTTGGGATATTTTACCATATGAAAATTTTGGCCTTTTGAAGGACCATGAGTAACCTACAATGTCTAACACAATTGAACTTAAACATAAACACACACATAAATTGGCCTATCCAATGATTAGCCTAATAAAAACAAGACGAATTAGGAAACCATCGTCATGAACTGTCACAAACTCAGGGACATGTATCATATCATGAACCAACTACATGAATATGATATGATAGGGTTTTTGGGTGACTAGGGGTTGCTGGTGGAATGCCAAGGTGTCTTTCGATATGTGCCAACCTATGGTTCATTGTATCTAGTCTATAGTCATGGATCCTAATGTGGCCATGCATGTGATGCATCATTTGTAATAAGCCCCTAAATCACTTCCTAACTATCTAGGAACACCTATCCCAAGATAAATCTCATTTTCTAGTAGAGATTAATTTCCTGCATGTACTCATTCACTCTACTCCTAGTTTTCCCTTTATTTGGAATCAATCATTCCCACTATGCTTTAACTTTTCCATTAGAAAGGGAGCTTGTTTATGAGGAGGCCTATATTTCGAATCTTGATAGCTTTTATTTCAGATGCATAGGAATGTGTTCATGGTCTGAAGATGCAAAACCCACAACTCTCTTATGAAGGTGTGAGTTCCCCCTAAAGGAATTTTTCTTCATAGTACATTTCTCCTCTACTATCCATGCCCCTCTCTCTCGGCATGGTGAAAATTCCTTCAACCCCTAAGATAGAGAGGCATATAATCTTCTAAGTGATATAATCATTATCAAATAGTGTATAAGTCTAAGAGTAAAGGAAATCCCCTACTACCTTCACTTCATTATTACCTCGCTTCCCTAGGATTCCTTTTGGTTTAAGTACTTGGATTATTTTCCTGGAAATATCCCCCTTTAATATATGTCCCCCTAAAAAATTATAGACATAAAATCCACCCTCCCATCTTCATATGAAACAACAACCAATAATATTTGCTTCTCTCTTTCCATCCACACAAAAGACACTTTTTCTCCTTCACTATCCTGGAACACTTCTCACTATTTCCCTGCTCCAAAAACCTATATGTTGCACTTCCATGAACAAGATTTTCTAGGAACCAAGAGAAAATATATTTCCCAAACTCCAATATCGTGTTTATAAGGTCAACCAATAACTTTACAATCGCAGTGTATGACTGTGCCACCCTTCTTTAGATTCTTCTACCACGAATGAGGTAAGAATTAAACTAGTTTCCAATAATATTTCTATTCCATCCATGATTCCCACCCAACATAATAGAAATAATACATTTTATATCGTAATTACTAAATAAAATTTACCCACCAAAAAATAACAATCGAGTATGTTGACTTATTTTATATGGAAAAGTTTCACAAACTTTCACATCACCGAGACAAAATTTTGTGTAAGGAATACATAGAGAGACTGTGACAATGTTGTATGTTGGGTGCCCGATTCAACTTGTCTTTGTACCTTGTTCAACTAGGTTCTTCTATGGAGCTCTCTACTTAGAAAAAACTTGGACATTTTCCTAGTGACCATGAAAATCCCTTCCTTCTCTGGATGTGAGGCTGGCTTACTTTGTAATATTCCAACTAATGTTCAGATGACCATTATTGTCCATAGCCTTGACAAAGTAAGAAATCCTCTCGAGACTATAATTCTCCTTAGATTCAAAAAATGTAATACCCCTAAACTTCGCCTAAACATGATGAATTACACTTACTCCCACCAGCACACTCCAAATTGTTACATATCCAAATCATGAAACTATTAGAATAGTGCACATAAATTTCTGCCCATCCCACAAGCCATGCTATTTAATTTCCTCATTTCACATTGCCCCCTTTGGAGAATTTATGTCATTATTAATTTACTAATCGATTGGAGTCCAGTGTTAAGGATAAATATGTTATCTACTATATCACGTCTCCACATTCATGCTTTCTCTCACCATGAATGTGACATACACCTTACATTGTTTTAAGCAAAATCAAACTTGTCTCTCTCATTAGCATGAGACTCAACACAACATATAGATCCAAGGCTAGGTTATGGCATTTGTTTGCGTGTTTGTTTCCTGTTCCCTTATGTATTATTCAGGAGACACAGTGGTAACCGGCATCACAATTATCTCTTTTTTTGTTATCCAAATCTGAGGAAAATCAATTGTTGAATTATTTATAGTTAAAAAATAATTAGAAAAAAAATGTTTAGTATTTTTAGCATAGATTTTGTTTAAATGTTTTGAACTAAAATTTAAATTTACATCATTTATTTTCCTTCATGTTTATATATATGT
Source organism: Pinus albicaulis (assembly GCA_034641835.2). Lineage (NCBI taxonomy): Eukaryota > Viridiplantae > Streptophyta > Pinopsida > Pinales > Pinaceae > Pinus > Pinus albicaulis. The sequence continues at coordinate 604,997,420 of CM076575.1, read as the reverse complement.
TATGTTTGTTAGTTTATTTGAGCCCTAAGAGGACTGCATGACTATAATGTAGCTTTAATACCTGTGACCCAGGGGTATCTAACTCGTCAAAATCACCCGAACATTGCACCGAATTTAGATCACAACAAGGTTTAACATGACTAATTTTTTCCCTACAAATATTTGAATACATAACCTTTACATCACATAGTACCTCAACAAAACAACTTCTCATGATATATTCTAAACCTTATAAACTATTAATATTTGTATATTAATATAATATTTTCAATTATGTTAATCAATTTATTTTAAAATAATATTTTTCAAACTTTTGTAAAATTAGTTTACTTAAAACTATTCATAATAATGATAAAAAACTTACAATGAATTAAAATATAATTTATTTTAATATTAAAATTATTATAAAAATTAAAACTACAAACATCACAAATTAAAATGAAATGTTTTAAATAATTTTTCTTTAATTAAAAAATAATAATCAAAACTCTTATATATTTCTTATATATTAATAATAATATTCATGACAAAATAGATGGCAAAAAAATTCCCATAAAAATTATATATATCTATTTATTAAAAAAACAAAACAAAACAATAAAACCTAAAACAAAACAACAGAACCTGCCACACTCCAAACTCATTGAACCAATTACTATTCACCAATCTTCCACGTTTTCCTATTTCAATGTCGTACCAAGAGGTCATGTATATAACATAGTAAAAAAGAAAAAGAAAATAGAACCTTCCAAACTCATTGAACCAATTACCATTCACCAATCTTCCATGTTTTCTTATTTCAATGTCGTACGAAGAAGTCATGTATATAAAAGATCCACGATGACTTATTTGCTTAAAAGGGAAGGACCCACGGATTCAAAACTTTCCAAGAACGTTAATAATTATCAGCTTATAATTTAATATCCTCAAATTCATTTAAATATATCAAATTCAAATGTAATTAAGATAATGTTGTTTAGGATTTTTTTTCAATATTAATAAGTATTTATTCAAATTCTGTTAATTACATTCTTTGATAGGTCTAAAAACTAATTCGATTTATTTTTATATTTAAAGAATTATGGCATGATTCATTCAGTGTATGTAAGTTGTTTGAATATTAGATATATAATTTTTATGAAAATAATATAATGTTATATATCAAATTATTTGTTAAAATGTTATCTTTTATATTTCATTAAAATGTATATAAATTAATTTGGTCATTTTTATATTTATATTATTAAAATGAATCATTTAAGTTTATATATATAGTTTTAATGGGCGTAATGGTTAAGATTACGTGTTTCTTCCTAAGAGGTCACAGGTTCAAAATGAGATGGGTGTAGAGTATGTATACCTTCATAGACTTAGCAGTCAAATCCCTGTGAGGAGGTGGGTCCCTTGTCCCACAAACAAGTGGTCTCATACAGGTGGGTCCCCCATCCCAGAAATAGGAAAGTCTCATACACCCATTTTATGTTTGGTTTGGTGACCTTAAAATTGGATTATTATTGTTATTATAATAATTTTTTTAATAAAAATAATATAATAGTATATATAAAAGAATTTGTTAAAATATTATTTTTTTATATATGATTAAGATTAAGATGTATATATATTTGAGGTGAGATTATTTTTTTTCTTAAATATATATTTTCTTAAAATAATTTTATTTTTTTTATTTTTTTTATTTTTTATTTTTATTTTTATTTTTATTTTTTATTTTTTTTTTGCGTAAAATAAGAATTTTTTTTTAACAAATTTCCACATATCAGTAAATTTCAATATGGGTTTAATTATTTAATCGGAAAGCCGTTTTTGATTTCGTATGTTGTAACAACTCAAACCAATTATTAGGGGCATAGATTAATGGCAAGTGTTGAAAACGATCATATTCATCCCTTGGCCAAGCTATGATATTCTAGAAAAAATTTCATGATTTTAGCATGTATTCCATATTCCCTTAACCATTCTCTCATCTAGGAAAGCCTAACCATTAATTTTGAGTTAAAACCCTATCTCTCATAGAGTAGAGGACTATTGCTGGAGGCTTTTAGTGTCATAGAGAAAAGGGACCGAGAGGATATTTTCGTGTAGCGCTAGAAGCAAGTTATATGTGTATTCTACAATTTTTTCCTATTGTTTATCTAATAATATGAAGCACATATTTTCTCTCTGTAATTTGTTGTTGTTTAATCTACCATATTATTGTGCATATTTTTAAAGTTAGGATCAAAACATGAAAGCTAAGTGAGGAGATGTAAAACAATCTTTTTTTGAGAAATTGTTCGAGCCCTTATACAATTTCTTTAGTTTTCTTGATTGTTTGAGCTTTTGATTTTAGTTTTTTATCACTTCTCGGTTGTGGCTCCAACCTTATCCATAGCAAATAATTTACTTCTAATAGTATTATTGTTGATAAAATTTTAATCATTGATTTATTGGAATTCATTATGTACGACAAATTTAGTTTGGCAATTAGTAAGTATTACTTATTATTTAATTATAAATGAGTAAATCTATAATATAATAATGTGTTTTTTACATGATGTATTGGCATGAAAATAACCAATGATCAAATAGAAATGAATTAGAATAATACATTTATTAATAAAAGTTTAGTATATATTTTTCCCATTTTATAGTGAGTGTTTATTTATTCATCCCTAATCTTAACTTACAATATATATTCGCTCTTTGTCATGCCATTTATCTATCTACTTATCTACTTTTTAGTTTTCATTAAAGATTAATGAATATTATATGAATGGTAATTATTGTGCATCATTTAATGAGGTAGAACGATTTCAAGTTACTCAAATCATGCTCGTCTTATTCTCTTTCCTAAAGGAACAACCAAGCAAAAAGAATATATATAGACATGTTTAATTTTGAATTATCAATATATCCATCAGATTCCTTAGTAGGTTGGGCAGAATTACTTATACAAATTATAGATGTGGATTTTCATGACCCTTTAATTGTTTTTACAAAATTTTAATTTCGTGCCCACATGACACTTTTAAGTAGATAAGTGAAAAATATTCTACAAGCTATTAGAAATTTTTCGGACACCTTATATGTTTATATCAAATGTTATCCTTTTCTCTTTTATAGAGGAATAACAAATAAAAAAATAATCCTAACAAATAGGTTGACCTTTGAATCATGAATAAATCATTTTCTACATAACACTCCTCTTTAGTAGATGAGGAAAGTCAACTTCCATTTATTTGTTACGACTATATATAAATTTATTACAAAAACCCTTCCATTATAAATATATAACACTATATATAAATTTATTACAAAACCATTCCATTATAGATACTTTTGATTTATTAAAAAAACAAAAATTAAAAATAATAATAATAAAATAAAACAACATTGAAAATAATGTTAATTCTTATAAAATATATAAAAAAATGAATATAAAGATTTGATAAACATGACTACCCTTATAATATCTATTAAATTGAAAATTTGAAAAAAAAATTATATTGCAAAAGAAAATTTTAAAGTAAAAAATATCCATAAAAATTAAATATATTATTAATGATTACCACCACTTTTATATAAAAATACCTATTAAAACCCTACTCCACATTCCTAATTTTAAATCTAAATATTTAATTTTTACATCCCATTACTTAATTTTACACCCTTGTCATATCTACATTTATATTTATATTCTTTTGATATACCTTAAAATATCTGGACTATCTAATATAAATTTGGAAACTATGATATTATTCCACTAATAAAACTAATTGATGATTGAGAAACCATCCATTACATAAAAATAATATTATATTTTATCATATGTATTACTTTTAAGGTTAAATATAGATGATCACCATTTTTATACAAAGCTACATATTCAAACTAATAGAGTCTCCACACTCAAAACATGTATTTTACATTACCAAAGATGTTAATTTATACAAGTGTGTAAGGTTCTTTATTATTCTACAGTGACATTCACCTAAATTTTACACAAAATTTCATGTACTGACATACACAGTTATTCCACCAACTATCTACTACCAACATTCTAGAAAAAATCCTTTACTAACTCTCTAGAATAGTCACTATTAGTCTAACACGTCTCCTTAATCATGACTTCTATGATAGCTTCCCTGCTAGTTTAATTCTCTGCTATGCTTACAACATGATTTGGATTTTGTACACAAATTACCTCTAAATATTTTAAATTTAGCCTTTCTAGGAGGCTTTGAGAATATGACATCCACATTTTCATTTGTATTACAATATTTTAAGTCAATTTCTTTTGATTGTACTTTTTCCTTTACAAAATGATGTTGTGTTTCTATATGATTTGAACTTGCATGTTATAAACACATTTTTTGCTAAGTTAATGGTGCTTTGATGATCACATATGGTCACTGTAAGTTCTTGTTGTATTTCACCAAAATCTTTAAGTATCCTTAAAGGCATATTTCTTTGGAAGTAGCACTACTATTATTTATACTTAGCTTTAGTTGATGGAAACGAAATAATTGGTTGTTTCTTATCGCCCCACGATATACTTCTTAATCCCATATTGAATGTGTATCCAATGGTTTATTTCATGTCGCCTACATTTCTAACCCAATCAACATCAAAATTACATGTCACCTCAATATTACAATCAACTCCAAATTATTAGTTCCCTTTAAATATTAAGAATCTTTTTTGTTGTTAGCCAATGGCTCTCATGAGGTTTAGTGATGAAATGACTAAGTATGTTGACGGTATAAGCAATATTTAGCATTGTGCATTGGAGTAGTGAGATAATCGAGGCTTCCCACTAATTTTCAATACAATCTTCCATTCACTTATTCCGTGCCAATAGAGTACCCATTGTTTTACATTGGTTCATATGCAATCTCATTAGTAGCTCCTTTGTATATTTGTTTTATGTGATTAAAATCCTTTCATTGTCTTTATATACTTCAAGAACTAGACAAGAGTGGATGTATCCGAGATCCTTCATCTCACATTCATACTCTCTATTATGATTAGAGCATCAACATATAAAGATAGTAATGGCATATTTCCATTTCTATCCCTCTTCATATAAAAATTAAGATCACTTCTACTTTTGTTAAATCAATGCGAAAAGAAAAACTTATCTATTTTCTCATACCAAAATCTAGGTGTCTACATTATTCCATATAACGGTTTACTTAAGTTGCAGATTCAAACAATCTCACTCCACACTCTGAAAGCATAATAGATATCGCACAGTCAAAATTTGTCTTTCGCATTACTAAAGATGTTACTTTATACAAGTGTAGAAAGTTCTACTTTCTTATACACCGACATTCACCTATCTTCTACATCGACATTCGCTTACCGACATGCATCCCAATTCCAATCTGACATTCTAAAAACAATCTTTCACCAACTATATAGAAAAGTCGTGATTATTCTAAAACAAACCCTACCTGTTACCCCCACATTCTTCAGTTTAACCTCTAAATACTTAATTGTAACAACCCCTTATTCTCTTATTTAATTTTTAATACCATTCATTCAAAATAGGTGAATTATGGGGTCAAGGTTTTCCCATGTTAAGTTTACGAGTATTTTTCATTACAATAAAAAAAGGTTTTCACGTTATTTATTTATTAAAAAATAAATGTTTTCATTACGCATATAATAATTTCTGTTTTTAATTCAAAAGTAATTGACAATAAAAGTAAATTTCTGAATTCCTTTTATCAATTTGATGGTTTCTGCATCAGGGACGTTCATTAATTGTTGAAAAATATCATAGTATCCATATTAATATTAAGAATTTAAAATTCCATATCATAGTAAGCATAAGTGTATATATACTAAATATGGATACTATGATATGGAATTTTAAATTCTTAATATAAATATGGATACTATGATATTCTTCAACCATTAATGAACGTCCTTGATGCAGAAACCATCAAATTGATAAAAGGAATTCAGAAATTTACTTTTATTGTCAATTACTTTTGAATTAAAAACAGAAATTATTATATGCGTAATGAAAACATTTATTTTTAATAAATAAATAACGTGAAAGCCTTTCTTATTTTAATGAAAGATACTAGTAAACTTAACATGGGCAAATCTTGACCCCATAATTCAGCTATTTTGATTTTCACTGAAAATCATCATAATTTGACGTTTCGACATCCTAACAGCCAACCACGACCGGCTCCTTTTTCTTCGTTTATCACATAAGTCCCGGAGGGAGTTAGATGGAACTGACTCACTGTCAATCCATCTCGGTCGATGCAATATTTGCAAATGGATGTGGCTATGGAGACAATCTCAAGACTTCAACAGAAGAGCATTCAAAAGCTACAATGTCATGGAGTCATGGAACAAAATAGACGTTAAAGGTTTTTCTGTTAAATCTTTGGCTCACATTTTTCTGCTGCCATCATTATCCACAACCCTAGGTCCCTGATGATTTTCAGAAGTCGCTATATAAAGGACTCTCTGAGCTTAGCCCATTATATAACAATATCTGTTATATGATTTTTTCTCTCACAGATTATGCTAGTCGCAGTAAGTGAAAGCTGAGACTCGCAGCAATCCGATTTTTCTGCAGAAATAAGCCGAAGCTGTACGAATTTAGACGTGAATCTACACGCAGTAACGAATTTGGAAGTAGAGAAAGCTCAATGTGAGTGTTGTGGAATGTCTGAACAATGTACGATGAGTTATATTAATAGGGTACTGAGAGATCTCTTCTGTAGACGCTGGATTTGCGGGTTGTGCGTTCACATATCGTTGTGTGTTAAATTCAACAAGGTCGCTTGGTCGAATCCGGCGCTGCGTGTTGCTGAATCAATGCGTGAGATTCTGAAGAATAGTTCCCAGGAAAGTGGTCTGACATCAAGCCTCAACAGTAGGAGAGACAGGGCAGTAGCGAAAATCACTATTTCTCGTAGTACCAGTTGCATTCCTGCGATTGTAAGGAAATAAATTAACACCCATCTTCTGATCTTTATTTTGATGGTCATTTCCTATCGAAACTCCTCATAGCGCTTTATCGAATGTGTCTGGACTACAAACGTAATATATTGTTAAAATATTTAAGGCACATCAAATTATTGTCCTCAACACACAGAGTTAAAATTAATATATTGTTAAAATATTTAAGGCACATCAAATTATTTTCCTCAACACACAAAGTTAAAATTGCAACTATAGTGGAGTAAATAAAATAAAAGAAGCAAATAAAATGAAACAATTTTACCCATAGGAGAGTAAAAAAAAATTGTTGCGGTAGTACAATTTATACATGAAATTTTCACAAACTAATGGCAACAATACTTTGTATTATGATTTAATTACATTTACAAGAGTCTTTTTTTCACGTCCCACCAATGTTTGTTCCAACATTTTCTCCTTGGTTTTCCAAATCTACATCAGCCACATTACATTAGAGTTTTCTATGCTTGTTAATTCAAAAAATATATATCTAACGCATTAATACATGACAGGCAATATTTAATATACACGATGAGTGAACATGACTTTCTGATGACGGGATAAACCCATAGTCCCAGGTTTCATTTTTTTTCGATCTCAATCTCTACGTAAAATGCATCCAAAGGTCTTGCCTAATCTACTTCACAATGTGGGCAACCTCAACGTATCCTATTTCTGGTACTCGTCAATTAAATAAATCTCCAAGCCAAGGTCTAACAATCTCACTACTCAATTTCTTCTTTCTTATTTTATTTACTGATCAATTTCATAGAAATTGATAAGTGCATATCTTAGTCCAACTTTGTATTAACCCCAAATAATGAACTCCCACGCAGTACATATTTTCCTTTGTAGAACTCTAACCATGGCACGGCTCTTGCATCAACTTTACGAGGCCTTCCAATTGATTTATGAAAACTCCATTCAGACCTTCAATATTGTCTATCACTCCAGGAATTTATATTATTAAACATCTGCCATTTCAAGCAACGGGGTCCACACATACAACAAATGTGAAACACACAAACTCGATTCATACCTTCGTTAAATCCACGCCCCCATCCAATGGTTGTTATCACGTCGCATTGCTTCGCTTGATCCCACGAATATCACATGAGTTACTTGCCGAACGATAATGTGCGAAGGCGCGCGATGAAAGTGTTTTTCCAAATTCGCTCAGAGACACGCGTCACCCCATGTATGGGATCACTCCGAATTCTTAAATACCACTTACCATGCAAAGGCAGTGCGATCAAAACCAGAAACCTGCCTTTACTGTTCACTCCAAACCACATTCCCTGTTTATACTTCATGGTTCCGCCCTTTTGGCTCGGGGTTCCACCTAACTACGCGTTCCGTCGTCCTTCATGCATTCACCACTTCTTCCTTTGATTTACACATTCCATTGCATAGTTGGGTTTCTTTATGACTTTGTACCATCGATACTCCTTCACGGTTGTATCAAGTCCGCAAACCAGCTTCCATTCAAAGCTCCACAGTTCACACATTCATACTCTCTCTCTCTGCTTCCTCAGCCGAGTTGGTTCATTCAGTTTCAAACCAATACTGTGCCTCAGGGATTTCACCCAAGTTATAGTCTCACTTATCCTTCCATACTTAGTGAAGTGTACCTGCCTTCTCCTCTGGTATTTAGTCAAGGAATAGGACCATTTACTGCATTCCTATATTATAAACACAATAACCCGAATATGAATTAAACTTCACTCTGTCTATACAGAGAGCCTGTCCTATTATGAATAGCACATCATTAAACCTATTACAGGGTATACGTATTTCAATTGCCACACAATTATCTATTGAGTTACACGAACCAATTTCCGAGTCTCACTTATAAAACATACAAAGACGCAAGGCATTATCCACACAGAATTAAAGCAACAATTGCTCACAGATACTAAAACAACTTCCTCATTATACAATGAATTAACTTACAAACTTTTTGCTGGCCAGGTCTTCAATCGATTGGCCCTTCTCCTCTATTCTACAGTCCTATGCAGCCTATGTAGCTCTCTATGCAGGTCTCTATGTAGGTCTCTGTCACAGAGGTTTACTTTTATACAACTATCACCAATGAATCGATTCAGATTCTTTGATGATTCACAAACTCTTCAATTTCCTACAGTTACAAATTAGACTAACACTATGACGGACAAAGACATACTGTCTCTTCCTTTGCCCACTAATCATCGAGGTAGTTATATTAAATAAAATAACCCAACTATGAATATTTACATGGGGAAACAAAACATAAGACCCCCCTTTACACTTATTTATGGAAAAAGGTTGTTTTGAGCCTAATGCCCCTGCATCAGACTCCCCAGGTTAAAATCGTTCATGATCTCCTAATCATGTGCTTCATCTTTATCTTCTTGGATCCCATACTTTGTTCTACAACTTGTTATTTTTTGGAGTGTTCTTCTTTCGCATTCCTCCTGGCTTCCATATCTTTGTTTGCATCTTTGCACTTGCTATGCCCTCACAGTTTTTGATTGTCTTCTTTTTTTTTTTGTTGTTTCTCAGCTTTCTTGCTACTGTCCTCTTCTGAGGCATCTTCTGCATCAGTTTCCTTATCAATTCAATTTCTCTGTCTAATCTTTCCTCTGACTGCTGGACACTTACTTCTATTTGCTGCACTCTTATTTCTTTAGTTTTTACTGCTACCCTAGGTGTCACCCAATAATCCATGCCCTCTTTCTTTTTGCAACGGTAAAACTTTTTCTCCTCGGTTGGCAACACTTCAGCTTGCTGCTTCAACAATCTCTCCACCAACACTCCAAGCTGCTGCTCTAGCATTTCACTCTCTCCTCTGGATTTTTTCTGCAAACATTCTCACCATCTCCCTTGGCCAAACAAATCTTTACTATGCTGCAACTCAATTTCAGCATCTTCTTCTTCTGTCTTGGCAATCTTCGGGAATGGCCTTCCTTCCTCTTGATTGAATCCAACAAACAAATCAAGTTCTTTAGTCACTGTATCTTCATCTTCTGTCAGAGTAAAACTCTGATTTTCCATTGTTGTAGCAGCTCCAACAGTCTGTCGTACAACCTTCTCTTTAATCTTCTCTCAGCTATTCGGACAAGCCAATTACTCTCTGCTATCAATAGCAACCAACTTCGGTCCATGAGACATGATTTTCTCATATTCTTCTAGCCGCTCATCCTCATTCTGCAATAGCTCCTTTTCTTTATCATCTGTAGGGACAACGAGTTCCTTCACAGGAAGCATGATAGCCTCATCTTCCCCCTTCTACAACAGTCCATCACCTTCCAGAACAACTTCAAAAGATGGATTGTTTTTTGTCATTCCTGTAAACACGGCCAATTCATCAGTTCCAAAACCCCAAGACCCAATGGTCCCAACTGGTGATTCAATCATCAATTCTTTTCTATATTCATCCCATTGTGTCTTCACATTCTACAATCCCCAATTATGAAATTGAGGTTTTCTCTCTTGTATTGAATCCTGCTGATTCAACATACTCTCTAGAAGTTAAATTTCTCCATTGCATGGTTTAAACGGTTCCACAGAATTCTCCTTCTCTTTCAATTGACTGCCCCATGTTGTCAAATTATCTCCATCATCAACAAGATCTACATCCATCAAAAAATAGTCAGAATCAGAATCACAAGGCCTCAAAGCCTTTCTCTGCTCTGCCAGCACCCCTGTATGATGTCCTACACTTCTTTCCTCTTCAATCAGCACATCAGAATGCTGATTCCAATTCTTCAAACATTTCTTGAGACTGTCAGTTAGTCTCTCTTCTGCACCATCCCCTTCAAGGATGTCTCTCTGCTCTTGTTTAAAAAATGAAATTTCTCATCTCCAATCATCACTGTCCTTACAATCTGAACACTTTCTCTCTATGGTTCTTTCCTCTGCTCCAGAACACTTAATTCATGCCACAATCTTGGCATCTCCTCTGATAAAACATCTTCAACATCTTCACTATCTTCTGCTATCACTATATCCTCAGTCTTCATCAAAATAAAATCCTGATTTCCCATCTCTGCAAAGACTCCAGCTTCCTGTCCATCACTCGTTACTTGGCCATTCATCAAAAGAAATTTGTCATTATCATCATTAATGACAAAATTATCTTTTCCATCTTCATTGAAACAATCCCCTCTATAAAATAAGGAATTAATTAACTCATTCTGCTGCAATAGTTCAATCTGTTCTTCATCTAAAAGATACTCATCACACTTTACTTGGAAATAGTCAACTTCATCTATCACAATTTCACCATATGAACTGTGTTCATTAACACCTGCATTCACACACAACTTGTCAGATGCGAAAAGACAAGACCTCATGGTCTCATTTGATGATTTTATCACCAAATCTCCGTGTTGTCCCAAGTCTTTCATCTGCTTCAAAGATTCTTCAAGAGTCTCTTCTTCAAATTCTACAAGCTATTCAACCTCCAACTTCTAGCCAATATCATAAACTAAATCTCCTCTACTTCCAATATGTTGGAAAGTAGAATCTTTCTCCAACTGTGCATGGACATCTTCAAAACATCTGGCTGCTTCATTTTCTTCTTCAGTGACAACATCAACAGTTTGTTTTCTCTCACCTACTGTTCCTGCAAGCATACAAAATTTGTCAGATGTAAGGCTCTTGGACCCTTGGGTCCCACTTGAAGCTTCAGTCTCCAAGTCCTTCTCCAGATACTCAATCACTCTAACTATTTCCTTCTTCTTCTGAGCATTCATCATCTACTCCTTCTTCCTTAGTAGCCTCTACCACTTTATCCTCTTCTTCATGAACCAACCAACTCTCTGGATTTCTTCTATCCTTCTCTTCAGTTTGTTAAATTGTTCGTTGATCTCGGCAAATTATTTCCAATATTCTTCATCAATGATTCTCTTCCTCATGCCATTTGCTTTGGCATCTTCTGTCATTCTTTTGTTGTGGCCTCTCTCAGAACCTCTGTAATCTCTGCAGACTTTACTATGCCTCTCATTATCCATCTTATTCTCTAGGAGTTCTTCACTCAGAAGCTGCACTAAGCCTTTGCAACAACAAGCTCTCTTGCTGCAACTCACCTCATCAATCCCTTCCTCCGGATCCAGCTTTTGGCAAGTACTATTCCCCTGTCTGCTGGAACCCTCTGAGCACTCTCTTCTGCTCTCTAGGCTTCACTCTGAAACTTCTCTCAAGAACACCTCTATTGTTCCCTCTGTCACACCTCCCATTTTCCTTCCACAATTTTTTTTTTTCTATATTCTCAAGTTTAATGCTAATAAGATACTATGTTATTACTTTGTAGGTTTGAACAGATCAAAGTTCTCTTTTCAATTACTATTCATATATCAACTACATCCCTCCACATGGGACTTAAATGAATTTGTAACCCAATGGGAAATAGATAGATTTGTAAACAAGCGTAATCATAATTGACATAACACCTGATGAGTTGATCTATCATCCGCCTTTCTATGATGACCAACCTTTGCATATTCACCATATGATATTTTTTTTGACGAACATATGTGTCATCGGTGGCCCACATTGTTACCTATCAATGGACCTATATGCAACCACTTCTATTTTCTATGTTTATTATTCCATGATCTCCACTCGTTGGTGACATATAACCCTTAGTGGGATTTATTCTACCTATGTTTATCTCTATACGTACGCCGCACTTATGTCTATTTATTGAATTCTCATCCTTGTTGATATCAATATTTGAATCATTGCATTGGCCTCCACGTAATACAATGTTGTAGATTGGTTCAATGATAGTGTAACTGAAGATGTGATGCTAGACTCCACGTAAGCTCCTACATGAATTTTCGTCTCGTCGTAACGATTGTGAAGGGGTTCCTGTCCATTCGTGGTCATGTGAGTTGGCTCCACGTAACTCTTGGCTCGCTTCGTCAGCCTACCTTGTTGCCAAGGCAATTGCTATGGCACGGCCAGAAGACTGTGACATTAATTTCATGGCTTGTCGTATTAATTATTGAATGTATGATGTACCTGGCTCATTAAACCCTTTGATCCATGGCCTCACCCTTGAGATCCTGCCAAGTGGACGACGCTAATGCATCTTGGGCATTAGGGTTTCATTAATCGATTCAGATGATATTGATATAAATTCATATTTTCATGTTGTTCGTCGGTTCTTTTCTCTTCGTCCTCGTTTGGTTTGTTGAATGATAGTTGAAGTAGAGGCCATAGAATTTGAGCGGAACTTAGTCCAGTCTTTTTAGTATCTCTATGCTACAATAGACCACGCAGGTATGATAATTTCACTTTCTGGTTTTTTCTTTGTCCATTTAACTCGAGCTTGTTTAGTGCTGAGATTTTTTTGAATTTAGATAGATAATCTACCATCGTTTACTTCCAGCTGGGGTCACATCTAACAATTTTCCAAGATGGTGTTGTGTCTAACAAGATGTTATGTGTGTTCTGGCAGAGAAATGGGTTGTTTTGTCTTCCAGTGATTTGATTTGTGCAAGTTAAATTCATAGTATGAATATTTCCTTACACGCTTCATCAAGAGCTGGAATGAAACACATGCTCTTGGGTTTTCGGAGCTGACCTTCTATCTTACGCTCATCGAAGTTTTCTCTAAGGATGTTCGCATGGCACCAGAGGGATGCTAACCCCCTCGACATTCTGGTTTGTTTTTGTTTTTCTACCTGTGTAGAATGCCATACCTCTGGTTCATTCACCATTTAAATTTGAATGTCCACATTCAGGTTGTATGTATTGATGAAAATTTCTATTTGTACGTAGCAGGGCATGGATGGAGTTAATTTTCTCTCTCGCCAGGTAGCCATTCCCTTCTTAACAATCATTTTATCTTTGTTCCACCTATTATTCCTCGTCATACTATGCATCATATTTATTTTGGGTTTTTGTCTCTTACAGGTAACTACGACATGCGCCTTACTCTCTCTCTGGAGCAATGAGAGTCGTGGCTTCCTTCGACATTTAACATTGACTTCTCTTGCCTCTCGCAGGTCGGTATTCACCGAACACTGGTTAGAGGAAGTCCGTCCTTCTACAGCGTAAAATTTGTACTGATAGAGTTGTAAAGTTTTTGACAATTATAAATGTTAATTCCCAATACTGCATGTTTATTTATATCAGCTCTCGGAGCATTATGAAACTTTCCCTAGGCCACAGTGGCGTGTAACCGTATGGAGTTTGTTTTGTATATAGATATCTCTGTTGGTTCTTGCTCTACATAATGCCCATTTTGATTTGGCTCTAGCTTAATGATTTACTGATGACATTTCAACTTTTTTTTTTTTTAATTCCCCACACTCGGGGTATTTTATTTCCTTGAAGTTTTCAGGCCATCCTGTTGTTAAACTATATTCATGAACAGGGTGATATTTTAAGGAATGTTGTACTGTTATTTTCCATATCGTACATCAGTTTCCTGTAATTTCATAACTCCACATTTTATTATGGTGTTCAAGGAATGGTTCTGTCTATACCATTTTCGTAGTAGGAAAATTTCTTTCCCAAGGCATTTATACGCAGTTTTTATACAACACTAGTTGATAGCTTGGATAGTGACAGTGTCTAAACCTCTTCAATAATTGTGGGAATATTATAAAATAATTGCCAGCCCTGCTCTGTACTTTCGTTTGTTTATTTGCACAGGATATTTGTCTAATTATATACAGGTGGTGTAAGAATATCTATCTCTATATTTATGTCTAGGAGACATTTCATTTATACTATGCTACTATACACCACTGCCTTTGGTTTGTAGGATAGATTAGAATACATATAGTTAACTATACTCTGCTATTGTGAAATCTGCATGGTGTTTATTTACTTAACTTTCTTCCATCTACTAATTCTATCCTCAAATGCAGGAATAGTTCTATAAAATAAATATTAATGAGCAGTCCCATGCTAAGTGATTTTTACTTCTTTCTGGTATAGAATTAAATTCTTATATGCTTCTCTTTACGTATGAACAATGTGCTGACCCTGAAGTCATTCCATACCATTTTTTCTTTCTCGTTAATTGCACAGTTTAAATTACAGTTTACATATGACAATATTTAAAATTGGTATAGTAACTCTCACACTGCTTTATACTACTCATGTTCATAATTTATACTAATATATTAGAAGCAGTTCAAGGTTTAATTATCTGTAGAGGAATAGGTATCCACAGATTTAAACCAACCTCGGTTTAGAGTTTTTGTGAGATTCTCCTCTACAGATTCGTGTTCTACAACTATACATAATTATAAAGGTAATTTTCTTATGATTAATTCTGTTAAATGTAGCACTAGTAAATCTAACATACAAATAAATTGTTATATGTAACCAATTCATACCACATAAAGTAAAAACACACCAATAAATGTAGAAACATACCACTATTTCAACTGACCAACCTCCCAACCTTAGAGTTCCTCTGTCTCCCAGAACTCACCCACGAGCTGAGATCATCTCGTAGAACAGATCAACCTCTAATATGTTTAGGAGCAGCTTATTTAAGCTATTGTTCCCCAAAGCATGTTTCTAATTCTGTGTCCAGAATATCAGGATGCTTTTCTTCCTGTTTGCCTAGGCTTCCCATTTTAGGGATTTTTTAAAACTGTTTTATGCTTTTCCCATCTTTTCCAGCTTTTTACCTCTTCCCAACTATTTTCCTCATCATTGGGGAATTTAGATTTTTCCTTAAAAATCCAAATTAGAAATAATTTCTTTCAAGGATTTTTGAAAGATTGTGGGTAAATATTTGCCTCATCCATCCTTATGGATTTAGCAAGTGATCTCATAAATCTCATTTTGGTCAATATGCACCACATCATTTTATTCATTTACTCAAGTAAATATTTAATTACATTCAGAAAATATTTATCCTTTGGGGTCCACTCCCCTTAGGATTTAAGTTCAAATGTCTAGCTTTGAAATTCAAACACATAAATTGGGGTGTTACACCCTCATCCAACCTCAGTTTGGAATCTTCCAGATTCTGCCACACTCTTTCTGCCCTTAGGATCCGTCGGGACTCTTATATCACTGCTTTCAAATCTTGTGATCTATTTTTTGTTGAGACTCTCCTCAATTGCTTGCACCCTGAAATCCACAAAAAATACCTTCCAACCAAAGTTCAAACAAGGCTCATTATATTACCTCTCAATATCCTTGAATGATCTTGTTTCTTTTCTCACCTGCACTACATTTCTACTTGTTGCAATCTTATGTCTTCAAATCTAGATTCTGTACACTTGGAGACCTTCGTTGTATGTCAAATCAAATCTGAAATTTTATCTATTAAACAGATTCAAACATCAACTATTTTTTTTGTTTCAGTACATGTGCATTTCCAAAATAAAATTTTCAACGAGCTAATTAAATTCTAGCTCTGATACCACTTGATGATAGGATAAACCCACAATCTCGGGTTTCATTTTTTTTCGATCTCAATCTCTGTGTAAAATTCATCCAAAGGTCTTGCCCAATCTACTTCACAACCTGGGCAACCTCAACATATCCTATTTATGGTACTGGTTAATTCAATAAATGTCAAAGCCAAGGTCTAACAATCTCACTACTCAATTTCTTCTTTCTTATTTTATTTACTTATCAATTTCATAGAAATTGATAAGTGCATACCTTATTCCAACTTTGTATTAACCCCAAATAATGAACTCCCATGCAATACATATTTTCCTTTGTATAACTATAACCATGCCACGGCTCTTGCATCAACATTACAAGGCCTTCTAATTGATTTATTAAAACCCCGTTCAGACCTTCAATATTGTCTATCACTCCTGGGCTTTATATTATTAAACATGTGCCATTTCAAGCAACGGGGTCCACACATACAAAAAACGTGGGACACACAAACCCGATTCATACCTTCGTTAAATCCATGCACCCATCCAATGGTTGTTATCATGTTGCATTGTTTCACTTGATCCCATGGATATCGCACAAGTTACTTGCATGAATGATAATGCGTGATGTTGCACGATGAAAGTGGTTTTCAAAATTCGCTCGGGGACACCTGTCACCCTGTGTACGGGATCGCTCCGAATTCTTAAATACCACTTACCGTGCAAAGGCGTTGCGATCAAAACCAGAAACCCACCTTTACTGTTCACTCCAAACCACGTTCCCTGTTTATACTTCGTGGTTCCACCCTTTTTGCTCAAGTTTCTACCTAACTTCACGTTTCGTCGTCCTTCGTGCATTCACCACTTCTTCCTTCGATTTACAAATTCCATCGCATAGTTGGGTTTCATGATGACTCTGTACCATCGATACTCCTTCACAACTATATCAAGTCCGCAAAATGACTTCCATTCAAAGCTCCACAGTTCACACAGTCATACTCTCTCTCCGCTTCGTCAGCCGAGTTGGTTCATTCGGTTTCAAACCAATACCGCGCCTCAGGGATTTCACCCAAGTTATAGTCTCACTTCTCCTTCCATACTCAGTCAAGTGGTGGACCCGCCTTCTCCTCGGGTATTTTGTAAAGGAATAGGACCATTTACTGCATTCCTATATTACAAACATAGTAACTCGAATATGAATTCAACTTCACTTTGTCTATACATAGAGCCTCTCCTATTATGCATAGCACATCATTAAACCAATTACAAGGTATATGTGTTTCAATTGCCATGCAGTTAGCTATTGAGTTACAGGAACCGATTTCTAAGTCTCACCTACAAAATATACAAAGACGCAAGGCATTCTCTGCACAGAATTAAACCAACAATTGCACATTGATACTGAAACAACTTCCTCATTATACAATGAATTAACTTACAAAAATTTTGTTGGCCATGTCTTCAATCGATTGGCCCTTCTCCTCTATTCTATAGTCCAATGCTGCCTATGCCGGTCTCTATGCAGGTCTCTGTCACAGAGGTTTATTTTTATACAACTGTCACCAATGAATCGATTCAGATTCTTTGATGATTCACAAACTCTTCAATTTCCTACAGTTACAAATTAGACTAACACTATGACGGAAAGAGACAGACTCTCTCTTCCTTTTCCCACTAATCATCCAGGCAGTTATGTTAACTAAAATAACCCAAATATGAATATTTGCATGGGGAAACAAAACATCAGACCCCCCTTTACATTTATTTATAGACAAAGGTTTTTTTGAGCTTAATTCCCCTGCATCACTTTCTGAGGTTGCGTGAAGTAAATAACACTTGCAGATTAAATGTTTAACCATAATTTTGTTCCAACTATTCATTAAATTTGCATTGACTTTAATTATTTAATATGTTGCGGAATGGGTAATTTTCATCCTGTTCAGAAATTCATTTATGTCATGTCCTTCCCTGCCCCTGCAAAGTCAATCTGCAACCTAAAAAACATTTACTAAGGTATGGTTGCTTGTTAGTGTATCTAACACAGTGGTCGAGGTTAATTCTCAAGCACCCCCCTTAATCGCAACTGCTGCCATTGACCATTCCCAAAGAATCTATGAGATAAACAAAATTTTCATGTGTCAATGGCTTTGTGAAGATGTCTACAAATTTTTCTTTTGACCTGCGACAAAATCTCATTGTTGTTAACTAATTATCCTATGAAATGATATTTACCATCAATGTGCTTTGTCCACTTGTGAAAGAAAATATTCTTTGATATTGCACTTGCTGAATTGTTGTCACAGAAAATAGTGGTTGCTACATCTTGTTCATAACATAAATCCTTCAACATCATTCTCTTCCAAACTAATTGACACGTTGCTAGTATTGTGGCGACATATTGAGCTTCTATTGTTGATAAGGACACTATCGGTTGTTACTTGGAAACCCATGAAATGGCTCACAAACCCAAATGAAAATCATATCCTAACGTGCACTTTCTGTCATCAACACTTCCTGCCTAGTCACTGTTAGTGTAGCCAACCAACCTAAAACCATCTGTTGCGGAGTACAAAATTCCATACTCATTTGTCCCATTGACATACTTTAAATTATTTTCGCTACATGCCAATGTGTTTGTTTGGGTGTCTCCATGAACCTCGACACAAAATTGCGGTCAAATACATTAGGTTCTCCACCATGCTTTTCTATAATGTAAGAGTGACATTGCTACTGCAATTTTCCTTGCTCAACTTCAACCCCATGAAAGTTGGAGTTGGTGCTGGCTTGTTGTTCTGCATATTAAACCTTTCTAAAATATCTGCAACATAATTTTCTTGAGAGATAAAATTACCATTTTTTGTTTACTTCATTTCTATGCCCAAAAAATATCTTAGCAACGCCAGGTCAGTCATTTCAAGCTCACTTTTCATGACTTCCTTGAAATCAATGACGAGGAAATCATCACTCCCTATAAAAATGAAATAATCTAAATAAAAAATGATAATAAGAAGCTTACCGTCACATTATTTTATGTAGAGAGTAGGTTCACCGTCACATTTTTCAAACCCATTTTCCATCAAGTTAGCATATATTTTGCTATACCATGCACACGATGCTTGCTTCAGCCCATAAATATCTTTCTGCAACTTACACACCTTGTCTTCTTGGCCTTCTACCTCATAACCAGGTGGTTGCGGAACATTTACCTCTTCTTTCAACACTCCATTCAAAACGTTTATTTTACATCCATCTCATACACTTTCCATTTATGTTGCGTGGAAATCGACAACAATGTATTCATTGTCCCATCCTCGCGACTGACACAAATTTTTCCGCATAGTCTCTTCCATGTTGTTACTTCCATCCTTTGAAAAATATCCTTGCTCTACGCCTTTCAATATTTCCTTCAACTTTTCTCTGGGTTTTACAGACCGACTTCACTCTAATGAATTATTTACCTTGTGGAAGGTCCACTAACTCTCATGTGTAATTCTTTTCTATCGCTCCTATTTCTTCATCCATTTCCGAAACCTATTTATCTTCTTTGACTGCATCCTCAAAGTGGATTGGGTCATCTACATGATAAAATAATGAAAATAAAGGATTCAAATGAGTGTTAGTATCAACTTCATCTTGCCCATAAATTTCATTTAAATTTCTGAATTTTGGCCATTTTATGGTTGCTCAAGATGGCCTTGACATGTCACTTTGTGTTGCGCTTGAAGTAGATGGGGTTACATACCTTTGTGGTGTTATTGGAGAAGCAATTTCTTGGTTGTGAAACGTTGTCATATTATTTTTTCGTGGTGTCACATGTTGACTACTTTTTTGAGCTTGTGTAGGTGGAGGAGGATACACCGTTGAGGAATTACTTGTTGTGTTCAATTTCTCTTCGTCTTCATGTGGCATACATGTCTTCACATTGACTGTCATCTCTAAAATTTCATGCCATGTTTCCTCTTATATGAACTGAAAATCTCTACTGATTATTACTTTCTTGGTTGATTGATTATAGAGCTTGTATGCCTTCGATTCATCACTATATCCAACAAATATAAATTTCTCCCACTTCATGTCCAACTTCTTCGTCAACTCATTCAGGACATGTGCATATGCCACACATCCGAACAATCTCATGTGAGTGAAATATTGTTTTCTTCCAATCTATTCCTCTTCAAGTACTATGTTCATTACACTTTTGGTTGGACACCTATAAATGATATGTGTTGCACAAGTGGAAACTTCAACCCAATAATCATTTGGAAAATGATTTACCTTCAACATACTCCTTGCCATTTCCATAACCATCCTATTCTTCCTTTCTGCAATACAATTTTGTTGAGGTGTATACCTTGTTGTAAATTTCTTGTGAATTCCATGGTCCCTACAAAAACATAGGAATTCACTTGAGATGTTTACTCATGGTGAAACTGAGTAAAACATAGTTGTTACGGTAAAACTCATACGTGAAATTTTCAAAACCAAATTGTAACTAACAATACTTTATATTATGATTAAGAAAACATAAAAAATACATTAATATGGAGGTTCTTACTAAGATTTTCATTCACCAGGTTTGCAGAATTAACACACAGTAAAACCTGTAACTGTTGTTTTCACACATCCACCAAAATTTTCTCCACGATTTTCTCCTTCTTGTATTTTGAGAATTACATCCACCACATTACATGAGAATTTTATGTGCTTGTTAATTAAAAACGCATATATATAACACATTAATAGAGGACATAAAGAATTTAACACACACGATGGGCAAGCATGACTTTATGAACTTTACAGAGTTTGGGTGAAGTAAATAACACTTGATTAAATATTTAACCATAATTTTCTTCCAACCTTTCATTAGATTCTCATTTGAATTTAATTATTTAATATGTTACGAAATGGGTAATTTCCCTCCTATTTACAACTTCATTTATGCGATGCCCTTCCCTACAAAATTATTCTATAACCTGGAAAACATTTACTGAGGTATGGTTCCTTGCCAATGTATTTAACACAGTGGTTGAGATTAATTCTGCAACACATGTTTTTTTTTTTTTTGATATAGCCTTAAGCTGTGAGAAACAATTCTCTGCTATTAACTATAGCGACTATCAGGTCAACCATGTATGTTGCCACCTTCCATTTTCATTTATTAGGTGTCTATATTGATCAATAGTTCTTTTAACCACATGGATTTCCTAATCCAGTAGTATCATGCACACTTTTGGTATCCATGGAAATTCTCTTCCTAGCCCGAGGATCATTCACTTGCATGGCTATAAAGGTTAGCCTCATTCCCCTCTATTTCTTGAATTTCTTACCACCCCTTTCTTCGACACTCACGACATTTAAATTCTCATTAATGCACCACCACAATCCATAGTTTTCCTTTCACCCCCACACGTTTCAGTAGACAATCTACGAAAAAAACTCCATTTCACGGACATCAAACACATACTACCCAATTAGACCCTCACCTTTTGAGGTTACTCTCCTCCACCAGCATGCAAGTCATTATATCACTTGGGTACCCATCTCCCTGTTTTTGTATTCCAAGCCTTTTTAAATTCTTTTGGGAAGTGTACAAATAATTTTTTTTGGAAAAATATGGTCACACATTTTTCATGTCCATTACCTGGCAGTAGTCACTAATGACCCTCAGTTGGATCTTTCATCACTTGTCATTCATTCCACATCACAAATCACCATTAAGCACACATCCCCATTTAAAATTAGAACAATCAACCCTTATCCCCCTATACATCCTCCCAATTTCAAGGTCATACTACTTAGCAATTTTTTTTTACTTTCGCAACTTGCATTCATGCTCCAACATTGGGCAGTTCATAATATACATTACACACTATCAACCTTGGTCATTATGCCTTGGCCCACCATACTGCACTACTTGTATCACCTTCACATGGAATTTCCATAATCATCTCTTTCAGATATTAATTTCTTCTTTCTTTCTGACCTCAACACTCATTTTACCAACTCGAAGCATTACCTATGTTGTTCCCCCCATTACTTGTCCATATGTCATGAAATAGCATGAATCATCATTACCCAGTGATTTCATTGGCCCCTTTAATGTTTGAAATCAGCACACCTTTCACATCATGGGTGTACCGTACTTCATGACTATTTCATTTTTCTCATTTATATAAAATTCCATGCCTTCATATGATACCTCATTCAACATGGGGGAACTCTATTCAGTTGATTTGTTAGAGAAGTCCGTAAGGGTGAACACAATTATATTCTTCATCTTACAACACATCAACCACCTTTAGTATTGATTGTTAGTATTTTCATTCGTATTTTTAATTTCTTATTCAAAGTCATGATCATGACCACGCAACATGCCTGCGTCGTATAAACGCTTTTTGTACAAACATTTCTATCATCATGGTGTCCTTGTAGTTATATGTAATGTATTTTTCAATCCTCTCCTAAACAAGAAACTTTCTTAAGAAGTTAGTATGACTCATCGTCAAGTACAACAAAATGTGATGTATTTTGGTTATATGCTTACTCCTAACCTCATACATAATGGGGAAAATATTAATATGGAAAAATATTATACACAATTTTATGAGTCATAAAACATTCAACGTCACCAACAACATGTATTGGTGTGTTATTCTAAGATAGCAACATCATGAAACACAAAAAATTAAAAGGTTCTTTAAGGTCTATTTAAAAAATCAAACTTTACAGGTGCGCCAAAGGAAAATTTTACCATACCCTTGTGGCTATTCCTTTGATAGCAATGATGGTTTGCCAAACAGAAAATTCAACATACCCTGGACCACATTACATGTATTGGCCAGTTTTTCCCTGACAATACCAGGTCAAAAAACCATTTTCAAGTTGCTGCAATTTGAATTTGAGATATATGCTAATGCAATGGAACCATCTTGTCCTTCCCAAAGTATCTTTTACATTAATTAGTGAAGAAATGAAGGATATTATTTAAATTATTTAAACTCAAGACAATAGAGAGCCAAAATAAAAAGAATTCCATCAATTATTATTATGCTAAAATTTCCCCAAGCAATCAAGCATCCCATTTCCAGGAAAGGATTCATCATTGTAGATTTATTCCACAAATATCTTTGAGAGAGAGAAGATCTTGCAAAGAATTGGAGAGACAAAATTCCTTGTTGATATCTAAGAGTTATCATTTCCCTCATTTATTCTCCTCAAGTGTAATCTACACCTATCGTATCTCTACCATCTAAAACTTATTAAATAGAACTAGTTCCCAATACGTTTTTTTTTAATTTGTTTCTCTGAGTCTCATGTGTTTGAATTTTAGTCTCTTAGTTTATTTTTTATGTATTTTTATTCATTAATTATAGTTCATTTTTAGCTTATGTTTAACCCATCATATTATTTTGTGTGATTTTTTAGGTAGCAACAAATTGCAAAAAAAATGAATTGAGACAAGTTGGTTGCTATATAAATAGTTGGTATAAAGAAATTTTCATTTATATATTATGCTCCATGTGAGATTATGTGAGATTATTTGGTTATGATTCTTACATAGTTAAATAATAAAACAATTGTCTTATATTGATTCACCCAACATCGACCCTCCCCAATTATATGTATCAATCTAACACTTCTCTCGCGATATTGATATATTCCCTAATATTAATAATTTGATACATATATAGTTGTAAACAATATGGATACTATAAATGCAACAAGTAAGTGGTTGGAATGAATATGCACTAGGAAGAATATGATGAAGGTTATATAGTGCATATAGGAAAGCTTAAGCACATGTAATATGCCTATATACTAAGAGTAGTTTAGTAATACACACATACCCAATAAATATGTTAGGATGGAAACGTGTGGCTAATGATGGTTACGTGAGAACTGAAATGCTAATGATGATGACAAAGTGTGGCTAATGATGGTTACGTAAGAACTGAAATGCTAATGATTATATTTCATATGATAATCATCCTTATAAGAATGAGGCCATGATAAAAAAATATTAATATGGAGGTTGGTGAAGGAACATTTCAACTTCGGTCATACAACAAATAATGACGTAACATAAAATAAATTTATGGAAATGATAAGGTTATGAATTAAGTATACTATTTTATAAATATGCTAAAGGGAATTTAGCATATTTTATATCCAACTTAATATTTTTAAATGATTTGAACACATTAGGAATAATATTACACTGAGATTCCACTTAGTGTAATAATAGTGGAAATCCTATAGTATAAAAAAAGGATTTTTATTAATAGAATGCATTCATCTGAAATAAATGGAATTCCATGTTCTGTTGGTTATGAGTTACTAGAAAGGAAAGTCGTGAGATATAATATTATTGTAATGATTTGAACACATTAGGAATGATATTCCACTTAGTGTAATAATAGTGGAAATCCTATAGTATAAAAAAAGGGATTTTTATTAATTCAATGCATTCATTTGAAATAAATGGAATTCCATGTTGTGTTGGTTATGAGTTACTACGAAGGGAAGTCGTGAGATATAATATGAATGTAAAAATGAAGGGAAACAATGTCAAATCACATATAGTTGCATATGGAAAGTCTGTGATAATACAAAGGTGTCTAATGGTATTCCTACTTTACTTTATTGGATTCTTGGACTATCACCTTCTTCGGAATCTTGAAGAGATACTATAGAGGGGAAGGATTCCAAAGGGACTATATTATGGGTAAGGGAACTTACTTTTAGTACACGTAAGGGGTTATTTAGCAAAGAACGAGTATATACCTAATATTTTCTTGGGTTAAATAAAAATGTTTCTAGATGGTGAATCAAGTATTTGCAAGTTATTTATATGATGTGTTATTGCAGTGGTTGTAGCTTCTAAATCACAATAGTGGAATACCTAACACATAAATATGGTAGTATTGAATTAATATAGCAATTTCATTGAGTAAATGTACATGAGTAATTTGTAAAAGTGTGCAAGTTGTTGCTATGAATATGTACATGTTATCAAATATGTTTGAATGTGTGTTTGTGTTATATTTGCATGAAATTAATATGTGAACAACTAAAATTATAGGATTTAGATTAATTCACGAATTTGATATATTTTCAGGAATTATTGTGGATGTTTAAATGTAAAGGTTTCATGTTTGAGTAGTCACATTTGGATGGACTACTTGAAAGCTCCATCATGGGAATAGATTCATGAAAATTGATGATGAATGAAATAAGGAAATATTGGACATTAGGACATGTGATTGATACAAGTTATGGTGAAAGAATATTAGTGGATTCCTTGTAGTAAGTCGAAACTCTCCATGAACATCAAAAACTTAACAAAATTGATGATTCAAGGGATTATTTTTATTATTAAATCAAATGCTTGAGCCTAGAGGGTGAGTGCAACAAGGAAGAAGAGAATCAATATTAGCATTTGGCATGGTGTTTGTAATAAAGTGGGTGTCTTGAATACGTTATTAAGTTGAAATATTGGTTGGAAGAAAGAGGATGTGTTGAATATGTTAATAAGTTGGAATATTTATCATTGCATCCTTATGGAATAGAAAAACAACATTGCAGATAAGTAGAAAATAATGAGGGATTCATCTTGTTTTCTATTATGTCATAATGTCCATTGATAAATTTTTTTTTATAACTATGAAAAATATAGTCAATATATTGTAGGTATTGTGGGGGATGTGTAGTAATGTGTGTCTATAGATATTGAGGTGTATATACAGATTAAAAAATGAAGAAGGGGGATATCTAATAAAAACAAGGTTTATATTTTTTTAAAGAGATGTATTGGGATGGGGGATCTGAAAGAAAAGGATTTTGGTATATATATAGTAAGATTAGAGGTATTATTTAATATCCCATGAACACAACCACTATGGCACAAGTTGATCAAGCGGAGACTATGTATATGAAATTATTAATTCATAGTTATTTTTTAGTACATGCTTACACTATTGAATGCGAATTTAATTTGATAAGGTAAATTTTGTATGAAAAAACATATAATATGTTTGCTTCCTTAAATTTTTTTATAGGAAAAAATAAAATAGAATACATAATTTAGTACCTAGAAATAAAAACACAATGGTTGGTGTTATTCAAAAGGGGGAAATTATGTAGTACTAAGTACAACTAATATGTATATTTGATAAAAATGGCATGATTCTCAAGAGAAAATGATTGAATGTGGTAAGGTACATATTAATAAGAACATAATGCCAAAAATCTATTCTAAGAGTAAAATGGTAGGGAAAATGGATAGACAAAGTAGTGAAATGTAGTGGATGATGACAAATTTATTAAAAATGATGCCAATACAAGTTCCCAACACCTAGTTACTAATAAAAATGTTCATAAAATTCTTCAACTCCTAGGAGAGGCTAACCCAGATAAATATGCGGAACTAGGGATGAAGGATGAAAAAACATATCAAGTTCCTTAGAGATAAATTTTCCTAGTGGGGTGAAAATTTGTTGTAGGGATAACTAATGTTGCATGAGTAGGATATGTGAACAAAACCATATTTGGAAGGCTATATATGCTTATTTTATAACGAAAAAGTTAGGTATCCCTTGATTAAATACCGCTAGTTTATTCTTACATATATAGGCTCTAGGAATGATAATAAAAGGAGGTTTTCACCCTATAAATAAATAGTGGTTGGATTAGCCACATAAATATAAGTTGTTCCAAAATAAAAAATAAAATTGTGGTAGATTTCCACAATATACCCCTAGCTTAAATTATAGTCAATAATTTGAGATGAAAGAATTTATAAGGATTTAATAATAAAAATGGAATATTTATGTTTTCTACAAATATGTAAGGTTTCTAAAATGGAATAAAAGAAGCCACTTTGTTAAGATCCATGCATATATACAATTCCAACCATATTTTTCTCGCCTTAAAATCCTAATTCTAAATAATTTCCTCAAAAGGTGCTTCCTAGGAAAACAAAACAAAATAGACATAAACATAAAACATCATTATAATTAGGATTCTCATTCCAATTAAAATGAAAAGAATTGTAAGAAAATTTGATTTATTTATGTTAGGGTACATTAATTAATTCTATATCTAGATTTTTAGAAAAACTAATAAACATAACCATCAAAAAATATATTTTAGAATAATTAAAGGGAAGATATGAGTGACCCTATCACATACATGAACAATTTTGAGGTAAAGGATTCAAATTTCCCATGTATAGTTAATATCCCACATTTAATAGGATAAATAATTCCAATCACCTTTGAAGCCTAAAGTGAATTTTGTAACGAAATTTAGTGTATATGATAAATCATCCAAAATAACTTGACTTGGAAATCAAGTAAAATGAATAAGTTAATTGATTTTAAAGTGAGCCCTTGAATTATTATGGTCACATTTTTAATTACTTTGATATATATTTTAATTTTAAAATTGGAAGAATATTGAGCTCACAGGGCATTGGATTAACATTCAATGGGTGTTTTGTTAAGGCACTTCATGCTAAAAAGTGACTAGTTCAAATTCTCTATCGATTTTCACCGCAAAAAAAGGAACAATATTGACTACATAGTTCATCCAACATTGTATAGAAACGTTGTATAGAGTTCAGAGAAGATCATTATTCAAAAGGGAATAAATTAATAGAAAGATAAAAGTTTCTATAATTTAAGGTAGTTGTTTTTAGAAAAAAAGAACAGTTGGTGTTTAAAGAAAAATGTAAGGTGAATTCTATTACAACAAAATCAAGAAGTTGTAGGAAAAATGTCATAAGTCATTCCAGGTTCTCTCATGAGAGGTTGAACCATACAAAAAATTGGGCCCTTCAAAGGACCATGAGTAACCTAGAATTTCTAACATAATCGAACTTAAACATAACCACACACAGAAATACACCTAGACAATTGTTAGCATAAGAAAAACAAGAGGAATTAGGTAACCATCATCGTGAACCATCACAAACTCATGGAGCTAGATCATAGCATGAACCAACTACATGAATAGTATATGTTAGGGTGGTTGGGGGACTCGGGGTTGTTGGTGCAATTCCAAGGTGTCTTTCCATCCATGCCAAACTTTGGTTCATTATTTCTAGTATGTAGTGATAGATCCTAAGGTAGCCTTGCATGTGATCCATCATCTGTAATAAGCCCCTCCTCACTTCCTAACTATCTACCAGTACCTGTACTAGGAGAAATTTCATTTTCTAGTAGAGATTAATGGCCTGCGTGTACTCATTCACTCTACTCCTTTTTTTCCTTGTATTCGGAATCGATCCTTCCCACTATGCTTTAAATTTTCCATTGGAAAGGGAGTTTCTTTGTGATGATATGTATATTTCCAATCTTGACAGATCTACTTTCACATGCATAGGAATATCTTCGTGGTACTTAGGTACAAAACCAAAGACTCTGTGATGAAGGTGTAAGTTCCCATAAAAGATTTTTTTTTCATTGTGAATTGCTTCTCTCCTAGGCATGCCTCTCTCCCTCAGAATGGTGAGAATTCCTTCAAACCCCAATATAGAGAGATATATAGTCTTCTAACTACTATAATTATTTTCAAATAATGGATAAGTCTATGAGGAAATGAATCCCCTATTACCTTCACTTCACTATTATATTGCTTCCCCGTGTCTCCTTTTCTTTAAGTAACTGGATTCTTTTCCTTGCACTTCCCCCCCTCTAGTATATATCCCCCAACCAAATTCTAGGCATATAATCCACCCTCCAATTTCCACGCAAAAAAACAACCAAGAATCTTTTCTTCTCTCTTTCTGTCCACACGAAAGATAAATTTTCTCCTTCATTATCCTAAAATAGGTTTTGACTAGTTCTATGAACCATATATTCCCTCCACCAAGAGACATAAATTTCTCAGGCTCCAATATCCATTTTATGGGGACAATCAATAACTTTACAATCACATAACATGACTATGCCACCCTTCTTCAAATTCTTACACTCCTCACGGCATAAGAATCAAACAAGTTTCCAATAATAGTTCTATGTCAGCCCTCATTCTCACCCAAAATAATAGAAATAATAGCTTCTATATGGTAATTATGTAATACAGTCGACCCACCGACAAATAATAATGGGGTATGTTGAATTATTTTATAGGGACAATTTTCATAACCATTAATATGACTGAGAAATTATTTTTATTATGGAATACATAGAGAGTGTGAGAATGTTGGATGTTGTGTGCCCAATTCACCTTGTCCTTGTCTCTTGTTCATCTCACTTCTTCTAGCGCCCTCTCTCCCTAAAAAAAACTTGACCATTTTCCTAGTGATCCTAAAAATCCCTTCCTTCTCTGGATGTGAGGTTGGCTTTCTTTGCACTATCCGAACTATGTTTCAAACTCGCGTTATTGTTCATAGACTTTATGAAGTAATAAATACTCTATAGACTATAATTCTCCTCAAATTCAAAAATTTTAATACCCCTAAAATTTTCCTAGCCATGATAATTTACACTTATTGCCACTAGCACACTCCAAATTGATACATATCGAAAGCATTTAACTATTATCATGTTTTACATAAATACCCACCCCCGCCCACAAGCCATGTTGTTTAATGACCTCATTTGACATCGCTCGTTTGGAGAAATTTTGTCATTATTAATTTACTAATCGGTTGGAGTCCATTGTTATGGATACATATGTTATCCTCCATATCTCCTTAGCACATTCATGCTTTCCCTCACCATAAATGTGACATATACCTTACATCCTTTTAAGAAAAATCCAATATTGTTTCTTTTGTTATCATGAGACTCAAGGCAACATATAGATTCAAGGCTAGGTTAAAAAATTTGTTCAGGGTTGTGTTTCCATGTTCCCTTATGTATTAGTCAAGAGGCACAATGGAAACCCGTGTCCCCTCATCTCTTTTTTGGTCACCTAAATCTAGGGAAAGTCAATTGTTCAATTATACAATGTTAAAAAATAATTAAAAAATATATTTGGTATCTTTTTAATAGATATTGTTTAAAAAATTTCAACTAAAATTTAATTTTACATAATTTATTTTAATTTATGTTAATATATATATTATATTTTTTAGTTTATGCCAGTCCTAAGATGAATACATGACTAGCCTATGGCTTTAGCACCTGTGATCCAGGGGAATCTAAGTCATCAAAATCATGCCAATGATTGCACCCATCTTGAATCACACCAATTGTTAACATGATTAAATTTTGTCCCACAAAAATTTGAAATGACAATTACATCATGGAGTAATTTAACAAAACACCTTATCACTATATATTCTACACCCTATTAACCATTCATATTTTTATATTAATGTTATATTCTCAATTATATTAATCAATGTCTTTTATAGTAATTATTTTTTCAAAATTTTGTAAAATTCTTTTACTGAAAACTATTTATAATAATGATAAAAAACTTACACTAAAATAAACTTATTTTTATTTTAAATATTTTAATTCTAATACATCTATTATAAAATTAAAACTACAAAATTAGAAATTAAAATTATAGTTTTTAATTAATTTTAATTAATTAAAAAAATGAATTAACCTAAAATTTTATAGATTAACAATAATGTTCATGATCACAAATTAAAATCAAATGTTTTAATTAAAAAACAAATTAACAAAAACTCGTATGGATTAGTAATAATGTTCATGAGAAAAATACATGAAAAACAAATTCCCATAAATATAATATATTTTTACTATGCCTTAAGGCGTTCTTTTTTGAAAACAACTCCCCTAGTTGCCAATGTGTCCATATTAGAGCCATTGGATCAAATGTTAGATGATTGAAACGTTTTAGGCAATTAGATACACAAGTTTCAATTTTAAATGATGTTATTAAAAATTTGTTAGATTTAAATAAAATTTATAACATAAAATTAAACTCCACACAAATCAATTAATTTTAAATAAATAGATAAAAAACACGATAAAAAAGGAAAATAACTATTTGTTAAACTACAATAAAAAATAAAAATAATAAAATAAAATAATAATAAACTATAAAAGCAGCCCATGGTATTCATGTGGAATGTAGTTTATTTAAAAGGGGAAATTAAGATAAGTCTTTAGGTTTTGGTGAATTTTAAGTTGAAGCGATGTTATTAAAAATTTGTTACATTTAAATAAAATTTATATCATAAAATTAAACTCCACACAAACCAATTAATTTAAATTGCATGGATAAAAAACACTATAAAAAAAAGAAAATAACTATTTATGTATTCAAATATTACATTTTTGTATCATGGTTGTCTCCAACAAAGTATGATAGAAATGTTGTTATGCCATGTTTATCATTTTTACTATGTCAAATTATACAAAAATAAAAATAAAAATAGTTTTAAATAAAAAGATTGACATAATGTAATGAAAACTTTAACTAGGTCAATATTCAATAAAAAATAAAATAATAATAAACTATAAAAACAGCCCATGGGTCAATGGCCCATGGTATTCATGGGGAATGTAGTTTATTTAAAGGGGGATTAAGATGGCCTAGATCAATATCAAGAACCAAGAGAGATCAAATGTCTTGATATGCAAAGCTCTTTTAGAGTGAAAAGAGAATTGATACATCTCATAAATAGTATAGATCTAAACTAATTATTCAATAAAATTATTTTTAAATGTTTATAACCATTATTCTTTTAATTTTTTTCTTAATAGAATGCATATAGATTTTCGTACATCCAGATATACATAGTTTTCTTGTTCTAACAACTATTTTATTATTCCAAAAATACATGGTTTTTTTTGTTATATATTATTTATGTTACAACTATTTTATTATTCATAAGTAGTATTTTTTAATATATAAACTAGTATTTGCACCAAATGTTCAAAAGGAAAGACCGTAAGTGGATAGCATACTCAATAACATATAGAGGAACAATGTAGATAAAGGCAGATTTGATATGTAATGTTATCTAAAGGTGCACAAATTTTGCTCTAAAAAAACTATCAACAATATGCCTAGTTGTAAAAATCAACAATACTCCTCGCTATGTAGTATATATTTGTGCTTTTATATGAAACATAAATTTAGTTTCCATGATATGATCAAGTATTTTTTAAGTTTTTGAATTTAATAATTTACTCTTTTGTACATTTCAACCTATAAGTATATATATGTGTGTGTATGTGTATGTGGGTGCTCTTAGTTGGAGCATCAACAATATCCAAGAGGGGTCATGCTTGATAGTAAGATTTGATAACATCATTACTCTCTGCAGACATAGAATCCCCATAATAAAAGATTTTAAAACAGATGAATGAAATTGCTTTCATCTTCCATGACATTTTTCCATCGTGTTGGAAATACCCGTCTTTTTCCATAGAGATTGCAACTTCATCGTGAGGCCGCCGTGTTCTATGCATAACATCTTTCCCCTTTTTAAGTCCTATAGTCTTACAAAATTGACACTATATGATTAACAATAGAGTAAGTTGAGACAACCCTAAGGGGTTTTTTGTAGAATTTTTACCATAACCTTTCCATCCATCCAATATATATTCTAGAGTCTTCTAAAGAGAGAGTATATCATAGTTTATAACCTGATCTGCAATCAAAGAAAATGGCTAGGGATTTCACAAGTTATTAGTTTATAACTTGATCCACAATCAAAGAAAATGGCTAGGGATGTCACAAGTAGTCATTCACACAATGATGTATTGATATTCTCAATTGAAATGGATCATATTAGATGCACAGTGATGCATTGACATTCTGAGTTGAAATGGATCCTATTAGATGCATTGACAATTTCTAACAATAACCGCTCAATTTACTCTTGAGTTTTTGAAACCCACAATCAAAGAAAATGGCTATGTATTTCATAAGTTATTAGTATATAACTTGATCTGCAATCAAAGAAAATGGTAAGCGATGTCACAAGTTATCATTCGCATAGTGAATTATTGACGTTCTTAGTTGAAATGGTGGTGAGGGACACTAAAAAATTCAAAATAGGTATTTGTTATGCAATCCATATTTTCTACAAACCATCCAAATTTTCCATCTTATACAACAATTTCTAACAATAGCCACTCAATTTACTCTGCAATTTTTTAAACCCACACCCATGTTGGGGAGATCAGAGTGTAAAATCAAATGTTCCTATGGTTTTTTTAAAGGGTTCATAAACAAAACATATAATGAGAAAGTCAATCTTGTGGTATAATAATTTATTTTTGAATCATTGTGACAAAAAAAACATCGCATTAGCTCACAAAATATATCTAGTGCTATAAGGATCTGAGATGATACCAAAGTTTTGAATCATGATAACTAGGTGACAACCAAAACTAAGTTGTAGCCACAAGAAAAAAAATCACAACAACTCATAGAATATATCCAAGGTTGCAATGAATCGCATACATAGTGATGGACCTCATGGGAATTTTAGTGCACATAAAACAGCACCCTAAATATTATATACTCTTGATCAATTTAGAATAACCTAAGATTTCTAGATTGGATGTAGAGGTGGGTGGCACATTAATTGAGGATGCTTCTTAAAAGGTAAGGGAATTTAGATGCTTTATCCTACCACCAAAACCATAAAAAGTGAGAACTGTAGATTATAGTTTTAATAAATTGACACTATGTGATTAAGAATAAGTTACAAACACAAGAAATAAGAGGAATGTACATGATGGCCATGGTAATTAATGTTATTCTTTGTACTTTTTTTTATTTAGAATAGTTTTATTTAAAATAGAAATTTGTATTTGTATTTTTTTAAATGAATATTGTTAAATGTGTAATTGAGTAAAATGTATTAAATTGATATTCTAATTTTTAAGATATTTATTTCAAAAATTCAAAGTATGTTGAGTTTTGTTTTATTAAGCTTTACTTTAGATGTGCAGAGAATGAATCTATCTCAAGTCCCAAACAAGATTTTTATTTCTCTTCTTATTCTAGCTTGCAGTAGTTGTTGAATATAGGAACATTTAGATATGATAATAAAAATGTGATACTCTATTGTAATTTTGTCTACAAATGTGATGGCAAGTGTTCCCTAAATGTTGACAATTTCATGGTTAATGTAGTATAAGCTACATGAAAATTTACATTCTTGTATACAATATCAAGAAATCTATGCCCAATATCGAGCACCATAGAGTAAGACATGTTCACCAATTCAACAGTTTCTTCCAAATCTGTCTCGGTGCTAGAGTTGTTTTCTCAATAAAAAAATTTGTTCTGCTCTTGATGAAAGCCATCATTGTTGCATACAAGAGAATTTAGCTCTGATAAGGAAAGTGTGATAATGTGTTATAATTTTCTCTACAAATGTGTTGGAATTTTTTTCTCAATAAACTTTTTTTTACTGCTCTTAAGTGACGAAATCCATAGTCGTTCCATATAGGACCATTTAGCTTTGATAAGAAAAGTGTGATATTGTGTTATAATTTTCTCTACAAATGGGTTGGATATTTTTTCGCAACAAACTTGTTTTTACTGCTCTTAAGTGATGACATCCATCGTGCATATAGGAGCATTTAGCTCTCATAAGAAAACTGTGACACTATGTTATAATTTTCTTTACAAATGTGATGGAAAGCCCGCCATGAATTTTGGCAAATTCATTGTTATTGTAATATAAGCTAAATACAAATTCATTTCTTCTACACAAGATCAATAAATCTATGTTGAGTATCCAACACTAGAGAACAAGACATATTCGTCAATTCCATAAATTCTACTGAATCTCTCTTGGCGTTGGAGTTCTTTTCTCAATAGCCTTATTTTTACTACTCTTGAAGTGAAGAAAGCCACCTCTCCATACCTTTTTTACTATCTTCACAAAGAACAAAAGAAACCAAATTCATATCAACGACATTAAAAAAAGAACAACATGGTAGACACTAGGGAGATCACTGATATTTTGAATATTTTCAAAGATCATGAAAAAATAATACATAGGTGGCTCAATAGGAAGTGGTAAATATTAAATATGGAGGAACTACACCAAAAGTACCTTTTATTTTGAAGGTAAAAAATCACGATCTATTTCTTAATTCATGACGAATTCATGTTGGCATAATCATACAAGGTCTTTAACTTAATTTCAACATAGGCCTCATGATTTGTAAGGTTCAAGGAAGCAATTTTGTAGTAAGATTTCACTATAACATGGTCCTTGCCTTTTCTTGATATAATTATTTTTTAAATCAAAATTATTTATTTAATGTATTCAAATAGATTAATTTTTTATTTTTAAATTAAATTAAAATACACACAAACACATATATTCTCTTCATCTATATCTTATGATTTTAGTATGTTTTCAATCAAGAAGAGGCTTCAGAGTTTAATAAATATATCTTAGATCTGAGCAAGTGATTCTATTATGTTTTAATAGAAACAAATTCATTTTTTACAACTTCTATGTTTAAATATGTGATTTTTGAAGTGATGATGGCTTCTTTAGACACTTGATTCATATTGTGAAAGAAATTTGAGTATATCATTAAGGACTATGAATATTTTGTGTAACAATTGCATTACTTACAACAGAATTTAATATCCTTTCTTGTTGATACATACTAGCTAATCCATGAAAAATTGTAACCATGTCTGCAATGATATATGATAATCATTTCAGTTTTATGTTGATGGCAACACGCATGAACATGTTTCTAATTTTCAATGATGTAGCCTTCAAAAGTTCCTAGATCTATTTTAATTACATAAATGCATCGAAAACCATCTCATAGTATTTACCTCAGTTTTTTTATTTGGACGTGTTGCAAGATGACATGTTGTGCCAAGAAATTTTCTATATGTTATAAGTTTAGTATTTTTTCAATCAAGAAGAGGCTTCAGAGTTTAAGAACTGTATCTTTCTGGTTGATAACTCTTATCATCAATATCTTTGAAACCACCACGATGTGCTTCAATGGAAGAAAAAGTTTCCAATCGTTCCTTCACGATGGCTCCTTCTCTACAACATCTTATTTCTTTTAGACTACTCTTTCCTATTCTATTGCCTTAAGACATTTCTTTTGCAACATATAGTGCAATTGCTAGTTTATATAAAAGACAAAAAAACAAAACCTTCGAAACTCATTGAACCAATTAATATTCACCAATCTGCCATGTTTTCTTTTTTCAATGTTCTACAAAGAAGTTAGGTATATAAAAGAGTCATCATGACCTATTTATTTAAAAGAGCAAAACCAACTCATTCAAAGCTTACCAAAACGAAAATAATTATCAACTTATAATTTAATATCTTGAAATTGAGTTAAATATATCAAATTCAAATGTAATTAAGATATTATTGTTTAGGATTTTTTTTCAATATTAATAAGCATTTATTCAAATTCTATCAATTACATTCTCCGATAGGTCTAAAAACTAATTTGATTATTTTTATATTTAAAGAATTGTGCCATGATTCATTTAGTGTAAGTTGTTCGAAGATTAGATATATAATTTTTATGAAAATAATATAATGTCATATGTAAAAGTATTTGTTAAAATATTATTTTTCATACTTGACTCAAATATATATAAACTAATTTGATTACTTTTTTATTCATATTGTCATGCCATATTGAAAATGAATCACTTACAGTGGTTTCAAGGTTAGATGTATAAATTTTATAAAAATAAGAGAATGCTATAAAAGTATTTGTGGAAATATTAGTTTTTATACACGATTAAGATGTATATAAATAAAAGTATTTCTTAAAATATTATTTTTCATACTTGAATCAAATATATAAAAGCTAACTTGATTACTTTACATATTCATATTGTCATGCCATATTCAAAACGAATCACTTACCGTGGTTTCAAGATTAGATGTATAATTTTTATAAAAACAAAAGAATGCTATAAATAACTATTTGTTAAAATATTAGTTTTTGACATGCTTAAGATGTATATAAATAAAAGTATTTTTTAAAATATTAGTTCTTATACCTGAATAAGATGTATATATATTTGTGTTTGAGATTATTTTTTCTTTTTAGAAAGAAAAAAATAAAAAAATAAAGACTGAGTTTTTATATGTTATCTTGGTTCATGTATAGTTTTTTTATATAAAAAATTAAAATATGTAGGTTCATAAAAATGTAAAAAAATAACTATTTAGATCTAAAGCCACCTTCTACTGCTTAGGTTGCAACAACTCAAATTAATTATTAGGAGTTTAGATTAATATCAAGGGTGGAAGAGGATCACATTCATGCTTTTGCTAAACTATGATATGCTAACAAAACTTCCACGATCCTAGTCTTAATTTCATATTTTTTTAAACATTCTTCCAACCTGGAAATCCTCATTTGTTGATCTAATCATTGATTTTGAGTTAAGCCCCTATCTCTCATAGAGTAGAAGACTATTGTTGGAGACTTTCAAGGTCTAGATATAAGAGATCGAGAGGATATTTTTGTGTAATATTAGTAGCAAGTTATAGGTGTATTCTATAATTTTCTACCATTGCTTATCTAATAATATAAATCTCATATTTCCTCTCACCAATTTGATGTTTATTTAATCTAGCATATTATTGTGCATTGAATTGTTCATTTAGAGAACTCTAAGTATTAAATTTTTCTTTAGATATACTATTATATATTCTTTGTTAGTTGTATTTAGTTTTCTTGATTGTTTGAGCTTTGATTTAGTTTCTTATCGCCACTCTGTTGTGGCTCCAAACTTAGCCATACCAAATAATTTGCTTCTAATAGGATTATCACCAGAAGAGTTGTTAATCATTGATTTATTGATTGTGTATGACAAATGCAGTTTGGAAATTAGTTGTTAGCACTTATTATTTAAGTATAAATGAGATTAAAACTATAATTTAATAATACATTGTCTACATGATGTAGTGACATGAAAATAACCAATGATAAAATGAAAGTTAATTAGAACAATATATTTATTGATAAACTTTTAGTATAATTTTATTTTCCATTTTAGAGTAAGTGTTGACTTATTCATCCATTATCTTAACATACAATATATCTCTTTTTCATGTCATTTATCTATCTATTTATCTATTTTCTATTTTAATGGTTAACACAATCAACATAAATATCTAAAGCATATTAATGATGGATACAAGGATCTAGTTAATGGCCCTCTAACATAATATGCACATTTTAGTGATATTGAAAGGTAGCCTTTTTTATAGATAGTTATTAGTGAATATCTCCAAAAAAAAAAAAATGTGTTTACCCCTTGCTAATAAAAATGTGAAACTGAAAACTCCTATATTTAGTAGAGATATGATAGGATTCTTTTAATCAAAATACTTATTATTAATTTGACCAATAAAATAATTAACAAGTAATTAATATTCTAAGAACAATAATTATTGTGTATCATTTAATAAAGTAAAAATATTTCAAGTTACTCAAATCATGAGTCCTATTCCCTTTCCTAAAGGAACAACTAAGAAAAAATAATATTGATATAAATGTTTACTTTTGAGTTATCAATATATAAATCACAGGTTCAAGTTACTCAGATCATGAGTCTATTCTATTTCCTAAAGATACAACTAAGAAAAATTGATAATGATAAAAATGTTTACTTTTGAGTTATCAATATATAAATCACATTCCTTAATAGGTTGAGGGAATTACTTATACGGTGGAGAGTGGATTCTCGTGACCCGTTAATATTTTTTACAAAATTTGAATTATTTCCTATATGACACTAATAAGTATGAGACCCCTTATTTGTTTCTATCAAAACTAATCTTATTCCATTTTCTAAAGGAACAAGCAACTAAAAAATAGGTTGAGCTTTGAATCATCAACAAATTAGTGTCTCCATAACACTCCTCGTTAGTAGGTGGGAAAAGTCAAATACCCTTTTTTATTTGATGCTACTATATCTAAATTTATTACAAGTTCCTTCCATTATAAATATATGCTACTATATCTAAAGTTATTACAAAACCATTCCATTATAAATAATTTAGATGTATAATATTTTTTAATTAAAAATAATAATTATAAAATAAAACTATTATATTTGAAATAATGTTAAGTTTTATAAAATATATAAACAAATGAATATAAAAAAATTGATGAACATAATTAACATTATATTATCTATGGAATTGTATTGAATTGAAATTATGATAATTTTTTTATATTGAAAACAAAATTTTAAACATAAAAAAAAAAATCCATAAAAATTAAATATAATATTAATGATTACCATCACTTTAATAGAAAGCTACCTATTCAAACCCTCGCGGCTACCTCACTTTCTTAATTTCAAATCTACATACTTAAATTTAACAACCCCTTAATTTTAAACCCTTATCATATATATATATATATATATATACACACTTTAAAATATGGACCATAGACTGCTTTAATTTTCAATTCCTAATATAAATTCAGAAACTATGATATTATTCGATTAATAAACGTCACTGATGATGGAGAAGCTATCAGTTAGATAATTTTTTATTTTTTTTGATCCTATGTATTATTTTTGAAATTAAATATGGATGATTACAAATTTTATAAAAAAAATTCCTATTGAAACTAACAGTTATTGCACACTCAAAACCTGTATTTTTTTTTTTCTAAATAAGACCAATTCTGTTAAGAGAAAAAACACATAGTACAATCAGGCTTGCAAGCAAGTGAAGCTGAGAAGCATGGGATACATAGGTGATAGACTATCTACCTCGCTCCTGAATGACAATTATGGAATGAGTAGAGATAACAAAGAAAGAAGAAAAATGAGAGCTGGATAGAGTTATCTACCCAGTGTGGGTGGATATTTCCAAACGACATTTTTTCCCTTTTTTCTTGCCTACTTTGACCCAACCAGTGGAGCTTGGCTGGGCCATGACTAGTTGTAGACCATTCGATGCTCGGGACAGAATATCCTTATCCGAGTCCGAGGAAGAAGACATGTGGGAGAATTTCTGAGAGATCGGAGGGGCAGAGGGATCCACATCACTGGATGGGGGAGCATCCATCGGAATCCCAACATTATCCCCATCTGCTTCAATTTCCTCCTCATTCGAGATGCAGGAGTCTGTATCATCCACCGGGGGAGGAACACAGGAATTCCATCTCTTGGATTTAGGTTTGCGATTCAGATTCTTCTTTTTTCCGAGGAACTGTGTACATGCATTTTGGAGGTGCCCCGTTTGATGACAATGGCTGATCCGATCACGGGTCAAGTACTACCCAACCATCAGGCATACGGTAATAAGATCCTTTAAAATGATTATGGCTTATACAGGTTTAAATGAGCATGTTAGTTCGCATACACATATTAACATGAATTAAACATAATCAGGAAGCACATAACACATGAGCGAAAGACAACCAAATTGGTAACGGAGTTCACCCCTCCAACTCACTGGGGTTACATCTCCAGACCTGCTTCAATTGGAAGGCAGATCCTTTATATTTCATCTTCAAATTAAGCTTTCATACATTCCAGTTCCATGGCTGAGCATTAGCCAAGCACTATGGCTTTCAAAGGCTAAGTTTCCTATCCTTTCTCCTCCCCTTTCAAAGGCTCACATCATGAGTTTATATAGTTTTTCCCCATAACTCCCCAATCCACAATAGTAGGATCTCAAGACATTTTAAGGAAAGACAAACTCCATGATTCTAGGACTTTAAAACTTACTCAAGGAAAAAATGGAAAACCCAACTTCAAGGATCTTAACCATGCCAAGAAAGCTCAACCTCTTAATGAGAAATAGCAAATTAGTTGTGAGGTCAATTCTCACATAAAACTATTTTCTCAAAAATGAATAATAAGTGAATATTTTGGTGAGTCATTTTCCACTCACTTAGAACATTATCCACTTCATAATTTTTAAATGAAATAATGAATTAATTTACTCATTACTTTGTCACCCATCATAAAGTGTCTTCATGGTGCATAAGTAAACTTATTTGTTGGTGGAGATCCTCCTGGATCAAACCTCCCTGAAAAGAAAACTTTTGGTCTCCAAAAGTATCAGCTTCAATCCATCGTCAACTGTATGAAAATGTCTCTGAAAGGCACATTTCCACATGACTCCTTCACCTGACGTACTTCAGAATCAGAACGCAATGCCAACACCTGCAACTGCTGCAATGCGGATGTCTAAAAAGGAACATCCCTTCAAGACTCCTTCACCTGGCATACTTCAGAATCGGAATGCAAAAGCCCACATCTGCATAAAGCTGCAACACAAATTTCTGAAAAGGAACATCCCTTCAAGATCCCTTCACCTCAGTCCTTCAGAATCGGAATGCAAAAGCCCACATCTTCATAAAGCTGCAACACAAATGTCTGAAAAGGCACATCCCTTCAAGATCCCTTCACCTCGGTTCTTCAGAATCGCAATGCATAAGTCCACATCTGCATAAAGTTGCAACCTGTAGCTGATCATACCTGTTTACAACACTTGCCAAGGGTTCATTGGTCAAGTTTACATGCCAAAATGGCTTTAGGAAAATTTCCTGATCCCATTTTCTTACAAAGATGCCAACAAGGCTTAATGCGTAAAAATACGCCTCTCACTCTCACTCTCCCTTACATAAGAGTGGATAAAAACAAGCCTTTTCCAATGCTTCATAAGCATATTTTACATCATCTCTTTCATCGTTGGCCACTTTGGCCTTTTACATGACATTCAACAATTTACATGCAAAATTTTTAATG
Organism: Pinus albicaulis; assembly: GCA_034641835.2. Taxonomy (NCBI): domain Eukaryota; kingdom Viridiplantae; phylum Streptophyta; class Pinopsida; order Pinales; family Pinaceae; genus Pinus; species Pinus albicaulis. Next base: position 604,955,388 of record CM076575.1, on the reverse strand, counting down.
CCAACTATGGCCTCTTACATGGAAATTACTAAGTAATGTAATGTGAAAAATATGTGCTCAAAGGGACAATATACAAACGGTTCAAAAAAAACCCCTTTTAACATGCACGGGCTCAAACTCCTAAACAATACCAACTCACCATGTGTGTCTTTGTCCGCTCATTCTGCTGGTAGCACTCCTTTCATTCACTGCTTTCTCAGTGTTTCAATAACACAGCAAAACCATCTATAATTTTCCTATGCCTTGGAGGGCTTCCATTGCAGTTGCCGCACAATTTGGATTAGAAAAGTCCACGAAGCATAGAACAAGAGGCTCTCCTCCAGGATTTCTGGCCTCCTTGTTTACAAGCCTAACTTCCTTGAAACCAACAAAAGGGCGAAATATGTGAACTTCTTCTCTGCGAGTGCACTTAAGTGGGAGGTCCTCAACAAAGAGGGTGTTGGACGCATCTGCTGGTAGATGATCATCGGGCCTCCTCAACGAATCTTTGAGCTGGCTATCCTGGTAAACCAGCCCTTTGTGATCATAGTACGAGCTACAAAGAGATCCATCGTCATTGATAACACCGTAGTCAAAGCGTCCAAAATCTAGGAAGCTGAAATTGGATAGTTGATTTCATGCTTAAGCTGAAATCAAATGTTTGTGTTTCAAGAAGCGTTCTGGGTTAAAAAGATTAGCATCATGCCCCCAGTTACAAGCATCCATTTGCACTAGCTGTATTGGAACAGCTACAATATCTCCAGCTGGCATAGTAATGTCTTGCCTCAATTTCATGTCATGCTTTAAGGAACATCGCTATAGACGTGGTCCAGCAGGTAACAGCTGAGTAGACTCATGAACAGTTGCCAAGAGAAAATGCATTTTCTGCACATTGATTACACTTGGTGGTGTTGAATTCCAACAGATTGAAACAATTTCATCATATACCTGTTGAAAGGATGACACAAATAAACTGATTTTCCCAAATGCAGGCTGAAAATCCTTTCCAATAAGCGGCAATCGATCCTCTACTTGTACTAAAATCTGCTGCACATAATTTCACATAGCGACTACGACCAACATCAGCACTAAACAGGTGGGGTTCCACATGATAAGTTGCCTTGGAAAATTGTCAGATAAAAGAGATGCAATTCACTCAACACTTTCAAGCATCTGGTAATCTGGGGCAATCATGACGAAAATTTCATCCTCATCTTGAACTGGTTTTCTATCACTCAAGCTGGCAAAGCTGAAATTTGTATCTTTCCACCAATGCTTCAAAAGAGCAGCAGCTCCAGCATCTGGGAAAATGGCTTTCAGTTTCTGAACTCCTGTGTCCTCTCTTAATGTCTCCAAGTAATGCCTTGCTAGTTGCCAAAAATCCTCTTGGGAACCTTCATCCACATTCTGGGATAGCATCTGCAGTTATACGCAGACGAGGAGGAGGATCCACATCAACACACAAAATTTGATTCATGTTTGGATCTTTTATAACATCATCATCAAAGAAGGAACACGAAGAAAAAGCCCAGAGCGACTCTGCTCCAGGTCATAATCGATGCGGTGTTCGATTTCTAACTTCCCGCCGCCTGAGTTCCTGGACAATAGGAGAATGCCCATCAGCTCTCTCAAAATCCTCCATGGTTAGCTGCCTGCCAGTTTCCACGTCTCTGAGTTTGTTCCACATGCCATCTTTGCCTACTTCATTCACAACAAACTCCTTTTCATTATCTAGAATGCCGATTTTGTGGCACAAAATCTGGCAATTCACTTCTATCATGGAAAACCAATCCATGAATTCCCCACCGGCCCAAATTTATCGTGGGAAATGAATTGCCTTCCCTGACTATGCTGATGACCGGTGTGGGTAAATGGGTAGTCATGGATCACGCAAAAATTAAGTGGAAGAGGTCTTCTACTGAACCTCTGTCTGTGCAGAGTCCACAACCCAGCATAGTCCACGCTTCCACTGCGCACCTCTTGGCAGCCCAGCACCAGCCTTGCAGACAACGTACCTCTTGGCAGTGGTGGCAGTCCTCCTGTTGTTCATGGTCGATGCAGAGGGCAGTCAGCAATGACAGCCTGAATGGAAACGTTCCTGGTTGTGGATGGCAGCGTTGCAAGAATGCAGGGTCCACGCAGGCATGGCCTTCAATAGACTTCTCCCTGCGGCAGCAACGAACAACAGCCTCCAGCAATCACGACCTCAAAAGAACTCTCGAGTACGCAATATGGATTTCGTTGTGCTCCAGATCTTGCATAACGTGAACCCAGGGCGGAGAACTTTCTACTAATCAATGCTGATCAATGTGTGAGACATAAACATTTCTCCAAATGGTGTCTTCTTGCTGAGCTTCGGCTTGTTCTGATATTCAATCTGCGTTCTCCTTGATTGCTCAAGCTGCAGTGCTCCATCTCCTGCCTTTGCCTTGATTTGACAAAATTTCAGGTTGCAATAAATTTTCGATCCAGAGGCTGTTTGACGCGATTCAAGCGTCATCGGATTCCTCTTGTCGAGCTCTTTGCAATGGTGTCATTATTTGTTGATTCTGAGTCAGACGAATTTTGAGCACTTTTCATCAAAAGACAGATACCTGCCCCCATAAAACTGAAAATTTTGCAAAATATCATAAACATAACCTGCAGAAACATCATGAACTGCTTACCCAACTCGAACCAAGCATTTCCTTCTTGTAAGCGTGTTTTTTGAATGGTGAATGGAGCTTTCTTCACGAGCTCTTTCTCCATATGTTTTCTTGAATCTTGGCGAATTTCGGGGTGCAACTTCCAGCACTTCTTCTCCCAATGGCCACTAATTTTGCAGAAATTGCAAAAATTACGTCGTTTCCCATTCAATTGTGTCTTCATGATAGGAGGATTCAGAAGGTTCTCATTCTTCTTAGTCTCTCTTCTTGTGGGCACATCTGTCTTCTTAACCCACTGTTTCTTTGTATGATGCTTAACTACATCACGGTTAGCAGATCTATGAAAGAAATCACTTCTCTTATATGCAAAAGTAGAATTTGAATTATTGTCATACCTTGTTTGCTTGTACTTAAATTTATGGAGACTAGGTGGCTTGATTCCTTTCTTGGAATCAGGTGATGAAGAGATGGATTTTTCTTTGGCTACCTTCGAGCATTCTCCTTCTTCCTGTCGATAACCCAAACCTGCAAATGGTTGTCTTTGTACAACCTCCAATGGCTAGGTGATTCCTTGGCCATTTATGCCAAGTCCACCTCCGCTATACCCCATTTTTGTGAGGATTTTCATGCCAACATTAGTTTCATATTGAGAGAGAACAGAACTTGAAGTGACATCATATACCTTGGTTTGACATGCAGTCTCTGTCGTCTCAACTTTCTGCAATTTAGACAATATCTCCTCTTTAGCTCGTAGCATCTCCTAAAGCTCCTGGTTATCGAGCAATAATCTTCGCAATTCTGCATTTTTAGCTTGAAGGCTTTCGCTTATCTCTTGCAACTCTTCCAGTCTTTCAGCGTGCTTCGCTCCTTTGCCCATCTTGCAAAGCAGTCACTTGCTTCGATACCACTTGATCTGATCACGGGTCGAGTACTACCCAACCATCACGCATACGGTACTAAGATCCTTTAAAATGACTATGGCTTATACAGGTTTAAATGAGCCTGTTAGTTCGCATACACATATTAACATGAATTAAACATAATCAGGAAGCACATAACACATGAGCAAAAGACAACCAAATTGGTAATGAAGCTCACCCCTCCAACTCACTGGGGTTACATCTCCGGACCTGCTTCAATTGGAAGGAAGATCCTTTATATTTCATCTTCAAATTAAGCTTTCATACATTCTAGTTCTATGGCTAAGCATTAGCCAAGAACTATGGCTTTCAAAGGCTAAGTTTCCTATCCTTTCTCCTCCCCTTTCAAAGGCTCACATCATGAGTTTATATAGTTTTTCCCCATAACTCCCCAATCCACAATAGTAGGATCTCAAGACATTTTAAGGAAAGACAAACTCCATGATTCTAGGACTTAAAAACTTACTCAAGGCAAAAATGGCAAACCCAACTTCAAGGATCTTAACCATGCCAAGAAAGCTCAACCTCTTAATGAGAAATATCAAATTAGTTGTGAGGTCAATTCTCACATAAAACTATTTTCTCAAAATGAATAATAAGTGAATATTTTGGTGAGTCATTTTCCACTCACTTAGAACATTATCCACTTCATAATTTTAAATGAAATAATGAATTAATTTACTCATTACTTTGTCACCCATCATAAAGTGTCTTCATGGTGCATAAGTAAACTTCTTTGTTGGTGGAGATCCTCCTGGATCAATGGCGGCAACGAAAGGCTGTATTTTTGTAATCGAAGGTTTGCGTCCAATGGAAGTCCCCAATATTGAGGTTGATCTGCTCCGACAATCCTTTGCTGATATCTATTTCTACACATAATTTGTCATAGGTATAGATTATTTTCTCCCTTATTAAGGTATATGTAGCAAGATAGCGGCCTAAGGTGTCTCCAATGGCTAAGAAAATAGAGAAATGCAACAGATGCGATGGAAGGTTTGGGAGCCTGACCCAGATGGGAAGTTTGGTGATGATAGCTATAGAGGGGTTGAAGTCTGGAAACCATAGAGTGAGGAAGAGCCCAGCCGAACCCCAACACCAAGGGCCTCCTATTAAAGCTTTCTGGTAATCTTCATTTAAGTCAAACGCCACAATGAAGAAGCCTTTCGATAATAATTAGATCTTGATTTTATTGGTCCATTTGGTGTGGATCCATTGGTATAAATCTGTTGTGCGAGGCCATAGACCATTAAATCTCCATATTATCATGGTTTCTAGAAATTTCTGGTAATGATCGGTAATCGCAGGATGAGAGAGTTCGATAGAAGGAACTTCCTCCAGTTTATCTACCAATAATGGCTTGGGAGCCATAGTTGGTTGAGTTGCTTTCGAAGAAGACTGTGGTTGGGATACATCTTTATGGATTGCACCTTTATAGGAGAATGGAGGAGCAGAGGAGGTCTGCCCAAAGGACCCTCCTCTTAGACAAAGGGTAAAAACAATAGAAGCATCCCTTTGAATACTATAAAAGGAAAGGGGGAGAGAGTCCTCTATTTGTTTACCTTTATACAACAGCCTCTGGTAAGAGGAGGGGATCCCCAGCAGGAGTTTGAGTTTATACAAAATATCCTGCAGAAGATCTATATCGTGCACTGATTGCAACATCGTCTTGCCAGATAGGAGTGTGATTTGGATATGAAATGTTGTTGCTCCTATTGGCATATCTGACTGGTCCAAGAAGCGGATCTGCTTCTGGAAAGCAGTAAAAGTGGAGTCTGAAGACTCATCAGCTTGGATCCCATGTCCTGAAGAATCCCTTGTCCTACTGCTAACCACCTCTTTGCTGTGGAGGATAGTATTTACTCGGTCAATCTCTAATGTGGCTAAATTGTTAGTGAAAGCCCCTAGTGCCTTGCCTTCAACAATGTTTTTAGCTGCCCGGAGAGGTGGAGAAGAACCCCAATATATCGCCTAAAATAATATCCTTAGGCCAACTATAAACACAGTTGTTGCATAGCCGCCGGAAGCGATTGCAAAGAATGGATCCATGCCGATAGCACGGAGATCAGCACTGTGAGCTGCCATAAGAATGTTGACTGCTTTTTCACTAATGGCCATGCTGATTGCATGAGTTACAGGGGCCAGTCAATACCCCAGGAAAGAGAAAGTTCGAGATGGGCTTGAATATGCAAGGATATGGTAAAATCTGACTCTGCGAAAGTGTGGAGGATTGTCGATGGAGGGGAGTCCGCAGTTGGGGTCCAGAATCTTCAAGCCAAAACGTATCCACCATTCCTCAACGTCGATTGTAGCGGCCGACCTAGCACCATAGAGAAGCCCAGAATAGTAAACCTTGATCGTTTCTATCGCCATCGCTCCTCGAAACCCTTTTCCACTCAAAAAATGTATTATGCATTACCAAAGATGTTAATTTATGCTAGTGTGGAAGGTTCTATGTTTTTCTTCATTGACATTCACCTACCTTATACAACAACTTTCACCTACCAACATACAATGTGATTCCACCAACTGTATACTATCAACATTCTAAAACCAGTCTTTTACTCATTGTCTAGTATAGTCACTATTAATTTAAACCTCCCCTTAATCATGGCTTCTATGATAACTTTCCTACTATTCTAAGTCACAACTAAGCTTAAAACATGATTTGGATTTTCTACAACACATAAATTACTTATATAAATTTTAAATTTATCCTTTCGAAGAGGCTTGGAGAATATGTCATCCAAATATTGGAATCAGACCAAAGCACACTCAGAGTCTACAACGCAGTCCCTTTTGTAGTATTGCATTATTTGGAAGAGCAGAATTGCAGGGAGTTTTGGCATCATCTTGGAATAGAGACCTCTAGTGACTGGATCCTTCCTTTCACTGTGGTGATCCATAGATTGGCCATCCAATCCATGTTTGTTTCAGATCTGATTTGCTGTACCTCTTATTCTTCAGAATTTTCTGAATATTACTGCAGATCTATAACTTAAATCTCATATATACTCTTGTACTTCCATGTTTTGCTGAGATCCCAAAGGGGAATGTATAAAGGAGCCTTTCTTGTATATAGATATGAAATAGATCTATCATTTTGTATACGGATCTGATCTAGATATGATTTGTAACATATTTCTTCTTCATCCAATGAAAATAACAGTGTCAAGCTTATTCAAACATTTCTTGTGGTTGTAGCACCTCATTTCTAAGGGTTTCTTCTTGTATAACCTTCTCCTTTATATTATACATTGTATAAGCTATTGTGTAAAGTGATTTTGTTGATATATAGTAGAAATATGAGCCTACGTACTGATCTCCTACAAGTATTGGGCTAAACTTCATTATTTTCCAGGAGTGTTGTTTTTGTATTGCTACAGTCCCCTCTTTGGGAATTTTTTATCTACACTAGTTGTGGGGAGACCTGTTTAACCCACCTAGAAGGATTTTTTCTTGAATCCCTCTTGGATTCAGGTCTTATATGTTCATATCTAAGGGATCCAAGTGTTGGTTTCAAATCCTGTAAGCATCCATTCCTAAAAAATGATTTTTTCAGGCATGCCTTGCTAGCAGTCCTGATTTTGAGATATTACAGTGGTATTAGAGCTGCCATCTTGGCTCAACCTGTGGATTTCAGATCCAATGAAAAATATAAGAAGAAGCAGAGATCAGAGTGATGGAGAGGATGAGATTACTATCATCAATTTGTATATCTAAGAAGAGCCTCTCCAGGGAGGTTAAGAAAATGAAAGAAGAAAGATGCAATGAAACTCCAAGAGGGTTTCAAGAAGGAGAAAGTCGAAGTGAGACCTTTAGAAGGTTTTAGGAGAAAGAATAAGACCCATGCACTTCCTACCTTCACAAAGAAGAAGAGAAGAAGTATGGAGGACACTTGGATCATCAGATCCTGAGTGAGTACCGTGTTGAGTACAAGTCCCAACCTAGAGCCTTCAACGAGACTCTAGCCTTCCCACATTTCATTCAACTAGAGGAAGAGAGGAGATCCTGTAGCAATGGAGGAATCAAGGGCAATAGGTTTATATTGTCCAATTTTTATGGAACATCTGCAGCTAAAGCTTGGGCAAGAAGACTCGATGCATTCTTCCTACTACATCTAGTGGTAGAGAAAGAAGCAGTGGAGATTGCAGTGTTGCACCTTAAGGGTGAAGCAAGAAATTAGTGGTTCAACCATGTGAGACATGAAAAAGTATCTTATTTTTCATATTTCACTCAATGGGTGATCAAGAGATTTGATAAAGAGAAATCTGAGGAAGAGAAGTCCTCACTATTTGTTGAGGAGGTTTGTACCAGCACTATCACAGCCTTGGAGGAGCAGCCTTCAACACCAACAGTTGAGGGAGCCAACATGGTAGAAGAAGAAACTCTTGCAGCCATACACAATGTTACCAAAGCCCATCGGGGTATGATTGAGTTTCCACCTATTATTGTAGCAAATATTTTAGAGGGTTGTAGAAACCTGCTCTTGCATGACCCACAATCATCAATTATTGCTAATCTAGAGCAACAGAGTTGCACTGCGCTATCCAAGGAAAGTAGTGAAGAAAGGAGGACCCATTCCTCATGGGAGCAATTAGATGTCAACTTCATTCAGGAAGCAATGAAGACAAGGGGTAGACATCTTGAGATGAGAAAATTTTTCTCCTCTCTATATGACACTTTCTCAATGAGCATGCCACAGCTCAAAGAGAGACTTCTACTTGCAGCAGATCTAAGACCCCACTAGTTTCGGAAGACCATGCATGAGGAGGAGGTCTCATCAAGAGATCCCATGGAAGGTGCACTTCAACATTCCATGAAGTGCAAAGCTCTTCAAATATTTGAGAAGGTTGGTGTCCTACAATGGGAGGATACCAAATTTTTGCATAATCAGGTCCATGATCCACCGGTGGATGAAAGGATGTGGATGGTGAGCAAGAAGCTAGATAGCTACTTGCATATCTATAATACCGGGCATAGGAGGATAACTCATTGAAGTGGTTTAGGGTTTGACAAGGTTTTTAACTTATAAAAGGAAGAGGAGAGTAGCATGAGAGGGTTGTTGATCATAATCATTTTCTGCATATATTTTCTAGTTAGACATATATCATTCTCTGGTTGTTTAGTTGAGAATAATGATGTTTAGCATTGGGTGTTCCTGAGCGAGAATCCCACCTATTTCCTAGAGCAGCTCTTGGAGGATCCTTTTTTGTCTTGTCCACTATCTCGCATTTGGCCAATATTAATCTTGCACCTACAACATTGATCCTATTTAGGATTGGGTTGTCCTTGTGAGCTGCAGCAAGTGGAGGATAGATCTCTTCAGATCTATGCATCTCTATCACCCCTTTTCATTGGGAGAGTCTTCTATCCCTTTGAAAAGAGTGTTCTAGACCTTGGGAGCTTTAGATATATATCTTGGCATCGGGCCAAAGCACACTTAGAGTCTACAACATAGTCCCTTTTTTAGTACTATGTTATTTTGAAGAGCAGAATTGCAGGGATTTTTGGCATCATCTTGAAGGAGAGATCTCTAGTGACTAGATCCTTCCCTTCACTATGGTGATCCATGGATTGGCCATCTAGTCCATGATTGTTTCAGATATTATTTGTTGTACATCTTATACTTTAGAATTTTCTGAATATTACTACAAATCTATAACTTACATCTCAGATCTACTCTCGTACTTCCATGTTTTTATGAGATCCTAAGGGGAATGTATAAAGGAGCCTTTCTTGTATACATATTTGAAATAGATCTATAATTTTGTATAAATATCTGAGATAAATCTAATTTTTAACATACTACTGCTTCAGCCAATGAAAATAATGGTTTCGATCTTATTCATACATTTCTTGTGGTTGTAGCACATCCTTTCTGAGGGTTTCTTCTTGTATAACCTTATCCTTTCTGTTATACATTTTATAAGATGTTTTGTAAAGTTATTTTGCTTATATATAGCTGAAATATGAGCCTCCATACTAATCTTCTGCAATTATTGGTCTAAACTACGTTATTTTCTAGCAGTGTTGTTTTTGTATTGCTACAGTCCCCTCTTTGGGCATTTTCTAGCTACCCTGGGTGTGAGGAGACCTATTTAACCCACCTAGAAGGATTTGTTTTTGAATCCATATTGGATTTAAGTCTTAGATGGTCATATATAAAGGATATAAGTGGTGGTTTCCAATCCTGTAAACATCCATTCCTAAAAAATGCATTTTTTAGGCATGCCTTGCCAGTAGTCTCAATTTTGGGATATTACAATGAGGCCCAAAAGAAATGGGAAAAATCATCATTTGACCACCACATCAACCCTCAGTCATTTTCAGAGGGAGATTTAGTCCTTTGTTACGATGTCACAAAAGGAACCCTAGGGCAAGAGAATTTTGAAAGTCTATGGAAAGGAACCTACATCAGAAATCATTGTCTCCTTAAGGGGGCATAAATCTTGACAAAGCTAGAAGAAACATGCCTCAAAAACCTCGTCAACGACCTTTACCTCAAGAAAATCTACCCATAAGGGCTAATAAGGCCCACCCCTAGAGTCAAATTACACTTTAAATATTTTACCAAAAGACTTCTCACAAAATACGATCTAGTGTCATAATGGATTTTCAACCTAACCATTAGTCTGGATTTGTTGATGGAGCATCACAATGGTCTCAAAAATTAGGAGCAACCACCTCCATCATTTATCACCCTAACTGATTTCCATTTCTCACAAACGGGGTATGCATCGCCTCAACGACAAACAATCAGGTAGAATATGACGCCATCATCAGACTTATTTGTGATGCCCTCAATCAAGGAATACGCCATATGTATATCTACCTTGATTCCCAGTTAGTGGTGTCACAATTAAACAAGGCATTTGAGATATGAGATTCAGAGCTATTTAGAAAATATTTTCATGAAAAAATATTATGCCAACAATTTGATCACATTACATTCACACATGTACCAAGAAATCAAAACCAAATAGCTGATCATATAACTAACAATATCCTAAACTGGAATGCATCTCAGATAAACCATCATCCATAACAGACAAAAAACATAGAAAACATAGATATCCATCAGCACAACATATAATCCATAAAAAAACATCAAGCAGGGGGCACTCCATGTAGAACCGCAAAAAATATCTCTCATATATACCAAAAAATATGTTTCTGAGTACAAAACATATAGTGTCTCTAACCCTAAGTCAACCCAAAGATACAAGTATACAAGTTAACAAAAATAAGGGATGCATCGTCATAATGGTTTTTTTCGCCATGTAAAATAAAGACTCTAGGGAAGTGCTCCCCTAGGTGGGGCACCATGACCCAAAACCACTCCCGGTACCAACACTGGAGCTGCTGTCAAAATAGAGATTGCCACCTGACACAAATTCGGCTAATAGCCCATCTCCTAGGCCATCAGAGTCTCTAACAATGCATCATCGAGGTCATCCAAAAAACCTTGAGTAGGCATCCCCTAGGTAAAGCGGTCCACTCGACCCCATGCATCTTCTAAAACCTGAGCTCTGACCTCCAGAGCAGCACCTGCTCTTTCAACACTACAACGCAAGCCTCCGCTGCTTTGGCAGGAGCGTGCTCAACAACACTCTCAATAGCAACCGAGTTGCTACCCTCCTCAAAAGGACCAGCCTCCCTGCTAGGTGGGCCACCCTGAGGCTGTACTGAATCTCCTCCCTATCCCCTACCATGCGAGGAGAACGTTGAGGCCGTCGAATCAGCTATGTCCCACCAATTGAGCCACGAGATGCCCGACCTCACCAACATCTGCAAGAGTAACAAAAATATGTTACTGTCATCATAATACACATACAAAACATAAATACTGAAGTAAATGAAGAATAAAACACAAAAAAATACCTGTTGGCCCCCATGTATACCTAGCAGGAAGACCCATGTCTGGGTCTCCACGGAAGTCCATCCACGCATAAGGGAATGATAGAAACATCTGAGGATTTTCCTCAAACTAAACCTCCTTGGTGCCATTTCAATAACGCCCCACCCTACCTCCAGTTCCACGAGGCATCACGGGGCCCACCTCCTCCTGCGAGGCTCTTGAGGCTCCTCAACAGGAACAACCACCATAGGCCTTATCAGCACCACTCTCTCATACATGATGCTACACAAAATACTAGCATATGTAAATAGCTTCTATCCATTCCGGACCTTGGAAAGTTGAGCTAGCATCACATCGTAGCAAAAATGGGAAAAATCAAAAAAGTGTTCGGCTCTCGGCCGGTACAAAACACCAATCTATGGAACTAACGCTCGATGGGGCACAAATGACCCTGACAGTCACACAATAGCATTCAGAGCACACCGCTTGGCTAGGTTAATCACAGAAGGTATCGCAATGCACCCCTCCATAAGGGGTGCCCCACCACAATGGCCCATTGAGAACCGATCAAGATCCACTCTCCCAGGGGGAAGCAAATAAGGAAGCACCTCAGCCTGAGGCAAGAGCCCAGTCACAAAATAGATATCCATCTCCAGATGGATAGTAAGGTCACACCCCCACAGCACCATGACCTTTCATTTCCTATTCCATCATCATATTAGGTAACGAAAAATACGATCCTGAGATCAAAACATGTCATTCTCCATGAATTTGAGAAGACCCCAACGTGCCAACTATTGGCGGGTATTGGCATCAGATACTTAAGTGACTAGGAGTTTAAGAAAATCCCTCTCCCTCCACAACATCCTGTCATCAAATAGGCACACATCAATGACACTAAAATCACCAAAAATTTGACAAAATTTCCAAATATTTTTCTTTGAAAAATTGGATTTGGATCTCCGCGTGCCTGTTCCTTAGATAGGCACGAGGGAGGCATGTCCATTTTTCCTATAGACACAGAAAAGGTGCACTCAAAGCCTGTACATGCATGATAGTTTTACACGAAACCCTTGTTTTTGCATGAAAAATGAGCGCCTAGGCCTTGATTGCCCATGCAGTCAAGGCAGAAATTGGCCTGAAATCCGTACAAGCCTATCCTGTATGGACCCTAACACCAACATATTGAAAAAATTACAATGCAAGATGTTATGGGTCCTAGCTGGCTTGATAATCGTGAGTCTCGAGTACTCATGCTGACCGCAATGGAAAGAACAACTCCGTAGAAGACTCTGACCTCTCAAAACCTCAAAAAATCAAATGTCTTAAATGAATTGAAATGAGCCATATTGGCCTATATGTTTTCATTTTCAGAATCTTTGGAGGACCATAATGAGAGCTCAGAAGGCCCAATTTCAGGACCGAAAGTAACATAGTGACCAAAACTTCATAGCGCCAAGAGGAGGTTCCTCACATTCACACTTTCGAAAAAATATTTTTTCAGTGCTGGCATGTATGCCCTCTCTCATCTTCTTTTCATTGAGTGCATGTCTTATTTGAATGAATAAGGTGCTTTCACTTGGGGTATTTTTTTGCAGGTATTGTGTAAACCATTCATTGCTTCATCCAATGAAAGCACCAGAGCAGGTATCATTCTACCCTCAGCATGATAGATTCTTATAAAAAATTTGCACATCCTAACATTATTTCTCCACAAGAAATTAACCATATGTTCCAAGCACCCGACCATGTTTATTACCTCCCCACCATGCACATGAAAAACATCCTTTTTGGTCGGTAGAGCCTCCCCTCCATGGCGCCTGTCACTCAAAGTAGACCATATATCACAAAAATCATGATGTTATCACAAAAATCATGACACCATGGCCATACCACTTTTGTGAGTGAAGCACTTGATGCCTAGTCACCCACCATGAATCGAGTCAAGTTTTACCATATAAAAAAAAAACCCTTTTCCGTACTACCAGGTTGTGCAAGTAGATTGAAACCACACCACCGTGCCTCGTATTTTTCCTACCATTCCTCCATAAACATATCCCATCTACAAAATTTTCCATCCTTTTCATCACCCACACATGAGAAACCAACCAATGGGAACCCCAACCTAAGCAAAAACACCCTCCTCACATCATCAGTGAGCAAGCACTTTCATGTTTTAGGGCACCTGTCTCTAATTTTTGTACAATCCAAACCCCATTATTTCATTCTTTTTGTAAGTGTACAAAGACTGCAAACAATGCACATTGTCCCCCACTCATCCATCCATTTTTTCTCCCATGACAATAGTCCCTGGTCACCCTTGGTCGGAGTATCACACCCTTCACGCATAAACCACCATGACATTCATAACCAAATATACCCACCGTGGACGTCCTATCGACTCCAGGGATTTCCCCATCAGAAATAGTTATGACTGCTGCCAAAGTGTTTTTATACTCTAACATTGTGCCACTGAATCCCCATCATCAGTTTTCAGTCACCCCTCGCTACCATGCCTATGTTAAACCTATCACATCCAAGATCCTGATCCCCAGCATCAGTGACTCTCTCATTTGGTTTAGGCTTCCTTTTCGTCAACATCAACACCTATTTTCCAAAAAGGTAGTACCTCGGATCACCCCTCACCACAAGAGGGACATCCTCGAGTGGCATTGTGGGAAACATCAATGACCGTAGATGTCATCAATCCTCACAACATTCGACCATGACACAAGCTTTCATGTCAATATGGTATTGTACCTTACAACCATTTCACTTTGATCAAATTCGTCAAACACTCGTGCGATTATAGGCATCTCTTTCAACAATTCTTACATGGGAAGGTCCCAGTCATACACCTATGTTTACAATCCACTTCCACCTATTTTCACAGAAAAAACACCCCTGAGGGCGTAACCAATCATTTCATCAAGCAACAGATTAGTACCATACTAGTGACAGAAAAAAATTGTATCTATCAAATAGATTTCTTTATCTAGCAAAAGAATCATGAGCATGAGACATGCTCGCCTCGTAGAAAAATTGTATTTATTGTATCATACCATTTTCTTGCAGGGTTCCTAGAAGACATGGTTGCTCTTCAACCTAGTGTAAGGCGCTTCCAACTCCTTGCTACACGCAAGTCTCTCTCTCTCTCTCAAGTAAACAGAAAATAAACTATAATGTAATTCAGCTATATAGTTCTTCCTAGACCTGACACATTAGGGGGAAACTGTTATCACTAGAAAATCAGACAAGCAAATATGACATTATTAAATGTTAGGAAGAAGGATTTACATGGCTGAGGCTCATTAGAGAATATAAAAAATTTAAAAATTATCCAAGGTCCAGAAGAAAAATCAAATTGTGCACTCAATAAACTAGCAGAATGCGCCTTTGCAGATATTTTTCTTCGATAAGCGCGCCCTTGCGCGAATTTTCCTCAAAAATACACGTGGAACTGAGAGTGGTGGAAGTCACTTTCCGAGACCACAAGGCACACTCCAAGAAATTGATCCCATACTTAAGGCCACCCAAGGATAGTCACCTAAGCTTCCTTGGGACATCAAGGGAGCACACAATGGAATGATGTGGCACACAATGGAATCTTCCCCCTCTCTTGGGTCACCATCAATCAGTGTACCAAGAGAGGGAATGAGAGTTTGAATTCATCTATAAAAGACCACCAAGAGATTAAAAAAAGGAGAGTGCATTGTTATGCTGGCCAAAATTGTTTCAAGCAATCAAGAAGTGTGTGATCCAGAGCAGAAGTTGAGAGTGGATTCAATTGTTGGCCACCCAACAACTCCAATCCTTTGGAGTAGAGAGAGGGCCCTTGCACCAAGGAAGCACAGAGGTAAAAATGTCCTTGCATCGATTCATATAACTCCATAGTTCTAAGGGCCCCTTGGTAAGTTTGTAAACGTTCTATCTTTTATTCCTATTAGCACACAATAATAGGGGACATAGACGCCATCGTTGGTATTGTTGTGTTGTTTGACTCTATATGAGCTTTCATGTTATTTTCTTATTTTAGATTTTTTCTCTCTCTACATATGCATACTATATCATTATCTACTGTGTTTTGTTTTATGGCATGTTGACTAGCCTACTAACTCTTTTTTTTATCCACCTGTGACCAGAAACTTAAGAGAAAACAACCACTCCTATTAAGCAAGTGTGGATTGGTACACTCATGCACAAAATCCACCAACACAATGAGTATTGTGACACAAATGTTGACAACATTTACAAGATAAGAGATAAGGAGGAATATTTGAATAATCCCACTACATATGGAAGGTTAAGTTGGAACCATGACAGTTGCTATATGTCAGGTTCTGATGGAGAACTGGAAAATTGTTAGTACTAGTTACATGAAGTGTCTAGAAGATGATGTTCCGGAATCACAAGATCACTTCGCTGCATAACTTTAGAGTTATGTGAGTTTCCTTATTATGATGGAATAGGAAATGTAAGTTTTTTTCTTGATACATTTGAAATAAAAATACCAGAAGAACATAGGTTCTAATATTTTTATGTCGCCTTGAGGTCTACACCTGTTA
The DNA here is from genome assembly GCA_034641835.2 of Pinus albicaulis. Lineage (NCBI taxonomy): Eukaryota > Viridiplantae > Streptophyta > Pinopsida > Pinales > Pinaceae > Pinus > Pinus albicaulis. Next base: position 604,939,421 of record CM076575.1, on the reverse strand, counting down.
GATGGTAGGGTACTCATAAAGTGAATATAGGGAGTTAGAAAGACTATCACATGCTGTTGAAGGTAATATTTGGCCCAGTAAATACAAGAATTGAAGTAAAATATGATGGAAATTATAAACCCTAGGAGCATATATATTTTTAGACATTAGTTTGGGGAGAAGTTCTAGAACAAGAGTGGGTACATATGTTTTTTCAAACATTGGAAATGATACCCATGAATTGGTATCTTTAGAAAGAACTACGACATGGAATGACGAAATGGAAATATTTGATTGATTGGTTCATACTAACATCTTTTTTAAGATTTTTTTTTTTTCATAGATGAATCCCTTAAGGAAGTTAGAGAAGGGGTTTTTAAGAACACAAATGTAATAACATGGATGTAGCCAGAGCACCGAATAGACACACAATTTGGTTTAAAAATTTTGTAGGTACCAGGAGGAGCACTATAGTTATATGCTACAGAAGATAGAAAGCATGCAAAAGGATGTGAAAGTATCAGTATGAACATCTCCGCGTTGTCAATGAAAAATTTTCACAAGTTCCACCAAGGCATCGCAGAGGAGTTACAAAGGTGAGAACAACGTATTTTTTTGTCAAACATACAGGTGTTGTTAGGTCCCTATATTACCAGTATAGTCCCTTATTGTTATTAGTGTAACCCATTTATTTTTATTATTATACCCTTGTAACCCCCATTTCGCTATTATTGTGCCCTTAAATTATTATTGTTAGGTCGGCTAGGATTACATTGTGGCCCACTAGGATTACATTATGGCCACATGGACTCCTATATATAGAAAGGAGGTTTTGTAAATTGTATCATTCAAGAATTGTTCATTTAAGTAATGTATTGGAGGTTGCCCCCTCGAAGTGGCTCATTTCTAATTCTTTGATATCTCTTTTCCTCTATTTCTGGAGCCGGTTAGACAACATTTGGTATCAGAGCTTTGGATTCTAGGGTTTCGCTGCTCCAAACAGGTCATCGTGGAATTTTCGCTATAACTTGTTTTCTACGAAGTTTCAGAAGCTGAAATTTTTAGGGTGCGAATTTGAAATCCTGAGGAATATTTTCTAAACATTTTAGATCTTGGTTTGCAATATTTTTGGAGATATGATCTGTGGAAGTTAGGTCTTTTTTCAGGCTCTTAAACAGGTCATTGTGGCATTTGCGCTATAACGTTTTTTCTACGAAGGTTCAAAATCTAAATTTTTTAGGGTGTGAAGCTGAAATCCTGAGGAAAATATTTCAAACATTTCAGAGCTTGATTCACAATATTTTTGGAGATATGATCTGTGGAAGGTGGTGCTTATTCAGGCTCCCGAATTTCATCTCAAAGAGGTGATCGTGGGAAAAGTTCAATAACTTTGTGTGAGCATCGGAATGGAGTTCCGTAAAAAGTGGTCACAATTACATGGACTTTAGTTTCTCGGCTATCAATTTCAGAGGCAAAGGACGAAACAGTGACACGTGGCAAGTCGTACAAGTTCACTCTACTGAACTAGTCCATAATTAGGTCATTGTGGGAGATTGGACATAACTTTGTCTTGGAGAATCCAAATCAAGTCAAACTTGTGGCATTAAAAAGAGAATTCATAGGGCTACTTCAGTGCTGAATTTTGGGTATTGAAGAGCTGCAATCATAGAGATAATCAAATTTCAATATCGAGCTCCTCAAAAGCAAGAAAAAGGTGTGTATTTTTTTCTGAATTGCATAAGTCTTGTTAGAAAAATCAATTTGAATTGATTCCAAGGGCATATTGTAGAATAGATATCATTATTGGGTTCTAAAAAATGCCCCGTAAAAATAATTCAACACCCGTTAAGCCTTCAGAAGGCTCTACTATGACTCATGAAGATGAAGAATTGCAAGATGATCTATCAAAATTACAAGAGCAAGTGCACCAAATTTCGCTCTTGCAAAGAGCAGCAAAAAATGAAATGGAAGTTTTGAAGAAAGGCATGGAAGCAAATATGTATGGTGTGAAGAATAATATTGATGGTTTGAAGAAAGACATGGAATCTAAGATAGATTACATGGAAGCTGGGATGGAATCTAAAATGGAAAGCATGAATAATGATCTAAAAGCAGACATAGAAGGTTTGACAAAGTTGATACAATAAATGTTTCCTAATGGTGAAAAGATAGTAGAGGAAACTCACGATGAGAAGAAAATAAATGTTAATCATGATTTCATAAACTCTAATGTTGGCGGGAAGAACCACCATATTCAAAAAATGGATATGAGGAAGTTTGATGGAAATGATCCTGTAACATGGATACTACATATGGAGCAATATTTTGATCTCCATAATGTGCAAAACACACAAAAGGTACGCATTGCAACTTTACATTTAGAACAAAATGCATTTGTATGGTATCGATGGACTTGGTCCCATAAAAAAATTGTCACTTGGTCAATTTTTACGGAGGACATGATAGCACATTATGAGGATACAAAGAGCAACACCTTCTTTAGCCAATTGATAAATATCAAACAAAAGGGTTTAGTGGGGGAGCACATTGAGGACTTCCAAAAATTGAATATTAGGGTAACTGATATTCAAGAGGAACACAAGATTGATCTCTTCATAGGCACTTTAAAGGATAACATCCAACATGAAGTTCGTGTTTTGGAACCTAATTCATTGGAGAAGGCATTCAAGTTGGCAAGAAAAATTGAATGTAAAATTATGGCAACAAGGAAGCCTACCACCACAGGGGCTTCACTACGGAAGCAATATTATAAGACGTGCATTCATATTGGGGGATATATAATGAGGAAAAAATGACATAATATATTGGGGGATATATAGGGGGTAGAGGGGTTTTATATTGGCTGGAATAAAAAATGGACCTCAAAGTTAATGAAAAAATATAAAGGGGTGTAAAAAATGTTAATGAAAAAATGGATACCTACAATATATAGTGAAAGTAGGGGATTTTTAAATTGTGAATGTGTATTGGGTTTATATTGGTAGGGGGTTAAACAATGTGATTTTTAGAGGCATTTTCCAATATGTACTTAAATTAAGGCTATTGTTTAATATGCTATGATCGCACGTGATATGTTAGAGGTTCATTGAGTGAAGCCCCTGTGCCTACCACTCACTTCTATAAAGAAGGAAGTGTTTCTACGCCTATATTTCCACAACCTACATGGTTGAGACCACAACAATTGGAAGAAAAAAGAGCAAAAGGGCTTTGCTACAGTTGTGATATCAAATACACTAAAGGTCATAAGTGTGCTGAGAATAAATTATTTTACATAGACTGTGAAGAGGAAGAAGAAAATGAACAAGAAGAGGATATACACTAGGAACCAGCCCTAGAAGAGGAAGAAATGAATCTGACCATATCGTGTAATGCATTGGAAGGAATTACCACTCCTAAAACTCTCAAGAAAGAAGGACATATCAAGAAGATAAAGGTAATAGTGATGATTGCTTCAGGTAGCACCCATAATTTTATTCATTGTAAGGTAGCCAAGGAATTAAATTTTTTCCTATACCCAGCACCAGAATGTCAAGTGATGGTGACAAACGGAGGAACTATAAATTGCTTTGGAAAATGCCATAATATCAAGCTAACCATGGGGGAATATGTATTGAATAGTCAAATTCTTTCCATTCGTATGGGAGGTGCTGATGTTGTACTAGGAGTACAATGGTTAAAATCTTTGGGGACGGTAGCTTTTAATTTTCAAGAACTTTTCTTGAATTTTTTTTTAGAAGGAAAGGAATTTGAATTACGAGGTATTGCAGGGAAGCCAGGAAAGATAATAAACTTTAATTTCATGAAAAATCTTCTAAAGAAAGAACAACAAGGTGTAATTTCACAAGTATGCTCACTAGAAGTTCCAACATCAAAATCAGCTATTTCTGTAGATCTCCAACATGTCTTGGAAAATCATTCCAAGGTGCTTGAAACTCCCAAAGGACTCCCACCTATTCATGATCATGATCATGCTATTCATTTGATTCCAGGAAGTGTTCCTCCAAACATCAGGCCCTATATATATCCTTATTTCCAAAAGAGAAAAATTTAACATATGCTTGGAGAAATGTTAGAGGCAGGTATAATTCAACCTAGTCAAAGTTATTTCTCTGCTCATGTAGTATTGGTACACAAGAAGGATGGATCATGGCGAATGTGTCCGGATTATAGGAGCTCAATAAGCTCACCATTAAAGATAAATTTCCCATTCCTATGATTGATGAATTACATGGAGCAATTTATTTTACCAAGTTGGATCTTCATTCATGATATCATCAAATTAGAATGAAGACTGAAGATATTCCAAAAACAACATTTCGAACTCCTGAGGATCATTATGAATTTTTGTTCATTCCTTTTGGCCTTACCAATGCACCTTCTACATTTCAAGGGTTGATGAATTCCATTTTCAAACCCTTCCTTAGAAAATTTGTGCTAGTATTTTTTGATGATATACTAATCTATGGAAGGTCTTGGAAGGATCATGTTGAACATGTTGACAAGGTGCTCAAACTATTGTAGGAGAAACAATTATATGTAAAAATATCCAAATGTTTCTTTAGAGTACAAGAGGTGGAATATCTGGGTCATATTGTATCTCACGAGGGTGTTTAAGTAGACCCTAACAAAATTAAAGCCATTAAGGAATGGAAAGTCCCCACAACCATAAAGCATTTGCGAGGATTTCTCGGGTTAATAGGGTATTATCGAAAGTTTGTTAAGAATTATGGGAGAAGAGCAGCACCTCTAACAAAATTATTGAAGAAAGATGCACTTTCATGGACTCCTGAAGCAACTAAGGCCTTTGAACATCTTAAAGAGGCAATGTGACTAGCGCCGGTCTTAGCTATGCCAGACTTCACAAAATCCTTTATTGTGGAATGTGATGCCTTAGGAAATGGAATTCATGCTATTTTAATGTAGGAAGTAGGATCCATTGCTTTTGAAAGTCGTCCAATCAAAGGAACGTATTTACAGAAACCTATTTATGAGAAGGAAATATTAGCAATACTGCATGCACTAAAGAAATGGAGAACTTAACTAATGGGAAGAAACTTCAAGGTAAAAACTGATCATGATAGTCTTAAACACTTTTTGGAACAAAGATTATCTTTAGAAGAGCAGAAAAAATGGGTCACAAAGATGTTGGGTTATGACTTTAAAATAATCTACAAAAAAGGAAAGGTTAATGTTGTTGCAGATGCACTCTCAAGAAAGAATGAAGAGGTGGAAGCATTGCTTTGTTCCATTTCTATTATCCAACCAGATTGGATAACCAAAGCAAGAGATGAATGGATAAAGGACAAAGATGTATGGGCACTCATTCAAAAACTACAGCAAGATCCTAGTACATCTAATACATGTAGTTGGAAAAAATATTCCTTATGGTACAAACATCACTTATATCTTTGTAAGAATTCCGAACTAAAACAAAATATTCTTCTGGAATTGCATACTTCTCCTTTAGGAGGACATTCAGGATTTTTAAAAACTTAAAACAGGGTGAAGAAAGAATTTTTTTGGGATGGCCTTAAATCTGATATTCAAAATTTTGTGGTGGAATTCTTGGTTTTCTAGCAAAATAAAGTTGATACAGTTAAGACCCCATGACTTCTACAACCTTTATCCATTCCAAGTCAACGTTGGGAGGAGATTTCAATGGATTTTATCAGAGGTTTACCTAAGTCCGAAGGAAAGAGTGTCATCATGGTGGTAGTTGATAGACTTACCAAGTATGCACACTTTTGTGCATTATCTCATTCATTTAAAGCAAGTATAGTTGCTACTACATTTATGGACGAAATTAAAAAGCTACATGGAAGCCCAAGGGTTACTATGAGTGACAGAGATCCCATTTTTTTCGGAAATTTTTGGACGGAGTTATTTTCTTATTTGGGTACTCAATTAGCTCATAGCTCATCTTGTCATCCTCAATATAATGGTCAAACTGAGATAGTAAATAAATTTTTGGAAGGATATCTTCGTTGTTTTTTATCTGATAAACAAGCACAATGGGTCAAGTGGTTACCTCTCGTGAATGGTGATATAACATTTCCTTCCATACTGCAGCAAAGATGACCACACTTATGGCACTTTATGGATATCATCCACCATCTATCACATCATCTTTAAGGGAAAATTCGAAGGTTCAAGTAGTGGAAGATCACATCGAGCATCAGCAAGAAGTTCTCCAACTCTTAAAGGATAGGCTAAATTTGGCACAAAATTGAATGAAACAATAGGCAGATCAACATCGCAGTGAGAGAATTTTTGATGTAGGAGATTGGGTATTTTTATGGCTACAACCATACAAACAAATGTCCCTCAATCAAGCTAAGAAGGATAATAAATTATCGCCAAAGTACTATGGTCCTTCCAAGGTGTTCCAAAAGATTAGTACTATGGCATACAAATTGGAGCTTCCTACTTCTTCGCGAGTGCATCTAGTTTTCCATGTTTCATGCTTAAAAAAGGTTATAGGTGAAAATCTTCCAATTCAAACAATATTGCCAGAACTTTATGAGGAAGGAAAAGTCATGTTGGAACTTGAAGCGGTCATGGAAAAAAGAAATCGACAGCTATGGAATCGATCAATTTTAGAGTATCTCATCAAGTGGAAGAACTTACCCACTGAAGATTCTACATGGGAGGATGAGAAGTTTATACAGAAGCACCCAGAGCTACTTAAGCGTTGAGGAAAACACTTTTTTGAAGGAGAGGGGCATGTTAGGTCCCTATATTACCAGTATAGTCCGTTATTATTATTATTAGTGTAACCCTTTTATTGTTATTATTGTACCCTTGTAACCCCCATTTTGTTATTATTGTGCCCTTAAATTATTATTGTTAGGTCAGCTAGGATTACATTGTCTCCCAGTAGGATTACATTATGGCCACATGGACTCCTATATATAGAAAGGAGGTTTTGTAAATTGTATCATCCAAGAATTGTTCATTTATGTAATGTTTTGGAGGTTTCCCCCTTGAAGTGGCTCATTTAAAAGGCGTTGATATCTCTTTTCTTCTATTCTTGGAGCTGGTTACACAACAGGTGTAGAGGAAAAGACCTATGATGAATATCGAGCTTGACTGGGTGCTCAAGTAAAGATATGAGGCATGCCAACAACAATAATTGTTGGAAGAAGCCATCGGAAAAACTTGTAGTGAAGTTCTGTATGTTCAGGACTGCAGAGAAGAGGAACCAGTAGAAAAGGTCGCAAAGCACACCCTTGCGAGAAAGGAATAAGAAAACAACATTGAGAAGTTGAATTTTGAACAATAGGTAGAAATTACTGAGTTGCAACTAAGGCCGCAACCAGTAACACCGTTGAAGGTATGTGAGAAGATCTCAAAACCATTCTGAAAGACATATTCTGTGTTTACATGTGTTGTGCTCATTTTCTAACTATTTATGCGAAGTAATGATAGCAAATTTATCTTATTCTGTAATGTGTTTATGCTTTTTTGAATGCTGTGAAGTAAATGGTTAAGTTATACCATGTGGTAGTAATAGAAATTTAGGATATTGGTTAAGTGTAGATAACTGAAGTAAAGACACCTTGGGTAGTCCCTCAAGGCTGCAGAAACCTGGTTCTGCAACTACCCATAGCCACCTTAGGTGAGATTGTGATCTTTTTGTAGGTGATTGACGAAAGGGAAAATATCTGAGGGTTTTTCTAGTGCGAAGTCCAAGTTGAAACTCATTCAATCCCAATCAATACAAAAATCACTTACCCCTTTACTGGTTAAACTATTTGATTTGGAGAAAAATTTAGCAAAAATAGTTTAAAAAACATATGTAGAATTTGGCCACTTAATCTTCTCCCTAATTAAGCTATGTGTGTATTTACAAATATAAATGAAAATAAAAATACTTTAATTGATCAACTAATTAAGGTTAGCACAAAAATCAATAAAACTGAATGGAGAATAAAAAATGGTGAGGTGAAGGCAACTCACTGAATGTCGCTAATCGGATGAGAAAGAGAAAAGACAAGTTTTTTATTTTTATTTTTTATTCTACTAACAATGCATGTTTATCCAACACAAACACATGTACACTTATTTAATAGAAAAATTCTCATGGGTGAGAACATGGAATGAAAACTCAGAATATGAGGTTGAGAACAGGTCGTAGAGGTCCTGCAAAAATATCCAGAGAGGTACTGAGCACCTTATAAAGTAGTTATGTAGAGACTATGTATTAAAAAACAACCATTATAAGAATTAAAAGAAACCGATGGATTCATCAATTATATTTTAGTGTTTTTGTGTCAATGGAGCACCAAATAAAACCTCCTTAAAATTTGGTTTTTTCTTGGGAAGGATCACAGAGATAGATGGTGTTGTTAGTGCATGGACTTAAACAAGACAAAGCATTGAAAATAGTGAAAAAAATGCATCTACAAACATAAAATTAAACAAGAGATACAAAAAAAAAAAAATGCTCAATCAAGCGACAATTCAACACAATATTGGAAAAATAATCCCTCTATGTATTGTTGGTGGTAGAAGAATACAATAGAATAATACAAACACTTGAAGAGTATCTTTTGAGCTATGGTTCTCAAAATCCTCAACAAGGTGGTACCTTACTTGAGTCTATGTGTAAGCTTCTCCTCTCTCTCAAAAGAAGTGTGAACAGTATCCAATGGGGGACTCTTCTGCTTCCAATAAGATGTTGGATTACCAAGAATAAATATGGAAAAAATGCTATTTCTGTCACATCCTTTGCTTCAAAAGTAAAATGTGGTGTTTCTATGATAAAAATTTGGCCAACATAACAATGTGTCATATTTTTCTTCTCCCATGGCGTGTTTATATAGAAAATTATCAACCCATCTTCCCTCTCTTGGTTCAAGAGTGATATTGACTCAAGAGTAAGATAATATGATTCGATTGAGGGATGCATATCTTTAGGGTGACTCCAATTCGGTTGTCCTTTACTAGAAATATCAGGGAATCCTCTCCCCAAGTGTTGGAAGTGGTGTCAAACTGATGGGTTTTCCCTTTTCTTCGATCGCATGACTTTCGAAGGAAAAGTCACATGGTCGCAGATTTTTCCTTCTCTTGTAGTGCTCGGTCCAAAATTTCCTTCAATGGCCTTAGGATAAATTTAATTTTTGGTATTCCCATGATGTCTTCAACTGGAAAATCTGTATGTGTACCTTTTACTAGACAACCTTAAGTGCCTTTTAAAGTGCATTATTTCCTATTTTTAACACAAGAAAAAAGGATATTGATAGACATGTTGACTTTTGAGTTCTATATATATATATATATATATATATATATATATATATATATCTACATCACATTCCTTAGTAGGCTGGGGGAAATTACTTATACAAGTTACCAATTTTGATTCTCGTGCCCATTTAATTGTTTTTACAAAATTTGGATTTCTTCCCCACATGACACTTGTAAGTAGGTAGGGGAAAAAAATTCTACAAGCTATATTAAAAATTCTTGGGACCCCTTATTTGTTTCTATGAAATCTGATCCTCTTTTTTTTTCTAAAGGAACAATCAATAAAAAGTACCCCTAACAAATTGGTTGACCGTAGAATTATCAACAAATCATTGTCTACATGACACTCCTCCTTAGTATGTGGGGAAAGTCTAATGCCCTTTATTTGATGCTACTCTATCCAAATTTATTAAAAAATATTTCCATTATAAATATGTGCTATTATATCTAAATTTATTATAAAAACCTTACATTATAAATATTTTTCATGTCTCCATGAAATTTTATATTTATAATGATTTATTTTTGTGAAAAATAATAATAATAATAAAATAAAACAACAACATTTTAAATATGTTAATTTTTATAAAATATATAAAGAAATGAATATAAAAATGTTGATCAACACAAATAATCTTATAATATCTATTAAGTTGAAAATTTGACAATTTTTTTATATCAGAAATAAAATTTTAAAAGTAAAAAGATATCCATAAAAATTAAATATATTATTAATGATTACCACCAATTTAATATAAAGCTACTTATTCAAATCGTGTGCGCTACCTCACATTCCTAATTTTAACTCTAAATACTTTATTTTAACAACCCTTTACCTAATTTTACACCCCTATCATATGTACATATGTATTCATATTTTTTGATATACCATAAAATATTGACTGACCACTTTAATTTTGAATTCATAATATACATTTGGAAACTATGATATTATTCCATTAGTAAACATCACTAATGATGGAGAAACCATCCATTAGATAAAAAGACAATTATTTTTTATCCTATGTAATATTTTTCAATTTAAATATGGATGATTACCACTTGTATACAAAGCTACTTATTGAAAGTAACACAGATTGCAAACTCAAAAATTGTATTTTTCATTACCAAAGATGTTATTTATGCAAGTGTGGAAGGTTCTATGTTCTTCTACATCAACATTCACCTACCTCGTACACCAACTATCACCTAACGACATACACCGTCATTCCACCAACTATCAACTATTAGCATTCTAAAAATAGTCTTTTAATAACTCTTTATAATAGTCACTATTATTCTAGCACCTCCCATTAATCACGAGTTCTATGAGAAATTTTTTGCAAGTTCAAGTCTTAGCTAGGCTTACAAAATGATTTTAATTTTCTACAACACATAACTTACTTCTATAAATTTTAAATTTAGCCTTTCTAAGAGGCTTGGAGAATATGTCATCTAGATTTTCATATGTAGTACAATATGTTAAGTCAAAGTTTTTTTATTGTACTTTTTCCCTTACAAAATGATGTTGTGTTTCTATATGCTTTGAACTTCACATTATACATGATTTTTTGCTAAGTTTATGGTGCTTTGATTATCACATGTGCTTATTGAAGGCTCTTATTGTGTTTCTCCAACATCTTCGAGTATCCTTCCAAGCCATATTTCTATGGAGGTATCATTACCTAATGTTTTATACTTAGCTTTAGTCGATGACAAGGAAGCAATTGGTTATTTCTTATCACTCCACGATATAGCCCCTGATCCCATATTGATCACATATCACATGATAGATCTCATGTTGCCTATATTTCCAACCGAGTGAGAATCAGAATGACCTATCATATCAATATTAGAATAAACTTAAAATTAATGGTTCCCTTTAAATATTGAAGAACCCTTTTTGTTGCTAGCCAATGGTTCTCATGAATTTTAAGCATGGAAAATTTTAGGGGCTAATTTTCCATGATTTTTCCAAAGAAAAGATTCACCAATTTGCATTTTTTTATAAAATTGATTCGCCCAAATTTTACAATATAAAATTATTTTACCTTAAAAATCATCAAAATTATATAGAGACTATATATAAAATCATTATAAATTTGAATATTTTTACAAATACATCAATAATATTTTTATAGTTTTCATATTAGAGACTACTTAGTTTCGCCAATGTTTTTAAACTTCAATATAATTTTCCATCCTTAAAATTTTCCCTAATTTTAAGCCTAAAACGACTAATTATGTTGACTTTATCAACAATGCCTCGCCTAGTAGTAATGAGATACTAATTGTTGATACAATCTTACATTCACCTATTTTGTTTGATCATTATTTCTAAATACAATATTTTGTTCCAATAGATTACTCATTGCTTACCATTCATTCAAATGAAATCTCATTAGTATTTCCCTTATCTATTTTATTTATGTGATTAATTTCCTTCCATTGTCTCTCTACACTTCAAGACCTAGTAAATAGAGCATCTATCCCGATCCTTCATCTCACATTCATGAAATAATTGTATTTTTATATCTTTAATTAATTCAGTAACACTCCTGGTTACTATTAAATCATCGACATATAAAAATATTGATGTTATATTTCCATTTCAGTGTGGCTTCATATACAAATTAGGATCGCTTCTACTTTAGTTAAATCAATGCTCAAGGAAGAATTTATCTGCTTTCTCATGCGAGGATCTAGGTGTTTGCTTTAGTCCAAATAAAATCTTTTTTTAACTTGCAGATTCAAAGAATCTCACTCGACACTCTGAAACCATAATAAAGATTACACACTCAAAAGTTGTCTTTTCATTGCCAAAGATGTTTCTTTGTAACTTTATACAAGTGTAGAAGGTTCTCCTTTCTTCTACACAAGCATTCACCTACCTTCTACATCGACATTCCCTTACCAACATACATTCGCATTCTTCTATATGGCCATTTGTTTACCAACAAGAGTGTGGAAACAATCTTTCACCAACTACCTAAAATGGTCATGATTATTCTAACACAAACTGTACCTATTACCCCAAATTTCAAATTTTAACACCTAAATAATTAACTCTAACAATCCCGCAACCCCTTATTTAATTTTTAACACTTTTTACTTTAATTTTAATTTTGAATTCTTAATATAAATATGGATACTATGATATTCTTCACCAATTAATGAACCTCCCTCCCTCATGGAGAAACCACCCATTTGATAAAAGAATTTTACTTTTATGCTCATTACTTTTGAATATAAAAAATAAATTAGTCATACAGATGATGAAGACATTTATCTGACATTTATTTTTTTATAAATACATAACGTGAAAGCCTATATTATCTTAATGAAAAATCCTCGTGAACTTGACATCGGAAAATCGTGACCCCATAATTTACCTATTTTGATTTTCACAAAAAATGATCATAATTGACGCTTCGACATGCTAATAGCCAACCAGACAATCTTACCCTCGGAATCAACCACACAAATGAATTGTTTACATGGTGGGGAATTGGCAACCACACAAGAAGGCCTTTTGACAGTGCCAGATTATAAAGTGGCCCCTTTTACTTCGCTCATCACATAAGTCCCGGAGCGAGTAAGATGGAACTGACTCGCGCTCAATCCTTCTCGAACGTTGCAATCTCTGCAAATGGATGTGGCTATGGAGGCAATCTCGTGACTTGAACACCAGATCGTTCAAAAAGTTTACAGTATCATGGAGTCATGGAACAAAATAGACGTTAAAGGTTTTTCTGTTAAACATTTGCCTCACATTTTTCTGCTGCCATCATTATCCATAACCCTAGGTCACTGGTGATTTTCACAAGTCTCTCTATAAAGGTCTGTCTAAGCTTCACCCATTGTATAGCAATATCTGTTATATGATTTTTTCTCTCACAGGTTATGCTAGTTGCAGTAAGTGAAGGCTGAGTCTCGCAGCAATCTGAAGCTTGAGATAGTATCATGGCACCAGATGCGATTGCCTCAAGATTTTCTTCTTTAGGGTTGAATTCAAACGGGCGATCGGTGCACCAGGTCGAAGGATCGAAACACGGGGCTGTACCTATTGGGAGGACCCCCAGGCGGTCTTTCGATGGGGGGGCCGTCAAAAGAACAATATCCGATGTTTCTACAGAAATAAGCCGAAGCTGTACGAATTTGGACGTGAATCTACACGCAGTAATGAATTTGAAAGTAGAAAAAGCTCAATGCGAGTGCTGTGGAATGTCTGAAGAATGTACGCCGAGCTATATAAATAGGGTAAGAGATCTCTTCTCTGGGCGCTGGGTTTGTGGGCTCTGCGCAGAAGCTGTGAAGGAAGAACGGCGCCGGATGGGTAAAGGAGTACCCATGGATGACGCTTTGCGTTCGCATATGGCTGTGTGTGTTAAATTCAACAAAGTCGCCCTGTCGAATCCTGCGCTGCAGCTTGCTGAATCAATGCGCGATATTTTGAAGAAGAGTTCCCGGGCAGATGGTCTGAGATCGAACCCTAACAGTGCCAGAGACAGGGCAGTTGGGAAAAACACTATTACCCGTAGTACCAGCTGCATTCCCGCAATTGTGAGGAAATAATTTATCACCATTTTTCTGATCTCTCCCTTTTCCGTATAATTGTAAAGAATATGGATACTATAAATGCAACAGATAAATAGTTGGAATAAATTTTGGAAAGCTTAAGCAAATGTAATGTGCGTATAGAATAGGATTAGTTTAGTAATATCTTTTGTCATATCTATTGAATCATTATCCACCTCGCCTCTCTTGCTCGCTACATGCGCTGAGCATTTTTGTACGGGACACATTATGTTCTGATATGTGGTGGCCTACTTCTCATTACCTGCTCTTTCTTTTCTGGGAGCATTGCAATCTTTTTTGGCCGACATTGGTTATATCTCGCTGTTAGGTTTAACAGCTTGAGATGGTCTCCACTATCTACGGTTTATATTATTATATAACAGCGTTTTTTTCTTCTGAAAAAAAAGATTAATTTAGTAATACACATATTCAATAAATATGCTATGATGGTAAAGTGTAGATAATGATGTTTATGTAAGAACTGAAAATGCTAGTGACTCTATTACATATGATAATCATCCTTATCAGAATGAGGTCAGGATAAAAAAATATTAATATCGAGGCTGGTGAAGTAACATGTCAACTTCTGTCATACAACAAATAATGAGGTAACATCAAATAAATTAATGGAAACCATGAAGTTATGAATTTGGTATACTATTTTGTAAATATTCTAAAGGGAAGTTATGAATTTGGTATCCTATTTTGTAAACATTCAAAGGGAGTTTATGTCATAATTCAATCCAGCTATATTTCATATCCAACTTAAATTATTTATATGATTTGAACACATTAGGAATGATATTCTACCTAGTGTAATAATATTTGAAATCCTATAGTATAAAAAAGACATTTAAAAAGGATATTTAATCATTCAATGCATTCATATGAAATAAATGGAATTCCAATTTGTGTTGGTCATGAGTTACAACTAATGGAAGTCATGAGATATAATGTTATTGTAAAAATTATTGCAAACAAAGTGAACCATATGTGAGGCAAAAACATAGTTGGGTATGGAAAGTCGATGATGCTACATAAGTGTCTAATGGTATTCCTATTTTATTGGTTTCTTGGACCGTCACATTCTTGTGAATGCTTAAGAGAACCTATAAATGGCAAGGATTCCTAGGGGACTATATCATGGATAACGAAAGTTCCTTCTAGTACACATAAGGGGTTACTTTGCGAAGAAGGGGTATATATTTAGTGTTTTGAAGGAGTATATATCTAGTGTTTTGAAGGGGTATATACCTAGTGTTTTGTTGGGGTAAATAAAAATGTCTCTAGATGTTGAATCAAGTATTTACGATTTATTTATATGATGTGTTATCACATTGATTGTAGGTTCCAAATACACATAGTGGAATACATAATCTATAAATATGGTATTATTGTTCATCAATATTGCAATTCATTGAGTAGATGTACATGAGTAATTTTTCAAAGTGTGAAAGTTGTGGCTATGCATATGCACATGTTGTCATATATTTTTGAATGTGTGATTATGTTATATTTGCATGAAGTTAATATGTAAAGAACTAAAATGATGGGCTTTCTACTTATTCATGAATTTGATATATTTTTTAGGAATTATTGTGGATGTTGAAATTTAAAAGTTACATGCTCGAGTAGTCACATTTGGATGGACTACATGAAAGATCCATCATAGGAATAGACTTATGAAGAATGATTATGAATGAAATAAGGAAATATTGGGAAGAATTCTAGGATGTCAACACTAGGACATGTGATTGTTACAAGTTATTGGTGAAATACTATTAGTGCACGCCTTCTAGTAACTTGTAACTCTCAACAACCTTACAAAAATGGATGAGTCAAGGGATTATTTTTATTATTAAATCTAATGCTTGAGCCTAGAGGTGGAGTTCAACAAGGAAGAGGAAACTTAAAAGTGCATTTGGCATGGTGGTTGGAATAAAGAGGGTGTGTTGAATAAGTTAATAAGTTGAAATCTTGGTTGGAATAAAGAGGGTGTGTTGAATACCTTAATGAGCTGTAATATTTGTCATTGCATCCTTATGAAATAGAGAAACAAGCTTTCAGATAAGTACAAAATCATGGTGAATTCATCTTGTTGTCTATTTTCTCATCATGCCATTCACAAAGGGTGTTTTATAACTATGAAAAATGGAGTCAATATATTATAGGTATTGTGGAGGATGTGTGGTAATGGGTGTCTATAGGTATTGCGGTGTATAGAAAGAACACTTAAAAAAAAATAGGGAATATGTAATAAAAAACAAGGTTTATATTTTTTGGAGAGATATATTGGGATGTCGGTTGCGAAAAAAAAGTATTTTGTGATTATATATATATATATATATATATATATATATATATATATATAGAAAATTTGAGTAGTTATATTAGAAGTATTATTTAATATCCCATGAAAACAAGCACTATGGCATAAGTTTATCAAACAGACACCCTATGTATGAGATTATTAATTCATAGCTAATTCTGAATACATGCTCACATTATGGATTTAAGAGTTTAGGTTGATAAGGTAATTTTTTTTATGAAAATACATGTTATATATATATATATATAGTAAGATTTGAGTAGTAATATTAGACGTATTCTTGAATATGCCATGAACACAAGCATTATGGCACAAGTTGATCAAATGGAGACACTATGCATCAAATTATAAGTTCATAGTTATTTTTTAATACATACATACATTATGGATTTAAGAATTTAGGTTGATAAGGTATTTTTTGTATGAAAATACATATAATATGTTTTCTTCCATGATGGTTGTTATAAGAACAACTAAAGTATGAATACATGAATTTTGTACCTAGAAATAAAAACAACATTGATGGTGTCGCTGAAAAGGGGAAAATGATGTAACACTAGGTACAAGAAATATGTATATTGGAGAAAAATTACATGATGCTAAAAAAAATATGATTGAATGTGGCAAGGTACATATTAATAAGAACCTAATTCCAAAATGTTATTCTAGCCATACAAGGGTAGGAAAAATGGATAGAAAATGTAAGTGAAATGTAGTGGATGATGAAAAGATTATTAAAACTGATGTCAATATAAGGGCCCATCATCTATTTACTAATAAAAATGTGCATGAAATTCTTCAACTCCTAGGAGAGGTTAACCCATATAAATATGTGATATTAAGCATGAAGGATGAAAAAACATATCATGTTCCTGAGAGATAAAATGCCCTAGTGGGGTGAAAATTTGTTGTGGGGATAGCTAATGTTGCATGAGTAGGGTATGTGAATAAACCGATATATGGAAGGCTAGATATGATTATTTTATAACGGAAAAGTGAGGTATCCCTTGATTCAATACCGCTAGTGTAATGTTGCATATCTAGGCTCTAAGAATGATAATAACAAGGGGTTAACCCAATAAATAAATAGTGGGCGGGTTAGCCACATAAAGATAAGTTGTTCCATCATAGAAAATAAAAATGTGGTAGATTTCCACAATACCTCCCTAGGTTAAAAACTAGTATTTAAGTTGAGATGAAAGAAATAATAGCGATTTAATAATAAAAGTGAAAACCTTGGGTTTTATACACCTCATTAAGGTTGCTAAATTGGAATAAAAAGAACCACTTTATCATGATCCATGCATATGTACAATTCCAAGCATGTTTTTCTCAAATGGTGCTTCCTAAAGATAAAAACTAAAATAGGTATAGCCATAAAACACCCTTATAATTAGCATTCTCATTGAAATTAAAATGAAAACAATGGTAGGAAATTTCAATTTATTATGTTAAGATACATTAATTATTTTTATATGTAAAATTTTAGACAAATTAATAAACATGACCATCAAA
Organism: Pinus albicaulis; assembly: GCA_034641835.2. Taxonomy (NCBI): domain Eukaryota; kingdom Viridiplantae; phylum Streptophyta; class Pinopsida; order Pinales; family Pinaceae; genus Pinus; species Pinus albicaulis. The sequence continues at coordinate 604,921,750 of CM076575.1, read as the reverse complement.
AAAATATATGTTATATCAATTTAAGCAGAGATATTAGTGACCCTTTCACATAGATGATCAATTTTTATCGTAAGGGATTAAAATGTACCATGTATAATTAGTCTCTCACATTAAATACAATAAAAAATTCAATAACCTTTGAATCCTAAAGTGATTTTTCTAAGGAAATTTAGCGTATATGATAAAGAATCCATTATAACTCGTCTCAGAAATTAAATATAATGAATAAGTTAACTGATTGTAAAGTGAACCCTTGAACAATTATGGTTACATTTCTAATTATTTTAATATATATTTTATTTTTAAAAAATGGGTGTTTAAAAAAAATATTGTAAGGTGAATTATATTACAACAAAATTAAGAAGTTATAACAAAGGGTATATAATTCATTCCAATTTCTTGCTTGGGATACTGGCCCATATGAGCAATTTCTCCATTCGAAGAACCATGAGTGACCTACAATTTCTAATACAATTGAAATTAAATATAAACATAAGCATAAATTGACCTATCCAATCATTAGTCTAAGAAAAACTAGACAAATTAGGAAACCATCATCATAAATCATCAAAAACTCATGGACATAGATCATAGTATGAACCAACTACGTGAATAGAATATGATAGGGTTGTTGGGTGACTAAGGGTTTATGGTGGAATTCCAAGGTGTCTTTCAATATGTGCTAACCTCTGGTTCATTGTTTTCTGTCTATAGTCATAGATCCTAAGGTGGCCATGCATGTGATCCATCATCTGTAATAAGAACCTCCTCATTTCTTGACTATCTAGGAGAACCTATCCTAAGACAAATTTAACTTTCTACTAGATATTAATTTCCTGCATCTACTCATTCACTCTAATCCTTTTCTACCCTTTATTTGGAATCGATCCTTCCCACTATGCTTTAACTTTTCCATTGGAAAAGAAGTTTATTTGTGAGGAGGCCTATATTTCCAATATTTATAGCTCTACTTCCACATGTCCATGGTACCTAGATACAAAACCTACAACTCTCTTTTGGAGGTGTGAGTTCCCCTAAAGGATTTTTTCTTCATAGTACATTTCTCCTCTCCTATCCATGACTTTCTCTCTCTAATTATGGTGATAATTACTTCAACCCCAAAGATAGAGAGGTATAAAATATTCTAAGTGCTATAATTATTATCAAATAGTGGATAAGACTAAGAGTAAAGGAAATTCCCTACTACATTCACTTCACTATTACCCTGCTTCCCTATGTTTCCTTTTGTTTGAATAACTGGATTATTTTCCTTGCACTCCCCCATTTAATATATGTCCCCCTACAAAATTATAATTATAAAATATGCCCTCCCATCTCCACAGGAAACAACAAATAAGAATATTTTCTTCTCTCTTTCGAGCCACACAAACGAGAATTATTCTCTTTCACTATCCTAGAATATGTTCTCACTATTTACCTGCTCCAACAACCTATATGTTACACTTCCATGAGCTAGATTTTGTTGGAACCAAGAGGAAATATATTTATCATACTCTGATATCACATTTCAAGGCCAACCAGTAACATTAAAATCACTAAGCATGACACTGCCACCCTTCTTCAGATTCTTCTACCTGTAACCTGGTAAGAATCAAACTAGTTTCCAAAAATAGTTCTATGCCAGCTATGATTCCCACCAAAAATAATAGAAATAATACCTTCTATATGCTAATTACTAAATAAAATTGACCCAACAAAAAAATATAATGGGATATGTTGAATTATTTTATAGGTACAAGTTTCATAACCTTTGGCATCAATGAGGCAAAATTTTGAGTAGGGAAGACATAGAGAGAGTGTGATAATGTTGCATGTTGTGTGTCCAATTCAATTTTTTTAGGTATATATGTTACTAGTGTACTCCCTTATTGTGGTTAGTATAGCGCCCTTATTGTTATTGGTGTACCCCTGTAACCCTGATATTGTTATTATTGTGCCCTTACATTGTTATTGTTAGGTCGGCTAGGATTATATAGTGACCCAATGGAATCCTATATATATAAGGAGGTTTTGTAATTTATATCATCCAAGAATTGTTCATTTATGTAATGTAAAGGAGTTCTCCCCCTCAAAGTATATTATTTGTAAGGTGTTGATGTTTCTTTTATTTTATTTTTGGAGCTGGTTTCATAACATTTGGTATCAGATCTTTGGATTCTAGGTTTTTGCTACTCCAAATAGGTCATCATGGAATTTTATCTATAAGTTTTCTTATACGAAGGTTTAGAAGTTGAAATTTTTATCACGTGAAGCCGAAATACCGAGGAAATTTGTGTAAAAATTTAAGAACTTGGTTCACAATATTTTTGGAGATATGATATGTGGAATTTAGGGTTTTTTCAGGCTCCCAAATTTCATCTCAAAGATGTGACCATGGGAAAATCATCATAAATATCTCTCTAAGCATCGATGGGATTCTGCAATATGTGACCAAAGGTACAGATACTTTAGTTTCCTTTCTATCAATTTCAGAGACGAAGGAGGAAACAGTGACACATAGAATGTCGTAGAAGGTTTCTCCAGTGAACTAGTCCATAATTAGGTGATTGTGGGAGATTGGGCATAACTTTGTATTGAATTATCCAAAGAAGGTCAAAACTATGGCATTGGAAAGAAGATTTAGAGGGCTACTACAGGACAAAATTTCAGATATTGAAGATCCAATATCACAAAGATAATTCAGTTTCAATGTAGATCTCCTCAAAATCAAGAAAAAAGTTTGTATTTTTTTTCAAATTGCATAAGTCGTGTTTGAAAAATCAATTTGAAGTGATTCCAAGGGAATATTGAAGCATAGATATCAGTATTGAGTTTTAAAATCCCCCCTAAAAACAATTCAACACCCATTAAGCCCTCATAATACTCTACTATGACTCATGAAGATGAAGAAGTACAACATGATATATCAAATTTACAAGAGAAAGTGCACCAAATTTCACTCTCGTGAAGAGAAACAAAATATGAAATGAAAGTTTTGAAGAAAAGCGTGGAAGCTAAGATGGATGGTTTGAAGAAAGGCATGGAAGCCATGATGGATGGCATGGAAGCTAAGATTGATGGTATAGAGGAAAAAATGAAATACAACATGGAAGACATGAAAAATGATCTAAACGCAGACATGATGGGTTTGAAAAAGTTGATACAAGAAATGATCCCTAATATTGAATATATAGTAGACGAAACTCATGATGAAAACAAAATAAATGTTAATTGTGATTTCATAAAATATAATGTTAGATTGAAGACCCACCATATTCCAAAGATCGATATGAGGAATTTTGATGGAAAGGATCCTGTAACATGGATACTATAGATGGGGCAATATTTTGATCTCAATAATGTGAAAAACTCACAAAAGGTACGCATTGCAACTTTATATTTAGAACAAAATACATTTGTATGGTGTCAATGGCTTTGCTCGAGTAAAGAAATTGTCACTTGGTTAATTTTTATGGAGGAAATGATAATACATTATGAGGATACAAAGAGAATCACCTACTTTTCCGATTGATAAATATCAAAAAAAAGGGCTAAGTGGTGGAGCACATTGAGGACTTCCAAAAATTTAATATAAGGGAAAATGATATCCCATAGGAGCACAATATTGATATCTTCATTTGGAATTTAAAGGATAACATCCAAGATGAGGTTCACCTTTGGTAACTTGATTCATTAGAGAAGACATTTAGGTTACCAATAAAAATTCAATGTAAAATGATAGCGACAAGGAAGCCTACCACTCACATCTATAAATATGGAAGATTTTCTACTACTATAGTTCCACAACCTACAAGGTTGACACCACAACGATTGGAAGAAAAAAGAGCAAAAGGGTTTTTCTAGAGTTGTGATGGCAAATACACTAAAGGTGATAAGCGCGCTCAGAAGAAATTATTTTACATAGATTGTGAAGATGAGGAAGAAAATAAAAAATAAGCTTCAAAAGAAGAGGATATACACCAGGAACTAGCCCAGGAGAACTAAGAAATGAGTCTGACCATATCGTGTAATTCATTGACAGGAATTACCACTCCTCAAACTGTCAAGATATAAGGAAATATCACAAGAAAAAGGTAATAGTGTTGGTTTATTCGGGCAGTGCCCATAATTTTGTTCGTTGTAAGGTAGCGAAAGAATTGAATTTATTCCTGTACCCAGTACGAGAATGCTAAGTGATGGTTGCAAATGGAGGAACTATAAATTACTCTAGAAAATGATATAATATCAAGCTAATCATGGGTGAATATGTATTGAATAACCCAATTATTTCCATTGCAATGGGAGGAACTAATTTTGTACTAGGAGTACAATGGTTACAATCTTTGGGAATAATGGCCTTTAATTTTCCAGAAAGTTTCTTGATTTTTTTTTTCAGAAGGAAAGGAAGTCGAATTACGAGGTATTGCAGGGAAGCCGGGAAAGATAATAATCTCTAATTTCATGACAAATATTCTGAATAAAGAAAAATGAGATTTAATTTCAAAATTATTCTCACTAGAAGTTCCAACATCAAAATAATATATTTCTCCAAATCACCAAAATGTCTTAGACAATCATTCCAAGGTGTTTGAAACTCCTAAATGATTGCCACCTATTGGTTATCATGATCATGCTATTCATTTGATTCTAGGAATTGTTCCTCCCAAAAACAGGCCTTACCTATATCCTTATGTCCAAAAGGGAGAAATTGAGCGTATGATTGTAGAAATGTTAGAGGCTAGTATAATTAAACCTAGTCAAATTTCTTTCTCTTCTCCAGTAGTATTGATGCACAAAAAGGATGGGTCATGGCGCACGTGTCTGTATTATATGGATCTCAATAAGATCACTATTAAAGATAAATTCTCCATTCCTATGATTCATGAATTATTAGATGAAATACATGGAGAAATTTATTTTACCAAGTTGGATCTTCGTTGGGTAAATCATCAAATCATAATGAAGATGAAATATATTCTGAAAACAACATTTCAAAATCATGAGGTTCATTATGATTTTTTGGCCATGCGTTTTGGCCTTAACAATGCACCTTCTACATTTCAAGGGTTGATGAATTCCATTTTCAAGCCTTTCCTTAGAAATTTTTTGTCAATATTTCTTGATGATATACTAATCTATAGCAGGTCTTGGAAGGATCATGTTCAACATGTTGACATGGTGCTGAAACTATTGGAGGAGAAATCATTATATGCAAAAACCTCCAAATGTTTCTTTCGAGTAGAAGAGGTGGAATATCTGGGTCATATTGCGTCTCATGAGGTTTTTAAGGTAGAAAATTAAAAAAAAAATACATTAAGGAATGGAAATTCCCCACTACCATAAATTAGTTGCGAGGATTTATCGGGTGAACAGGGTATTATTGAAAATTTGTTAAGAATTATGGGAGAATATCAGCACTTCTAACAACATTATTGAACAATGATGCATTTCCATAGACTTCTAAAGCACCTAAGGCCTTTGAACATCTTAAAGAGGCAATGTTCCTAGAACCGGTCTTAGCTACGCTAGACTTCATAAAAACCTTTATTGTGGAATTTTATGCCTCAATAAATGGAATTGGTTTTGTTTTAATTAAAGAAGGAAGACCCATTTCTTTTGAAAGTCATCCAGTCAAAGGAAACTATTTAAAAAAATCTATTTATGAGAAGGAAATGTTGGCAATACTACATGCACTAAAGAAATGGCGACATTACCTAATGGGTAGACACTTCAAGGTAAAAACAAATAATGATAGTCTTAAAAAAATTTGGAACAAAGAATATATTCATAAGAGCGGAAAAAATGGGTCACAAAGATTTTGGGTTATGACTTTGAAATTATCTACAAAAAAGGGAAGCTAAATGTTGTTGCAGATGCACTCTCAAGAAAGGATGAAGAGATGGAAGCATTGCTTTGTGCCATTTCTATTATCCAATTGGATTGGATAACTGAAGCAAGGGATGAATGGAAGAAGAATGAAGAAGTGTGGACACTCATTAAAAAGTTTCAGCGAGAGTCTAGTACATCTAATACATTTAGTTGGAATAATTATTCATTATGGTACAAAGATCACTTATATATTTGTCAGAATTACCAAATAAAACAAAAGATTCTTTTGAAATTGCACACATCTCCTTTAGGAGGACACTCAGGACTTTTAAAAACTTACCATAGGGTGACGAAAGATTTTTTTTTAGATGGCCTTAAATATGATATTCCAAATTTTATGGCAGAATGTTTGGTTTGAGAGCAAAATATAGTTCAGACAATTAAGATCCCGAGCCGTCTACTACCTTTATCCATTCCAACTCAACATTCGCATGATATTTCAATGGATTTTATCATAGGTTTACCTAATTCCAAAGGAAAGAGTGTCATCATGATGGTAGTTGATAGACTTACCAAGTCTGCACACTTTTGTGCATTATCTCATCCATTTAAAGAAATTACAATTGCTACTGCATTTATGGAAATAATTCAAAAGCTACATGGAAACCCAAAGATTATTGTAAGCGATAAACATCCCATTTTCACTAGATATGTTTGGATGGAATTATTTTCTTGTTTGCTTACTCAACTAGCTCATAACTCATCTTATCATCCTCAATCTGATGGTCAAACTGAGATAGTGAAAAAATGTTTGGAAGAATATCTTCGTTGTTTTGTATATGATAAATAAACACAATGGGTCAAGTGGTTACTTCTAGCTAAATGGTGGTATAACACTTCCTTCCATACTATAGCAAAAATGACCCCATTTATGGCACTTTATCGATATCATCCACCATCCATCACATCATATTTAAGGGAAAATTCTAAGGTTAAAGCAATGGAATATCACATTGAGCATGATCAATAAGTTCTCCAACTCTTAAATGATAACCTAAATTTGGCACGAAATCAAATGAAATAATAGGAAGATCAACATCGCAGCGAAAAAAGTTCTTATGTAGGAGACTGGGTATTTTCTAGACTACAACCATACAAGAAAATGTCCCTCAAGCAAGCTAAGAAGGATAATAAATCATCGCCAAAGTACTATGGTCCTTACAAGGTGTTGCAAAATATTGGTACTATGGCATACAAATTGGAGCTTCCTACTTCTTCACGAGTGCATCCAGTTTTCCATGTTTCGTTCTTAAATAAGATTATAGGTGACACACTTCCAGTTCAAACAATATCACCAGAACTTGATGAGGAAGGAAAAATCATATTGGAACTTGAATCACTCATGAAAACAAGAACTGGACAGCTACGAAATCAATCAATTTCAGAGTATCTCATCAAGTGGAAGAACTTACCCACTGAAGATTCTATGTGGGAGGATGAGAATTTTATACATAAGAATCCAGATCTACTCAAGCATTGAGGACAACATTTTTTTGAAGGATAGGGGAATTTTAGGTCCATATATATAAGCAGGTTTTGTCATTTGTATCATCCAAGAATTGTTCATTTATGTAATTGAGAGGACGTTTCCCCCTCGAAGTGTCTTATTTATAAGGCATTGATCTTTTTTTTCTTCTATTTTTGGAGTTGGTTTATTAACAAATTTGTCCTTGTCCCTTGTCCAATTCTTATAGGGAGCTCTCTCCTTAGAAAAAACTTGACCATTTTCCCAGTGACCCTCAAAATCCCTTCCTTCTTTGGATGTGAGGCTACCTTGTTTTGTACTATCCCATCTAATCTTGAAACTCCATTATTGTTCATAGCCTTGAAAAAATAAGAAATCCTCTCCAAACTATAACTCTCCTCATATTAAAAAATTGTAATAGCCCTAAACTTCACCTAAAAATGATGAATTACACTTATTCCCATGAGCACAGACCAAATTGTTGTATATCAAAAGCATGGAGCTTTTAGCATGGTGCACATAAATTTCCACCCCCTCCCACAAGCCATGTTGTTTAATTCCCTGATTTGATATTTCTCCCTCTCGAGAACTTCTGTTATTGTTAATTTACTATTCAATTGGAGTCCATGGTTAAAGATACATTTGTTATCTACTATATCTCCTCTGCACATTCATGCTTTCTTAGACCATGAATATGACATACACCTTACATTGTTTTAAGAAAAACCCAATATTGTTTCTCTCATTATCATGAGACTCAATGATACAGATAGATCCAAGGCTAGGCTATGGTATTTGTTTGGGGGTCTATTTCCATGTTCCCCTACCTATTATTCAGGAGGCACAGTGGCAACCTGCACCCCCCTCCTCTATTTTTTAGTCACCCAAATCTCAGGAAAATCAATTGTTGAATTTTTTAGGGTTAAAAAATTATTAAAATTTTTTATTTAGTATTTTTAGAATGTATTTTGTTTAAATGTTTTCAACATTTATTATCATTCACGTTTATATATATTATGTTTGTTAGTTTATTTCAGTCCTAAGATGACTACATGAATAAATCCTATGGCTTTAGTAGCTACGACCCAGTGGTATCTAAGTTGTCAAAATCACCATAGGATTGCACCCAACTTAAATCACAACAATGTTTAACATGATTGAATTCTTTCCCACAAACATTTGAATAGGTGAACTTTACATCACATAGTACCTTAACAAGACACTTTATCACTATGTATTTTACAACCTAATATTTTAAATATTTGTATATTAATATATTTTTTTCAATTATATTAATCCATTTCTTTAAAAATAAATATTTTTTCAAAAATTTGTAAAAGTGATTCCCTTAAAACTATTAAAAAAAAAAACACTTATACTAAAATAAAATATATTTTATTTAAATATTTTAATTTTAATATTAAATTGCATTATAAAAAATAAAACTACAAACATCACACATTCGAATCAATTTTTTTAATTTTTTTTAATTTCATACAAAAAATAACCAAAACTTTTATAAATTAATAATAATGTTCATGACAAAAATACATGAAAAAAAAATTCCCATAGAAAGTATATATCTTTATTTATATAAGAAAAAAAAAGGGGGCAGAACTTTCCAAACACATTGAACCAGTTACTATTCACCAATCTTCCAAGTATTCCTATTTCAATATAGTACAAAGAAGTCATGTATATAAAAGAGTCATCATGACTTATTTGTTTAAAAGGTATGGGCCAACGGATTCAAAACTTTCCAATAACGAAAATAATTATTAACTTATAGTTTAATATCTTCAAATTCATTTCAATATATCAAACTCAAATGTAATTAAGATATTATTGTGTACGATTTGTTTTCAATATTAATAAGTATTTATTCAAATTCTATTAATTAAACTAATTTGATAATTTTTATATTTAAAGAATTATGGCATGATTCATTTAGTGTAAGTTGTTTGAAGGTTAGAGATATATTTTTTATGAAACTAATATAATGTTATATATCTAAGCATTTGTTAAAATATTATTTTTTATATTTGACTAAAATGTATATAAACAAATTTGATCATTTTTATGTTCATATTATCAAAATGAATCACTTATCTTGGTTTCAAGAGTAGATATATAATTTTTTATAAAAATAATATAATGTTATAGATAGAAGCATTTGTTAAAATATTTGTTTTTATATACATGCTTAAGATGGACGTATATATATTTTTATTGAGATTATTTTTTCTTTAATATATATTTTTTTCAATAAATAAAAAAATTGAGTTTATATATATATATATATATATATATATATATATATATATATATATATATATTGTTCATCTATTTTTATTTTTATATTAAAAAGTAAAATATGTATCTTTATAAATTTTTACGCTTTTAAAATTAAAAAAAATTACATGATAGTAAATTTCAGTATGGATTTAACTATTTAGACGGAAATTTATTTTTGATTGCCTATGTTGTAATAGCTCAAACCAATTATTAGGAGTATAGATTAATGTCAAGGATTGAAGAGCATCACATTCATTACTTGGTCAAGCTATGGTATGCTAGCAAAAATTCCATGATCCTAGTTTGTATTCCATATTTTTTTAAGCATTCTCCCATCTAGGAAACCCTCATTTCTTGATGTAATCATTGATTTTGAGTTAAACCCCTATCTCTGATAGAGTAGAAGACTATTCTTGGAGAATTTTAGTGTCCTAGATAAAATGGATCGAAAGGATATTTTTATGTAATTCTAGTAGCAAGTTATAGGTGTATTCTACAATTTTGTCCAATTGTTTATCTAATAATATGAAGCTCATCTTTCCTCTCTCCAATTTGATTTTTATTTAATCTAGCATATGATTGTGCATTGAATTATGTGTTTATTTCACTCCCTGTATTAAATTTTCCTTTAAATGTACTATTCTATATGCTTTGTTAGTTGTGTATGTGCATACTTCTAAAGTTAGGATCAAAGTTTGAAGGTCAAGTGAATATCAAAAGATGAAGGTCAAGTGAGGAGATGTAAAACAACCTTTTTTTTTAGAGTAGGTGTTCGAGGGCTTAGAAAAATTCTTTAGTTTTCTTGATTGCTTGAGATTTTGATTTTAGTTTCTTATCGCCACTTGGTTGTGGCTCCAACCTTAGCCATAACAAAATAATTTACTTCTAATTGTAATATCATCGATAAAACTGTTAATCATTGATTTATTGGAATTCACTATGTATGACAAATGTAGTTTGGCAATTAGTAAGTAGCAATTATTATTTAATTATAAATGAGAGTAAATCCATAATTTAATAATGTGTTTTTATGCATGATGTAGTTACATCAAAATAACCAATTATAAAATAAAAGTGAATTTGAATAATACATTTATGGATAAAATTTTAGCATATTTTTTTTCCATTTGACAGTGAGTGTTGACTTATTCATCCATAATCTTAACATAAAATATCTCTCTTCGTCGTGTCATTTATCTATCTACTTATCTACTTTCTAGTTTATTCATTATCTCAATCAATATAAATATCTAAGGCATATTAATAATGGATACAAGGATCCACTTAATGAACCTCTAACATAGTATGCACATTTTTATGATATTTAAAGATACCCCTATATAGCTAGGTATTAGTGAATATATCCCATATTTTTTTTTTTACCCCATGCTAATGCAAATTTGGAATAAAAAAATTCTATTTTCAATAGAGGTATCTTATGTATCAAGTTTTTGTGATATACATAATATGGTGACATTAAAAAATTGTTCTAAGCACAATCCCCATTATTAATTCGACCAATGAAGTAATTAATGAGTAATGAATAGTCTAAAAATGATAATTAATGTGTATCATTTAATGAGGTAGAATGGTTTCAAGTTACTCAAATCATGCTCATCCTATTCTCTTTCCTAAAGGAAAAACCAAGAAAAAATCATATCGATAGACATGTTGAATCTTGAGTTATCAATATATACATCACATTCCTTAGTAGGTTGGGGGGAATTACTTATACAATTTATAGATGTGGGTTTTGGTGACCCTTTAATTATTTTTACAAAATTTGAATTTCTTCCGGACATGACACTTTTAAGTAGGTAGGAGAAAACCACTTCTAAAAGCTATTAGAGATTCTTGAGACCCCTTATTTGTTTCTATAAATTCTATTCCTCTTCACTTTTGTAAATAAACAACAACTAAAAAATAATCCTAACAAATAAGTTGACCTTTGAATCATCAACAAATCATTTTCTACATGACACTCCTCTTTAGTATGTGGGGAAATTCAAACCCCCTTTATTTCATTATACTATATCTTTTTTCTTTCTTTCTTTCTTTTTTTCTTTTTTTTTTTTTTCTTTTCTTTTCTTTTCTGTCTTTCTTTTTTATTTATTTTTTATTTATTTTTTTTATTTTTATTTTTTTTCTGAATAAGCTTAATCTATTAGTATACAAAAATTACATTGCATGGAGGCCAGGGCCTCAGAAGTTCTGGCTCGAGAAATGGGCATTCTAGTACATCCATGTCGCTCTAAAAAATTATCAACCCAAAGTACCAAAACACAGAGACAACCATGAAGCTCAGTCAGGCATATCAGCAAAAAAGTGCCGCCCTCATAGGGGAAACCAGCTGTGAAACTCCCACAATTTATCAACCCACAATGACTAGACCCAGTTATAAAAACATATTCATTCCCATACAAAAAACCTTGCTTCCCATGAAGGGGAAACCGGCATTTAAACAAGCTGTAGAACTGATGAAAACTAAATTGAGACAATGAGGAAAAACCAGAGCTGAACCTGGCTTGACGATCATCCAAAAACAAGCTAATATGGAGATTGGCCATTAGTTACCTTGAGAGGAGGGGGGAGACTTAACCACACAACAAGCGAAGGCGTAAGTGTCATCCTCGACCTGCAAATCAGCTTTAGCACTGTAACCGCCATGTTTGGTATCTTCCTCACCCGACTTGTCAACAGGAGCTGCAAAACAGCCTCGCTTGATGTCGCTCGAACCAAAAGAAATTTTGAGGTCTTGCAAGGAGCTGGCCTTGACCTCTTTCCATTTCTGACCTCCTCTGAAGGGAGAGAAGGGCCTGTCAGCTGCCAATTTCACCAGTTGAGAACCTGTGAGCTCGACAGTCAATTCAGGAGGCTCTTCTTTGAAATCTATAGTTATGGTGGCTGTAACAGTAGGCATATTAAGCAAACAGGGGAAATGGAATTGTGCCTTATGCTGCTGACCCGGGATGAGACTGGAGATGCCTCTTGTAGGCTGAGAAATCCCATGCCCAGCAAGAGAGTCACATCCACTTTGAGTCTCAGGGTAACGACCCCGCGGGGAGTCAGAAGGAGGAAATGAGGAGCTTGGAGAGGTGGACGGTGGGTGGCAGGGAGGACCTCCATGGCTCGAGCCACGTATTCACCTCATCCTTTAGCGCAATCAAGGCATGGGAATCAGGTGAGAAATACTGAGCATGACAGAGCAGGAAGTGGAAGGCTAGGACTGGACTGGCCGACCACAGCTGAGCACAGAGGGCTGAGAAGTGTTGAACGTCTCTGGGAGAGAAACAGAGTGAAAATCGATACGCTGAGAGTAATGGGAGATCTGCGAGACGTTCAGACCCGGAATGAGTTCTAAACAACACGAAAGAGAGCATCTGAGTCCAGTAATGGTCCTGGAGCTAGGCTCAAAGACCGCCGAGGAGCAGCAACAGCGGAGAGGCAACAATGCCAGCTTGAAACTTCCGGAAGAAGACATATCCCTGTGGATCAGATGCAAACATGGGCAACTGTGTTGTGTTAAAGCCTTGGGTAGCTTGACGTTAATGCAATTAATGGTCTGGAGGACGAGAGGAAGGATGGCGGTGGTAGAATCCCACGAGCCAACCCAAAACCTCTGCCACCTTTCAAACATTTTGGACACCCGCATGTAGGGGCTATATCTAAATTTATTAAAAAACCATTTAATTATAAATATATTCTACTATATCTAAAATTATTAGAAAACCATTCCATTATAAATACTTTAGATTTATAAAAAAAATTAATTAAAAATAATAATGATAAAAAAAAGAGCATTGAAAATAATATTAAGTTTTATAAAATATATAAAGAAAGGAATATAGAAATGTTGAGGAAGACAACTAACCTTATATTATCTATTGAATTGAAAATTTGATAATTTTTTTATATTGCAAAAAAAATATTTAAAAATTTAAAATATCCATAAAAACTAAATATATTATTAATTATTATCACCACTTTAATATAAAACTACCTATTCAAGCCTTACTCCACATTCCTAATTTTAAATCTAAATTCTTAATTTTAACAACCCCTAACTTAATTTTACACCCCTATCATATCTACATATATATTTATATTATTTTGATATACCTTAAAATATCGACCATAGAGTACCTTAATTTTGAATTCCTAATATAAATTTGGAAACTATGATATTATTCCATTAATAAAACTCACCGATGATGGAGAAACCATCCATTAGATAAAAATAACAAAAATTTTCATCATGTGTATTACTTTTGAAGTTAAGCATTTTTCATCATATGTATTACCACTTTTATATAAAGCTACCTATTCAAACTAATAGAGATTGCATACATATTTGGTACTAATAGAGATTTCATAATAAAATTTTGGATTTTAAATTACCAAAGTTGTTAATTTATAGTAGTGTGGAAGGTTATTTGTTCTTATACATTGACATTTACCTACCTTCTACACAAAATTTCATTTACTGACATACACCGTCATTCCACCAACTATCTACTACCAACGTTCTAGAAATAGTCTTTTACTGACTATCTAGAATAGTCACTATTATTCTAACACCTCCTCTTAATCCTAACTTATATGATAACTTGCATGCTAGTTTAAGTCTCTGCTACGCTTACAACATGATTCGGATTTTCTACAACACATAACTTACTCCTACAAATTTTAAATTTAGTGTTTATAAGAGTCTTGGAGAATATTGCATCCACATTTTCATTTGTATTACAATATGTTAAGTCAATTTCTTTTGATTGTATTGTTTCCATTACAAAATGAAGTTGTGTTTATATATGCTTCAATCTTGCATGTTATACATGATTTCTTGCTAAGTTGATGTTGCTTTGATGATCACATCTGATCACTATAGGTTCTTCTTTTGTTTCACCAACATCTTTAAGTATCCTTCCAAGGAATATTTCTTTGGAGGTAGCACTACTTAATTAATTATACATAGTTTCATTCAATGGCAATGAAACAATTGGTTATTTCTTATCACCCCATGATATACCTCATGATCCCATATTGAACATGTATCCAATGGTATATTTCATTTCACCTACATTTCTAACTGAATCAACATTAGAATGACATGTCAACTCAACGTTACAATCAACTCAAAATTACTAGTTCCCTTTAAATATTTAAGAATATTTAGCCATGAGATGATTATGTATGTTGATTGTGTAAGCAATGTCTAGCCTAGTAGCAGTGATATAATCGAGGCTTCCCACAAATTTTCAATAAAATCTTCCATTCACCTATTTTGTTCCATCATTATTTCTGAATTTGATATTTTGTTCCATTGGAGTACTCAATGTTTTACATTCATTCATATTGAATCTCATTAGAAGCTCCTTTGTATATTTGTTTTATGTTATTAAAGTCCTTCCATTTTCTCTCTATACTTCAAGACCTAGACAATAATGCATCTATCCAAGATCCTTCATCTCACATTCATGAAATAATTTTCTTTTCATATGTTTAATTAATTTAGTAACAATCTCCATTATTATTAGAGCATCGACATATAAAGATATTAATTCTATATTTCCATTTCCATCCAACTTAATATAAAAAATAGGATCACTTATACCTTTTTAAATCAAGTCTGAAAGAAGAATTTATCTTTGTTTTTATACTAGGGTCTAGGTGTCTGCTTTAGTCCATATAAAATTTTCTTTAACTTGTAGATTCAAACAATCTCACTTGACTAAAACCATAATAGAGATTGCACACAAAAAAAATTTCTTTCACTTTACCAAAGATGTTACCTTATGCAAGTGTAGAAGGTTCTCCTTTCTTCTACACCAACGTTTACCTATCTTCTACATCAACATTCACTTACCGAAATACATCCCTATTCTAACAACTATCTACTACTCACATTCTAAAAACAAGCTTTCACCAACTATCTAGAAAAATCGTGATTATTCTAAAACAAACCCTACCTATTAGCCCACATTCATAATTTTAACCCATAAATACTTAATTCTAACAACCCTTAATTTTAATTTTGACTTATTAATATAAATATGGATGATATTCTTCAGCTATTAATGAATCTCCTTGATCTAGGAGGATCTTATTCAGTAAATATGGGTAGAGAGGTCTAGTCAGCTCCAGAAGTCCGATGTCTGGTTCAGTCTTCGGTATCATCAGTTTCACCAATTTTTTTGAAGACGAAGTCCTCAAGATGACGATGGTTCAGTTTTTTCTTCATGGTGAATATGTGATAAAAAATTATGTCATTAGTGACAAAAAATATTTGTAAGGTGTTAAAAGGCTAAGGTGAGAATTTAATGTAAAGGACCTAAGATTCTAAAGTCCTAAACATCTAAACCCTATCACTAGACCTATGTTAAAACCTAGTGCATTAAAGAAAGATGTTTAGCCTAGTGCTAAAACACTTTCAGGCCTAAACCCAAAATCAAATGTAATAACAAACAACAGACCTAGCCTCATCATAAACTGTGGGGAAAATATAAACATGTCAAAAAAGCCAAGTAAACCATAGTATATAAGACCATACGGGTATCATATAGGCATGTGAATGCAAAGCTAAAACGGTTAGCAATCACCGTCACCATCAGGCTTAGCATTTAAATTTAACCACATTTGAAGTTGATTCATATGAATAGATAATGCTGACCATGACCATCGGATCCAGCCATAGAGATAGTCACCTACAGTTTAAATATCGCCTATTCACATGCAGGCTGATTCTTCTCCACATGGATAGGCTGACAGTCGGGGTTAAAATCCTATCCTAAGTTTATTTTTTGTTTTAAATTTAATATGCGCTAAGGATCTAATTAACACACCTTTATCCTATGTACTAGCGGTCACTTTCACATTAGACCAAAACCTCCAAAAAATCATTTTTCTTAACCATGTGCCTAAATAGGTATCGATGAGTATGAAGCCAAGCCTTTATAAATCCATGACATATTCATTCAAGGGGGCCGTTGATATTTTTTAGTTCAGATTTACAAGGATAGAGGCAGTTTTGTTTTTAGCATAGATTGACTGTTTGAAGGTGGAATTGAGCATAGAGACATATGTTGGAAAGCTGAGAGAGAGAAAGAGCTTCCTGTTGTTAGTGACTGGAAGTGCCTATGAGCATGATTAGTATGGATTTTTTTCTATGTAAATACTTCCTCAGATCAATCCTGATAAAGCGGATGCCCATCCTGAAAGCAGACCCAAAAAGGTAGTCCATCAAGGGCGAACTCTGTAATCAATGTTTGTTGTTTCTTCTCTCTGTTATTTGTTGTGTTTTTATTCATAATTTGTTGTTGGTTTTATTTGTGAATGATTTCCTTCAGTCTTCCATATAAAATCACTCATCAATTAATGATCAATTCACTTAATGGAAAACTAATCAAACTATCTCAGCACATAATTGATCACATTCATATCATATATTTTGGTATCAAAGCAGGTTGTGCTTTCTAGCATTTTTTCTAGTGGATGTTAACTAGGTTGGGGTTGCAACGTGGAGAAGGAAAGCTTGAGGAGTTAAATCAATATATTAGAAAGTGGAAATTCGTTCATCGATCAATGATGACAGGGACTAAAAACATTGAAACAAGTGAAACTCCTGAAGTGAAGCACATGGATGAGAGTCAAATTCAACAAATGTTTCTAAACATGCAACAGATGTTGGGAGAACTATATGAAGATAATAAGGCAAGAGATGCATCTTCTTCATTGAAGGCATCAAAGAAGGATAAGGGTAAAGGAAAAGAAGATAAACCTCTTTATCCTCCATTATCTCAATCATCATCATCTTTTTCTTCTTCTTCTAGTTTTGAATATGAAAAAGAAAAGAAACCTTAAATTCCACTTTTAAAAATTGATGTTAAGTTTTAGTTACATGTTTCTGATGGTGAAATGAACCCATAGAAGCTAGATAATTGGATAAAACAATTAGAATTCTATTGTCGGATTCAAAAAATTATTCATGATAAGACAAAGATCTAGTTAGATGCTCTTAGAATGGGAGGAACTAGTTTAATCTAGTAGGAGAGTAAAACACAGATAGATTTAAAGCATATAGGTAAAGTTATCTCCTCATGGTCTAAATTTTTGAAAGATCTAAAGAAACAATTATATCCATTGGGTACACACAACAAGTTGTTATTGATTGGCATCATTTCCGACAAGGTAAGGGACATAATGCTCAAGAGTTCACTCTGGAATTCAGGAATAAATAATTGGCGCTTGGTATTTCTTTAGATACATGTGAAACTTTTTGAAAGTACATTGGAAATTTACATTTATATTTACAACATACATTATTGATGTTCAATCCTAGTGACTATGATGAAGTATGTGTTCAAGCCATACATGTCAAATCAGGTGGTAGGCCATTCAATTTTTCACCAAAGACATCCAAATAGTTCGAGTCTAAAGACAAAAAGAAGAAGGAAAGTTCAAAAGGAAAGAAGAAATCTTCAACATAGAAGGAAGGTGAAAGAATTACTTGTACTCACTGCCAAAGGATTGGGCATGATGAAGCTATATGTTGGAAACTTCACCTGAAACTCAAGCCAAAGAAGTTCCAAAAGAAGAAAGGTGAAAAGAAGGCTGATACAACAATCCAACAAGGCTTGTTGTACGATTGAGGTGATGAAGGGAAAATAACTGCAATGGTTATGATAGGTAAAAATTCTGATGCTAGTTCAAGTTCAAGTACTTATGCTTCTTCTTCAAATATTAATCACCTGGATGAACATAAAAGAATTGAATTATTTAATATAAGTGTAACTTCTAAGCACACGAAAATAGATACATTGTTTGACACAGGGTCACAGGAAAATTTGATATCTGAATCATTGGTTAAGAAATTGGGTTTGAAAGCACATAATCATCCAAAACCATATCCATTAGGTTAGTTAAAGGAACAGACTTAGATTCATGTTACCAAGCAGTGTCGTTTAAAATTTTCCATCACAGCTTATTACATTGATGAAGTGGATTTAGATGTGATACCGTTAAACATTTGTGGAATAGTGTTAGGAAGTCCTTATCTTTATAATTGTGATGTAGTATTTCATAGGAAAGAGCATAAGTATCATCCTAATAAATATGGGATTGAATACATTGTTCGGGCACGTAAAATGAAAAATCACTTGGATTTAGTTAATGCTAATCAGATGAAGCGCTTAATAAGTTCAATTAAGACATATATACTCATGTTTGTTAAAGAACAACATAAGGATATTAATGATACTTGTTCAGGTTGTGAAACTCAGTTTAAAAATAGTTTGGTTAAAGTGGTAGATTCATTTCAAAGTCTAACTAAAGAACAAAAAATCTACATCATAAATGAGAAATGCAACATTATAAACAATTGATGTATGTTTCCCCTCTTCCTAATATTGGAATATATCACAAGTTAGTTATAGAGCACAAATAAATAAAGCAGCAAATTCTAGGGATGGTTGGAAAAGAATCCATGGGACCAAGTTCATATCCATGTGGTTCACCCATAATTTTGGTTCCTAAGGAAAACAGGAAATGGGGAATGTGTGTCGACTTTAAAGTTCTTGATTCATTTAAGCGGAAAAATTTCAAATCATTATTAGATGATCAACAACCATTTCAAGTTAAAAAATTTGCTAGTGGTTATGAAATGGAAACAATGATTCACACAAATCATCGGTCGCTTCAATACCTTCAGTCACATACTAAGTTGCAACAGTCTTGCCACTACAGATGGATGGGATTTCTTTGAAAATTCACTTCGTAATTAAAGACAAGAAAGGTGTAACAAGTTGATATGCTTTCTATATCATCTTTGAATGCTTCAATAATATTGCAGAATAGTTCATCGAAACATGAAAGTTATGTAGAACAATATAGTACTGATGATGATTTCAAATATATTTATGAATCACTAACTCATGATACTCCAATAGAAGAAATCAATTATCTTATTCATGATAGGTTGTTATATCATTTGGGTAAGTTGTGTATACCGTAGATAGAAAGAGTGTAGGTTATTCGGGAAGTTCATCCATCTTGGATTGTCGGACATTTTGGCATAAGAAATACTAGGGCGCAAAGTCAAAGGTATTTCTACTGGCCTCGTATTTATGAAATAGTTTCAAAGTACATTAAGGGATATGTAATTTGTTCGAAAAGAAAGCCAAGAAATCGAAGGATTGGTTTGTACATGCCATTTATAGTTCCTTTGCAACCATGGGACAACGTGGATTTTGCTGAAGGAAAGAGAAAAATGGTGAACAGGACCAAGATACATATTCTTTGTTTGAAAAGAAATCCAAGCAATCAAAATATTGGTTTGTACATGCCATTTCTAGTTCCTTTGCAACCATGGGACAACATGGGTTTTCTGAAGGAAAGACAAAAATGGTGAACAGGACCAGGATACATCTTCTTTGAGGTTACTGTAGTAAACATCCTAATTTTCGCGATGAATATTTACCTTATGTGAAACATGCTTACAATAAAGCCTTACATTCTTCTCTAACTGCACAATGACAAGCATTGAGTCAAGCCAAGTACAAATTGCGCCATGACAAGCATCGAGTCAATCATCATTTCCAGATTGACGATCAGGTATGGTTGTATATCAGCAAAGATAGGTTGAAAGGAGAAGGTAAGAAACTGATATCTATTAGGTATGGTCCTTTCAAGATTGTCGAGAAGATTGGAAGTAATGCATTTTTATTAGATTTATCACCTTACATGTGTATTTATTCAGTTGTGAATGTACAAAATCTGAATTTGTATGAACCTACGATGATCATTGATCCCAAGGAAGATACATAGATTCCTACGATTGATGATTTAGAACCTAAGTATATAAATGAGTTGCAAGTAGATACCATCTTCGACACAAGAGTTCGTACTTCCAGACAAGGAGATGTCGAATATCTTCGAGTGGGACTTAATGGCATGAATCCGAGGAAGGAAAAATGGATAGAGATTGGAAAAGTGAGGGGGTTGTACCCTCACCTGATATCTTCTTAAAATCAAACTTTTGTGGTCCAAAAAATTTCAAGTGGAGAGGATTGATCTAGGAGGATCTTGTTAAGTACATATGGGTAGAGGGGTCTAGTTAGCTCTAGAAGTCCGATGTCTGGTTCAGTCTTTAGTATTATCAGTTTCACG
Source organism: Pinus albicaulis (assembly GCA_034641835.2). NCBI lineage: Eukaryota > Viridiplantae > Streptophyta > Pinopsida > Pinales > Pinaceae > Pinus > Pinus albicaulis. The sequence goes on along the minus strand of CM076575.1, from coordinate 604,900,938 downwards.
AATTTTTTCGAAGAGGAAGTCCTCAAGATGATCATGGTTTAGTTTTGTCTTCATGGTGAAAATGGAGTAAAAAATTATGTTATTAGTGACAAAAATTATTTGTAAGTGGTCAAAAGCCTAAGGTGAAAATTTTATGTCAAGGACCTAAGATTATAAAGTCCTAAACATCTAAACCCTAGCACTAGACCTATGTTAAAACCTAGTGCATTAAACAAAGGTATTAAACCTGGTGCTAAAACCCTTTCGAGCCTAAAATCTATAAATAGACCCAAAAATCAAATGTAATAACAAACAATAGACCTAACCGCATCATAAACCATGTCAGAAATATGGACATGTGAACAAAGCCAAGTAAACTGTAGCAGATAAGACCACGGGGGCATCATATAGGCATGTGAACATGGAGCTAAAACCATTAGCAATCACCATCACCGTTAGGATTAACATTTAAGTTTAACCACATTTGAATTTGATTCATATGAATAGATAATGTTGAACATGACTGTTGGATCAAGCCGCAGAGATAGCTACCTGTTGAGCCTCAAATTTGTGCTTTCCTTCACCTCATTTTACCTCATTTTTCCCTTGTCCATTTCCATTTTAAACCCAATTGATCAATAAAAATAGTTAAAATTACTTCTAGAATGGTTTACATGACTGACTTGTTGAATTTTGTGATTGTTGCCATTGTTAAGCATTTTGACCGGAACTAGCTGCAGAATGCAGGCATTCTGTAGCTAACCGGCGATTCTACAGCTACCTTTATGTTTGAGCATGTTCCAGGTGGCCTCTTGAGGAAAAACGCATATGGGCATGATCCACGTCGTGCCTACATGGTGTGTTGCTCGTCATGGAAGAGGAAATGAATTCTGGGTACGGTTATGCACGTGGGAATACATTTGTGAAGGAAGACTCCTACTAGGACTGTTACAGTCCAGGTGTCTTTTCTCTTTTACGCAGCCACCTCAAAGACTCCTAAGATGATTTGGATTAGGAAGACATCATTCCTAAATTATTGTAATTATTGTTACTTTCATTTACTTTATAAACTCTTGAGTAGGCCGAGAGCTTAGTTAGAGATTTTGTATTAGATTTGCTGCTGGATTTTGTGAAAACTCTGTGTTACGTCTTTGAAGACACAGAGCATTATGTTCAAACTATTGCATCGTTAATGGAGCAGACAAAATTATCCTGAAGGCGTGATTTAATTGGGAGTTGAATGCCGTCAAGCGGTAGAGGGCCCCTTCGCCTTGAACGGACTTTCTTTTGCGTACAGTAGATAAGTTTTTCTTAGCTGTCTTTACGTTCTGCATATTGAATTAGTAGTTGTTTTGTTTTATATATTGTGGTCGTACTCATTCTAGTTCTTCCATAAGAAGACACTCTTTCAACAGACCAAAATGATGAATGTTTAAATGACTATGGTATTGTAGGATAGGAGTTAAATTTATATTTGTTTTCAACTAGCTACTGTAGTCATATTCGTTCAAGTTCTTCCACAAGAAGACACTTTGCCAATAAATTAAAACGATGAATGTTTAATGACTATGGTACTATAGGATAGGAGTTGTATTTGTTTTTAACTAGAGACTGTAGTTATATTCATTCCAGTTCTTTCACAAGAAGACATTCTTCCAACAGATCATAACAATGAATGATGAATAGCTATAGTGTTATAGGAGTTAGTTGTAGTTTTTAGTCTTCACTATCACAGTTGTACTTGTCCTAATCATTCTTCCACAAGAAGAAATTCTTCCAAGACATCCTTAAGAAGTTTAAGATATGACTGTGATGTGACAATTTAGTTTTTCATTTGCTTTCAGTTCATTTGCTTTCAATTGCATACAAGTCCACAGTCAAAATTGTTCTACCTCTTCCACAAGAAGGAACTCTTCCAAAATATCACTCATGATGAACAAACCGATTGTGTAACTTCATAGGATAGTGCATGTTAATTAGAATGCTCCGGAGTTTCATTTTGCATTTAATTCATGTCCAACTACTTCATTTCAAAGTTTGATGATGGCTTAGGATTTAACATTGTTCTAGTTTAGAAGCATCTTAAGCTCATGTTTAAATCAATTCATTGCACTCATATCTCATAGTCACACTGACACCCTTTGCACAGTAGATCATTTTAGTTGATAGGATTCCTAAGACAGCCTTCATTATTTACAAATATCTTTTTGTTCTGAAAACCATCATAGATCCATAACTTTAGGAACAGAAGATAACATCATTACAAGGTCTGAAATATCTCTGCAAATTCCTCACTATAAACAGAGCTCTTCCTGAACAGAACTACCCTGAAAAGAAACCAATAACTCTTGGAGAATAGACTCTGACCTTCAATTGAAATTGCAGAATAGAACTAGGAATTAGTCATGGAATAGATGAGTTTAGAATAGAATATTGCATCATGATTAGTGTCTAATTGTCTAGTTAGAAAACTTGCATATTTAAGTGATCATTTCTCAAAGTCTAGTTTGTGTCATTTGTTTAAAAATTCATCATCAAGCTCTTGTTTCTATTCAGTCATAGTTTAGATGTTGCTTCAGTGTTTTTGATTACATTTTCCATTCCATACATTAGGCTCAACTGTGTTCTTGACCACCAATTTCTTTTCATTAGTTTTCTAGACATTTCCATTGTAAACACAAAACTTCAAAAGACCAAAAACATCATAAATCAACATAAAAGACCAAAACATCACAAAACACTACACACAACGCACTAAGAAACAAGCACCTAGGTACATATGGTACATTTCACTTCAGCAGTTTACAAATCCTGGTTGACAATTAAATGAACTCAGTTTAGGAGACTAGATTGAGGCACGACATTTTGGCGCCGTTGCCGGGGAAGTGAAAACTAGGTAACCTTTGTTTCTTAGCATCCAAAAACAATTTTATGCGTAGGGAGAGAGATTCAAGAGGAAGATTTATAAGCAGCAGAGGCAGAAGTTTGATATCTAGAACACCACTTGTTTCATCTAGATCTAGAACTAGTACACCTTCAACTCAAACCCATCTTCCATCCTTTACTGATCCTGGACTTCTAGAAGATCTAAGGTCACCTATTCCATTAGAGAAATCTTCCACTTCATCCACTGAACCTGCTATAAAAGAAGATCCAAAAACTCCTGTTAAGGACACAAACCTTTCTACTTCCACAGGAGAGTCAACCATGGCAGAAGAAGGAGGAGGAGGAGTTGTTAATGGAGAAAACACATTATTTGGAGGAGGTAGAGGTAGAGGTAGAGGAGAAGGAGGAAGAGGTAGAATAGGAAGCTCTTTTGGGTTCCCTATACTTGATGAAGAAACCAATACAACCATGAAAAACATTTCACCTTCTGTCCTTCCGAACTTCTATGGACTTAAAACTGAGGATCCTGAAACTTTCTTGTTCGAATTTGAAGTACTGTGTAGGACTTATGACTACCTTCAAGATGCCCAAAAATTGAAATTATTTCCTTCAACTCTGAAAGAAGCAGCATTGAAGTGGTTTATGAGCTTAAGCAGTAGTTCCATTAGGACATGGGAAGACATGAAACAAGCATTTCTAGAGAGATACTTGGATTATTGTATGCCGGTTAATCATAAGGAAGAAGTGTTCAAGATGTTACAAAAAGAAGATGAAAACCTAGAAGATTTGTTGGAAATATTTAAATACAACATAAAAAGAGCACAAATGGAAAACCTAGATCAAGACACTTTAAAATCTCTTTTGTTGAAAACCATTAGGGATGAATGGTTGGATATCCTTAACATGATGGGAAAAGGGGATATATCACAACTCACATTACCTGAAATATCTGAGTTATGTATCAACCTTTCCGGAGGGAAATCCAAAACTGTCAAAGGTCCAAGAGATCCTGCTCTTGCAAGAGCAAGTAAATCTGCTTCTGGGACAGTAAGTAGATCAGAAATAGGACACATGCTTGATGATTTTAAATATGACATCTTAGGGAGTCTTAGTGAACAAATAGACACCCTCAAGATACAAAACAAGCAAAAGGCTGAATCTGATGCCTTGGCAATCTTTTGTCCCAAATGTAGAAAAAAGCATGCCTTGAGAGAGTGTCCTTTAGATGTAAAAGTTGTAGAAACCTGTGTTATTTGTTCTGAGAAACATGAGACCAAGAATTGTCCTTCTCTTCCTGGTCTCAAGGCTGCTTTTCAAGAAGAAACTCCTACAGATTCCACAGAATCTCTTAACTTTGTATCTAGAAGACCTTGGCAGGGATCTCAGACACAGGGATTTCATGATCAAATGTATAATCAACCTCCACCTTGGAATTCTTGGCAGCAACCTTGGCCCTAATTTCAAAATCAATCTCAAGCTTGGGCACAAGGATCACAAGGTCCCTATGGAAGATACTCTCCATATTATCAGTATCCACCATCCTATCCACCATATCCACATTTTTATCCTCAAAATTCCCAACAAAATTTTCCTCAAAATCTTCAACAAAATTTTCAACAAAATCCTCAACAACATCATCCGAACCAACCTCATCAAAATCAACCACTTCCATTACCATTCCCTCAAAAATCCAATCAATTACCAGCTCAGCCCATACCAAACCCCAATAATAAGAACCCCCAGAATACACACATGATAGAAGGACAACAATTTCCAACTTATTTAATTACTCCTCTAGACCTTAGTGATGTTCAACTTAGGTCTGGAAGGATACTTGAGAAGAGGCAACCTTCTGTGATCATACAAGAACAAGATAATTCTGAGGAAGACTCCCTACGGGTTAATAAAAGTCTTGAGGAAGAAACATCCTTTCAAGGCCAAAACATTGAAAAGCTGAAACAAAAAGATCCAATAAGCCCAACTCCAGTATTAGAGCAACCATCCACATCTACTTCTATACCTCCCTTTCCGGAAAGATTACAAATTGACAAAGGTGTAGAAAAACAAATAATGGTGCCTAATTATGATTTCTTGGATGAATTGAGAAATGCTTGCATTAAAATTCCATTATTGCAAGCCATCAAGGAAATCCCAATTTTAGCCAAAACAATAAAGGAGTTGAGTATGAAGACAACAAAGAAAAGAATAAGAGAAACCAAGAAAATTCAACTGGTAGGACAAATAGCAGATATCATGATGGGTAAGACTACTATTCCAAAGTACCTTGACCCAGGAAATCCAGTTGTCAAAATTCACATCAATGGAATTGAAATTCAAAACACACTCATTGACTTAGGAGTAGCAATAAATATCATGAGTAGACAAATCATGGACAAACTGAAATTTCCTAATCTTCTCTTTACACCCACACTATTACAACTAGCGGATAGATCTGTGATCAGACTAGATGGGGTAATAGAAGATATTCCAGTGTCCCTAGATTCTTGGGAGTACCCTGTGGATTTCATGATCCTGACACCCAAGAATAATCTAGGAGGCCATCCTGTTATACTAGGAAGACCTTGGTTAGCTACAGCTGATGCTTTTATTAGTTGTAGGTCCGGTGATATGTATATTTCTGATGGAAGTTCAACAAATAAATTCACTTTATATCCTCCAGCTAGGACAATTACAGATCTAGATGACACTCAATGGATGGAGGATGAAGAATATTTGCAACCACTCTTCACAATTTCAGAAATTAGTGAAGATAATCAAATTCTGAATACTCTAGAAAATTTTGAATCTTCTCCAGAGCACAAACAAGAATCATTTCAAGAGAAATACAATATTGAGTTCTTGTCATCTAGACAGATGTCTCTTCATTCTATGGACAAATTTGGCAGTTCTACAAGTGAAATTTTTCCAGGCAAAACCTTGAACATAAACAAAAATCTGGAAAAATCTCAACAAGAAGAACTAGTCAAAATATTACAGAGACATTCTTCTGCATATGCATGGGAATACACTGACATGAAAGGGATAAGTCCCAAGACTTGTACTCATCACATCTATATAGAGGCAAATTGCAAACCAATCAGACAACCTCAAAGACGGATGAATCCAAATCTTAGGAAATTGTCAAGGAAGAATTACAAAAATTGTTAAATGTTAACTTCATCTATCCTATTTCAGATAGTCAGTGGGTTTCCCCTTTAGTAATTGTACCTAAGAAAAATGGAAAATGGAGGGTGTGTGTTGACTACCGAGAACTGAATAATGCTACTCTTAAAGACCATTTTCCTTTACCTTTCATAGATCAAGTATTAGATACATTAGCAGGTAAAAAGTACTTTTCATTCCTGGATGGATTTAGTGGTTACAATCAAATCCAAGTAGCACTTGAAGACCAAGATAAAACCACATTTACTTGTCCTTGAGGTACCTATGCCTACCGAGTATTGCCATTTGGATTGTGCAATGCACCTGCAACATTCCAAAGGGCAGTATTAGGAATTTTTTCTGATCTGATACATGACTGTGTAGAGGTGTACATGGATGATTTTACAGTTTATGGGGATACATTTGAAGAGGCTTTAGAAAACTTGGAAAGGTCTTAAAAAGATGTCAAGAAGCAAACCTTTCTCTTAGTCATGAAAAATGTTTTATGATGTTCACTGAAGGTATTGTTTTAGGGCACCACATTTCAGGGGATGGGATTAGAGTTGATGAAGCGAAAGTTGAAGTTATTTCTAACCTATCCATTCCAAGTTGTCAAAGAAATGTAAGAATTTTTCTAGGATTTACGGGGTACTATCGGAGATTTATAGAAAACTTCACCAAAATAGCATCTCCTCTCTTCAAATTACTCACCAAATATTGTGAATTTAAGTGGACTTCTGATTGCCAGTTAGCTTTTGAAACCCTGAAAACCAAAATTTTTGAAGCACCTATATTAAGGGGACCTAACTGGAAGTTACCTTTTCATATCTCGACAGATGCTTCCGATACAGCTCTGGGAGCAGTATTGGGACAGAAAGATTTAATTCCCTATGCCATCTATTATATCAGTAAAAATTTGACTCCTGCAGAGTTAAACTATACTGTAACTGAAAAAGAGTTTTTAGTTGTTGTTCATGCCATTAACAAATTTAGACACTATATAACAGGTTATGAAACTTTTATTCACACTGATCATTCTGCCATTAGATATTTAATGAATAAATCAATCACTAATGGTAGAGTTATAAGATGGTTGTTATTATTGCAAGAATTCAACATTACTATTCTAGATAGGCCTGGAAAACAAAACACTGTGGCTGACTTCCTGTCTAGAATTCAAAATATCAAAGATGACACTCAGGTTGAAGATCAATTTCCTGATGAATATCTTTTTGCAGTTTCTACTCAAACTCCATGGTTTGCTGATATTGCTAATTATTTAGTTTCAGGAAAATTTCCTTCAATTATGAATGCAAGGGATAAAATAAAAATCATTAATGATAGTGCAAGGTATTCATGGGTCGCTAATGAGTTGTACAAGACAGGTTCAGATTTGATCATTAGAAGGTGTGTTCGTGAAGATGAGATGCCTGAAATTCTCAAGGCATGTCATGATGAACCTTGTGGCGGACACTTTGCGGATAAAAGGACAGCCTATAAGATCCTTAATTTAGGATATTATTGGCCATCTTTGTTTAAAGATGCAAGGGAGTATGTAAAAAGGTGTGACAGTTGCCAAAGGGTAGGGAAACCTTCTCCTTCAGGTGAGATGCCATTACAACCTTAGGTACACATTGAACCTTTTGAAAAATGGGCTTTGGATTTTGTAGGACCTATTAGTCCTCCATCAAGACAAAAGAAATATATATTAGTTTGCACTGATTATGTTACTAAGTGGGTAGAAGCTAAACCATTACTTGTTGCTAATGAATCATCTGTAGTTACTTTTCTTTTGAGGATATTTTTACTCATTTTGGTGTCCCAAGGGAAATTGTTACAGATCAAGGAGCTCAATTTACATCAAGGCTAGTGGAGCAAATGATGGAGAAGTACAAAATCAGACATAGAACATCTACCCCTTATCATCCACAAGCAAATGGTCAGGTGGAATCCACTAACAAAGTCATTGAAGGAATCCTAACAAAGACTGTTCATCTACATAGAAGAGATTGGGTAGATAGGCTTCCTGAAGCCTTGTGGGCCTATAGAACCACATGGAGAAACACAACAGGCCATACTCCTTATGAGCTTGTTTATGGAAAGCAAGTTTTGTTTCCTATAGAGTTCCAAATCCAAACATTCAAGATGCCAGTTCAGCTAGGACTTGATCTAACGGAGGCACAAAAGCATAGACTGGAGCAAATTAATGAATTGGATGAGATCAGACAAGATGCAGTTCAGAAAACAAGTCTAGTCCAACAGCAAAGAGCTAGATGGCATGACAAGTACATCAAAGAGAAGAAATTTAAAGAGGGTGATTGGGCTCTCTTGTTTGATTCAAAATTCAAGGATTTTCAAGGGAAATTTCGGACACATTGGCTTGGGCCATATGAAATTGTTCGAATTTTTGATAATGGGGCAGTAAAAATCAGAACTATAGATGAAGAGGAGGTCACTTTTCTTGTGAATGGCCATAGACCGAAGCTATACCACAAGCCACTCTCAAGAGAAGAGTTTGTCAAGAAGTTCCAAGGAGACAATGATGTGAAGTTAATGAAGAAGAGTCTCTCTTCTTCATCAACTTGATTAAATTTTCTGAAGCATTTCTCTTTGAAAAAAAAAAAAAAATATAAAAAAAAAATAAAAAAAAAATAAATAAAGGTATAAACATGAAAACCAATCACTGATTGGCATGTTTATACAGAAAAGATAGGGTGAAAATCAGAGTTTCTCTGACACTCTAACTTTTCCCATTTTTGTTTCTAAGCAGTTGTTATAAAAATCATAAGTTCAGTGCCATAGTACTTATGATTCATTTCATCTCATTCCATTCACTATCCATCCATACTTCATCTCATCCATCATTCACATTTCACTCCATTCCATTTCATTCATTTCACTCCATTTCATTCCATTCATTTCACTCCATCTTCCATTCACTTCATTCTCATGTCAAAACATAGAATTTGATATCTTGCTGCAAGTGAATAAAAATATGCCATGAATTGCAGTACAGCCCTTATGTTCCTTCATTCCATGAACTGAATCCATTCTTATTCCATTATCCACTTCATAATCCATCATTTATTTCATCCATTTTCATAAACATTTCACCCATCTCCCAGAAACATTTCATTTTCATGATAAAAGTGTTCTACAGGGACATTCTGCAGCTCAGTGTACATTCTGTAGCTGATCGGCCTTTTCTGCAGCCCGATAGTCTTTCCACAGCTACAAGTCTTGAAGGCATCAACCAGCAGACATCAGAGTTACAAAAAAGTGATCCAGTGAATTCATGAATCAAAGACATCAAGAAAATAGTGAAAGATTCCTCCAAAAATGAGCAAAGAAGACAAAGGCTACGAAAACATCAAGGGCAGAGGTAACAAATTTAAATTACGATGGCAATTCATGAAAATTTAGCATAGTTTAGTTGTGGATTATTCAAAAAGTTGTTTTAATTATTTTATTGATCAAACACCAAACAAAACCCTCTATAGACTTTGTATTAAAACTTCCAATTCAAATTTTCTATCCAATAGCATTTGAGCGGTGGAACGGCCAAATCATTTGAAATTCCCACGACTCTTAACCAAGTTCTTTAATGATGAAGATTTTTCCTGCCATCGTAAATCCTCCGCCGTTTCCTCAAATCATTAATGCAATCCTCCACCTCACTCCACCACTCTATGTCGTGACCATTTGCCATAACTTCATTCCGTAGCCAGTATTCCATTCCGAAGGCAGAAGCATTATTATCATCAGGAGAAGAACAGAAGAGGTACATTGGAAGCATAACGGTGTGAGAACTCACTGAACAGAGAGCATATCACTGAGAACAAAGTTTGGAGCATTTGCACTGTCAACACAGAATTGTGGCCGTGTAGAGTTTAAAGCCTGTTGCTACCAGAAGACAGAGGTGCTAAAATTGAAGACTTTGCTACCAAAGACAGAGGTGTGGTAGTAATTGAAGTTTGAAGTCTGTTATTACCAAAGACAGAGGTGTGGTAGTGACTAGTTTTGAAGTTGTTGTTACCCGAGACAGAGAGGCTGTAGTGTTGAATTTGAAGCATACCATTTGCTATCAGAGACAGAGGTTGAGTTTGAAGTCTGGTGTTACTAGAAACATAAGCGTTTTTCAGTGATTGAGTTTGAAGTCTTCTGTTACCAAAGACGGAGGTATTGCACAAAAAGAAATTTGAAATCATCTACCACTGTCTATCAGAGACACATTAGCTCGAAAATTGAAATTTCTTCCATATCATTCCAAAGTTCAACAGAAGTACATCAGTCCGAGGATTCGAAGGCATTTTTCAAACAGAGGCATACAAACCAGAGATTTTTAAGACTGTAGCTATTTCAAAGGTATGTTCTTCCAAAATTGAAGCCATTTTTATTTAGAGCTTGAAGCCATTTTTAATCCAAAAGTAAAAGCCATTGTTTTGTGGATAGAGAAGAGTGTTAATTAATAGTGAAAAATCATGGGTTTCATCGTAAGGATTGAGCCTATAGGATCAAAATATTTAGAAGGTTATCCACAATGCAAGGAGATGCTACAACAAATAGGATGGCTCCAATTCTTGGAAAAGTTTAATGGTTGTCATAAGGAAGTCACCAAAACATTTGCTAGATCATTCCAAGGCACTGAGGTTGAAATAGGAGATGTTAAGTTTACTGTTAATGAAGTTTTTATAGCAGAGGCTACAGGATTATCCAGAGCAGGGGAAAGATGGTTTAAAAATAGGGAATTCCATAATGACTCATGGAAACAAATCTTAAAATCACCAAACATGGATGTTAGTGTGTTCAAGAAGGGAATTCCCAGTACAACATTGAAGAGCAAATGGAGGAATATACTACTTCTTTTACAGAAATTTGTTACATGTGAGGGTAGATATGGGACATTTTATGTCTACCATATGAGACTAATGTTGCATTTTCTAGGAGAAGATTTGAATTTACCATATTTCTTGTATCAAAGTCTGAAAAAAATGGCTTCCCGTGTTCAGAGAAGAGTTCAGTTTTTGGAAACAACCCTGTATCATCATGGGTTAATCAAAATTTTAGTTGAGCATCATCTATCTAAATCAAATGATACATGGGATGACTTCTTAATAAGAAATCATTTTGAGGAAGCAAAAGAACTATCACCTGAACCACAGGCCACAAAGAGAAGTAGGAGATGGAGGACTCCAACAGGTAAAATTGACAAACCGGTTCAAGAAAGCAGTGAAGAAGTCATTTTGGAGAAGTTGACTAGAATCGAGAGTCAACTCAAGGCAGAAAAGGTAATCAAGGAATCTGTTATAGAAAAAGGGGAGGGTTCCTCTCAACTTAGGAGAAGCCACAGATTAAAAGGAAAACTGAAGAAAACATCAATCAAACAAACAGGGGTAATCAATATTGAAGATGAAGAAACATCCATGGAAGAGTATGATGATGAAGATTTTTATAAAGGCACCCCTGAGATTGATCCTGCTCAACAGGAAATCTATGATTATGTGGAAACTTTAGAAAGAACAGCTTCAGAAAGAGAAGAGAGAACCCCCAGTCCTCCACTAACTGAAATTGATATATTGAGGAGGGATAGGTATGAGTTGGAGGTGTTGAATAGACACATCAAAAATGAGAATGAAATTCTCAAAGATCAAATCAAGCTCAAGACTGACATGAACTCAACCTTATCCCTGCATATAGAGAAAATGGAGAGAACCAATGAGAAGATGAAGACAAGGAACAGAAAGTTGATCAGAGCACTCACAAACCTCAGGTTCAAACTTGTGATCAGGAAACCCAGAAGGCCTTTAGCATGCAGACAAAGGAAAAGAAGGGGATTAGATGTCCTTGCAGAAGCCTCAGAATTCATAGGATAATTTTCATGAGGACATGCAAAGAGACAACAGTGGGGGTATGTTGAGCCTCAAATTTGTGCTTTCCTTCACCTCATTTTACCTCATTTTTCCCTTGGCCATTTCTATTTTAAATCCAATTGATCAATAAAAATAGTTAAAACTACTTCTAGAATGGTTTACATAACTGACTTGTTGAATTTTGTGATTTTTGCCATTGTTAAGCATTTTTGACCGGAACTAGCTGCAGAATGCATGCATTCCGTAGCTAACCAGCGATTCTGCAGCTACCTTTATGTTTGAGCATGTTCCAGGTGGCCTCTTGAAGAAAAACGCATATGGGCATGATCCACGTCGTGCCTACATGGTGTGTTTCTCGTCATGGAAGAGGAAATGGATTCTGGGTACGGTTATGCACGTGTGAACACATTTGTGAAGGAAGACTCCTACTAGGACTGTCACAGTCCAGGTGTCTTTTCTCCTTTACGCAGCCACCTCAAAGACTCCTAAGATGATTTGGATTAGGAAGACATCATTCCTAAATTATTGTAATTATTGTTACTTGCATTTACTTTATAAACTCTTGAGTAGGCCGAGAGCTTAGTGAGAAATTTTGTGTAGATTTGCTGCTAGATTTTGGTGTAAACTCTGTGTTACGTCTTTTAAGACACAGAGCATTATGTTCAAACTATTGCATCGTTAATGGAGCAGAAAAAATTATCTTGAAGGCGTGATTTAATTGTGAAGTCGAATGCCGTCAAGTGGTAGAGGGCCCCTGCCCCTTGAACGGATTTCTTTTGCGTAAACTAGATAAGTTTTTCCTAGCTGTCTTTACGTTCTACATATTGAATTAGTAGTTGTTTTGTTTTATATACTGTAGTCGTACTCATTCTAGTTCTTCCATAAGAAGACACTCTTCCAACAGACTAAAATGATGAATTTTTAAATGACTATGGTATTGTAGGATAGGAGTTAAATTTGTATTTGTTTTTAACTAGCTACTGTAGTCATATTCGTTCCAGTTCTTCCACAAGAAGACACTTTTCCAATAAATTAAAATGATGAATGTTTAATGACTATGGTACTGTAGGATAGGATTTGTATTTGTTTTTAACTAGATACTGTAGTTATATTCATTCCAGTTCTTTCACAAGAAGACATTCTTCCAACATATCATAACAATGAATGATGAATAGCTATAGTATCATAGGAATTAGTTGTAGTTTTTAGTCTTCACTATCACAGTTGCACTTGTCCTAATCATTCTTCCACAAGAAGAAATTCTTCCAAGACATCCTTAAGAAGTTCAAGATATGACTGTGATGTGACAACTTAGTTTCATTTGCTTTCAGTTCATTTTCTTTCAATTGCATACAAGTCCACAGTCAAAATTGTTCTACCTCTTCCACAAGAAGGAACTCTTCCAAAATATCACTCATGATGAACAAATCGATTGTGTAACTTCATAGGATAGTGCATGTTAATTAGAATGCTCCGGAGTTTCATTTTGCATTTAATTCATGTCCAGCTACTTCATTTCAAAGTTTGATGATGGCTTAGGATTTAACATTGTTCTAGTTTAGAAGCATCTTAAGCTCATGTTTAAATCAATTCATTGCACTCATATCTCATAGTCACACTGACACCCTTTGCACAGTAGATCATTTTAGTTGATAGGATTCCTAAGACAGCCTTCATTATTTACAAATATCTTTTTGTTCTGAAAACCATCAATGATCCATAACTTTAGGAACAGAAGATAACATCATTACAAGGTCTGAAATATCTCTGCAAATTCCCCACTATAAACAGAGCTCTTCCTCAACAGAACTACCCTGAAAAGAAACCAATAACTCTTGGAGAATAGACTCTGACCTTCAATTGAAATTGCAGAATAGAACTAGGAATTAGTCATGGAATAGATGAGTTTAGAATAGAATATTGCATCATGATTAGTGTCTAATTGTCTAGTTAGAAAACTTGCATATTTAAGTGATCATTTCTCAAAGTCTAGTTTGTGTCATTTGTTTAAAAAGTCATCATCAAGCTCTTGTTTCTATTCAGTCATAGTTTAGATGTTGCTTCAGTATTTTTGATTACATTTGCCATTCCATACATTAGGCTCAACTGTGTTCTTGACCACCAATTTCTTTTCATTAGTTTTCTAGACATTTCCATTGTAAACACAAACTTCAAAAGACCAAAAACATCATAAATCAACATAAAAGACCAAAACATCACAAAACACTACACACAACGCACTAGGAAACAAGCACCTAGGTACATATGGTACATTTCACTTCAGCAGTTTACAAATCCTGGTTGACAATTAAATGAACTCAGTTTAGGAGACTAGATTGAGGCACAACACTACCTACAATTTAAATCCTACCTATTCACATGCAGGTCGATTCTTCTCCATGCAGTTAGGCTAAAATTTGAGGTTAAAAGTATATCCTAATTTTATTATGGGTTTTAAATTGAATATGTGCTAAGGATATAGTTAACACACCTTTATCCTATCTACTAGGGGTCACTTTCACATTAGACCAAACCTCCACAAACTAATTTTTCTTAACCATATCCCTAAATTTGCATCTAGGAGTAGGAATCCAAGCCTTTATAAATCCATGAAATATGCATTCAAGGGGGACATTAAGAGTTTTGAGTTCAGATTCAGAGGGATAGAGCCAATTTTTCTTTCAGCATAGCTCGACTGTCCGAACGCGGAATTGAGCGCAGAGACAGGTGTTGAAAAGATGAAAGAGAGAGCTTCCTGTTTTCAATGACCAAAAAATCCTGTGAGCATGATCATTCTCTTTTTTTTGTGTAAATAATTCCTTGGATAAATCCTAATAAAGCGGATTCCCATCTTGAAAGCAGACTCGGAGATGTAGTTCACCAAGGATGAACTCCGTGGTCATTGTTTTTTGTTTCTTCTCTCTGTTATTTGTTGTGTTTTCATTCTTAATTTGTTGCTGGTTTAATTCGTGAATGATTTCCTTCACTCTTCCATATAAAAGCATTCATCAGTTAATGATCAATTCACTTAATGCAAAACTATTCAAACTATCTCAACACATAATCGATCACATTCACATCAATCCCTCATGGAGAAACCATTAATTTGATAAAAGAAATTTACTTTTATTGTAAATTAATTTTGAATTAAAAATTGAAATTAATTATATGCATAATGAAAACATTTATTTTTTAATAAATAAAAAATGTGAAAGCCTTTTTTATTTTAATGAAAAATACTCATGAAATTAACATGGGAAAATCTGGACCCAATAATTCACCTATTTTTATTTTCACTGAAAATTATCATAATTTGACGCTTCAAGATCCTAATAACTAACCACACAATCCTACCTTGGAATCAAACACACAAATGATTTGTCCACATTTTTCAAAATACTCCCAACCATCACCATGAATAAAGACTGGCAACAACGCACACTTGAATTGAATTTTGTTGCAGGAAGGACAAGCACAGGATCCATGCTTACAAACATTTTCATGCAATCCCTGCAATATCAGAAACATAGTACCTGAGTCATTACTGTGCATTTAATTCTTTACCCACCGTATTCACCTACCTTGTGCTCACACTCTGCTATTGGAAGTTCTTAACCTTGCCCGCATATCGCAACCCACAAGTTTTAAGCCTTTCCTCTTAATAATTTGTCATAACATAAGTTTCCACCGATGCGATATCAATGGGACCCATCAACCTCTACCGCATTGCCAAATCACATGCAAACCTTTGTATTTATGCCTTTCCTTACCTTTATGCATTTCGTACTTCCCACTCTTTAGCTCGTCACATTTTGGACACCACACATATTAGCACTTAAATTTTGTGTTCCACTATGAGCCTTGCAATGGTGCGATCCGATATCGCCATCACACATTTCAATTGTAAATGTTTAATTTTTCCAATTAATTTTCTGCAGGTTATTTGTTTTACGTCGCGATGCGATAGTGCCAACGCACATCGCAAATCGCAAGCTCAGGAGAATAGTGCTCAATTAAGTTTTTACATCACCGAAGTATGATATGTAATGTCAGCGCAGATATGATATGGTTTTAAGACCGAAACCTGAAGGATTTCAAGTCTGGTGTACAAAGGTTTTGTGCGTTGTTTAATGAAGATATGTCCTTTCATGACGAAAGGGCGTTTGGTTGTTAAATTTCCGATCCAACATTGATTTAGCATTAAGTTTCAGGCTCCGACCATTCCGTATTAAAGCAATGTAATTTTCATATTTTTAGAGAGATGAATGAAGAAAATTTTTCCTTTCCTATTTTTCACTTTGTCTGTCTGTGTGAGAATTTTTATTTCGGCATTTGTGTAAATCATTTATGCTTCTTTGTTTGTGTATGTTCTTGACATAGATCAGAGCATACCATATTTTCCAACTTGGCATCGAGTTTTCCATTGGAAATTTCAATATGGTATCAGAGTAGGTCTAGGCTCTCAGTGAAAGAACGAGCAACTCTTTACTGAAGAAGTTGAAAGGTAGTTTCAGAAGCGGATTCTCTAACAGTGAGAAGGTTTTGTTTACACAGTCAAGCTGGTAGCAACAGGCAGAAGCCTGACTAATCCCCAACTACCACAATTCAATGGGAAGAGTTATGATTATTGGGCTATTACAATGAAGGCCCTGTTCTCCTCACAATATATTTGGGAGCTGGTGGAAAATGGTTTCCAAGAACCAATAGATGAAGAAACATATAATTATTTTACATGAGCACGAAGAGATTTGTTGAGAGAAAATAAGAAGAAGGACTGATAAGCCCTCTTCTATATTTTGCAAGCAGTACATGGAAGTATTTTACCAAGGGTTGCAGTAGCAATGAAGTCCAAGGAGGCATGGGATACCCTGCTGATAACCTACCAAGAGATGGAGAAGGTGAAGACAACAAAACTTCAAATGCTGAGAAGAGATTTTGAAACTATTTGTATGAAAGAGTCTAATAACATAGACTCATTATTTACACATGTGATTGGGTTGGTTACCCAAATCAGGTCTCATGGAGAGACACTTGAAGAAAGGAGAATAGCTAAGAAAGCCTTAAGAAGTATACCATCAAGGTTTGATTCCATATTTGTAGCCATAGAAGAGACAAATGATCTCTCACATTTTTAAGTGGATGAGATTGATGCATCACTCATGTCTCATGAGAAAATATTGAAAAGAGAAGCAAAATCCTCATTAGAGCATGCATTTAAGACAAAAATGTCTTTTGGTCAAGCTAGAGGTCGAGGAAGATCAAAATACCGAGGACAAGGAAGAGGAAGAAGACCACATAGAGGTGGAAGAAGAAACCCTACAAGCACAAGTGGAAGGGGCAGCAATCGGAATCCAAGCCAAGGCTCAAGAAAGAATCAAGCAAAATGACAGAGGTATGATAAATCTCAAGCCCAATGTCATTATTGAAAAAATTATGGTCATTATGCAAATGAATGTAGAAAGAATGAAAATGATATGGGTAGTAAACCTAGTGTAAATTTCACAAAATAAAATGAGAACCATGGTAGCATGCTTTTAGCTTGTAATGTAGCACAATCAAAATAAGTGGATCTATGGTTCTTAGATTCAAGGTGTAGTAACCATATGACTGGAAACATAGCAATGTTTTCCTATCTAGATGAGAGTCTAAAATCAAAAGTGACAACGAGGACTGATAGGAAGATCTTTGTCATGGGGAAAGGAAGAGTAAACATATTGACAAATAAGGGAGAGAAGAAGTTCCTGCTAGATGTCTATGATGTCCCTGGCCTGAAATGTAACCTTCTAAGCTTTGGAAAACTCATGAAAAATGACGACAATGTGTTTTTTAAAAATGATGTGTGCACAATCATGTATAAACCTCCAAGTAGATAGCTCATTGCAAAAGTGCATATGACAAGCAATAGAATGTTTCATCTCAAGATCAGATCAGACTTGAAGGAAGGAGGTGTTGTAGCAGCAGTCAGACAAGAAATTTTTCAAGAAGAAGTGAAGGATGAGAATTGGTTATGGGATTTGATATTTGGACATCTCAATTTTGGAGGTTTGAACTTGTTGCATAGAAAAGGCATGGTAAATGGATTACGACTCATAAAGAAACTATAAAACCTATGTGAAGGCTGCATCTTGGGAAAACAACATAGAGATTTTTTTACAGCAGGAAAGAGTATAAGGGAAAAGGAACCTTTCGATATTTTCCACTCATATTTATGTGGACTAATGCAAACACCATAATTAGATAGCAATCACTATATGTTGACATTTATAGATGATTACATAAGGAAGACATGGGTCTATTTTCTAAAACATAAAAGTGAATTTTTTGAATAGTTCTACCACTACAAATCTCTTGTTGAGAAGTAAAGTGGACACTACATAAAAGTGTTGAGAATAGTTAGAGGTGGAGAATATATCTCCAAAAACTTCCTATGTTTCTGTAGGAAGCATGGAATATACAAGTAGTTTACCACAAGGTATACACCTCACCAAAAAGGTGTTGCAAAAATAAAGAATAAGACCACCATGGACATGGTAAGAAGTATGTTGAAGGCAAAGAATTTTCCAAATGAGTATTGCGGAGAAGTTATCCCTTGTGCAGATTATACCATAAATAAATGTCCAACCAAGAGTGTTATGAACAGATTTCCAGAAGAAGCATAGAGTGGAACAAAGCAAATTTTCACTCACATGAGAGTGTTTGGATGTGTGGCATATGCACATGTCCTGGATTAGTTAAGGAAGAAGTTGGACAGCAAGGGGGAGAAATTTATATTTCTTGGGTATAGTGATGAATCGAAGGCTTACAAGCCCTATAATCCATCAAACCAGAAAGTACTAATAATCAAAGGCTTTCAGTTCAAAGAAGAATAATCTTGGGATGGAATTTTAGAGAAGACACTAAATGTGAAGACATGTATTTCACATGATGAGAAACATGAATGGACTACAACAAGAAACTCATCAGCGGTGGCTCCTCCTCCACCTACACAAGCTCAACAGAGCACACCACGAAAGAAATAGAACAAAATTCAGAAACCAAGAAATTTCTTCTCCAAGCACACCACAAGGATCAACAACTCCCTCGAGTTTGAGTGCAACTCCAAGCACATTTTCAGAAAATACAAGAATACAAAAATTTGGAAATTTAAGTGAAATTTATGAGAAAGAAGAAGTTGATAATAGTGTTAGTCTGAATTATTTATTTGCATTATATTTTTCATGTTGATGACCCCCAATCCATTTCGAAGATGCAATCAAAGGAGTGAAGTGGATTGAAGCAATGAATGAAGAGGTAGGAGTAATATAAATAAATGAAACATGGGAGTTAGGGGACCTCCCACAAGGAAAATAAGTTATTGGAGTGAAATGGGTCTATAAGACCAAGAGAAACCGTAAAGGAAAGATAGAAAGGCAAAAATCAAGGCTAGTTCTAAAAGGCTACAAGCAGCAGCAAGGAAGAGACTATGAGAAAATATTTGCAAGAGTTGCAAGGATGGAGACACTACAGAAAATGTTGTCAATAACATCACAACGGAAATGGAAATTTTATCAAATGGATGTGAAGTCAGCATTCTTGAATGGAGTGCTAAAAGAGTAGTTTTATGTTGAACAACCTCTTAGCTATGAGATAGAAGGCGAACAACACAAAGTGTGTAAGTTGTGAAAATCCCTTTATGGGTTGAAGAAAGCACCATGAGCATGGTACAACAGGGTTGATGCTTACCTGATAGACAATGGGTTTGACAATTGTGATGGTGAACCCACACTCTACATCAAAGAAAATGACATTAAGATCCTTATTGTTGTTTTGTATGTAGATAATTTGATTTTTATAGGCAATGATGTTTCTGTCATTGCTGATTTCAAGTAGTCATGAAAAGTGAGTTTGAAATGACTGACTTGAGGCTATTAAGATAATTTTTGGGCATAGAAGTAAAGAAAATAGAAAAGGGAATTTTTATCTCCCAAGAAAAATATGTTGCAGAAGTTTTAAAAAGGTTCAATATGGAGAACAACAAGTCATCATCAACTCAAACTGTCATGGGGTTGAATTTGAGAAAGGAATATTGCAACAAGAATGTCAATCTGACATTGTACAAGAGCTTGGTTGGCAGTGTAATGTATTTGACTACAACCAGACCTGATATAATCTATGCAGTAAGTTTGATATCCAGATTCATGCAGACACCCAAGGAAACACATTGGCAAGCAACCAAGAGAATATTGAGGTATGTAAATGGAACAAAGGAGTACAGTGTTCTATACACCGATATTGATGATTTTAAGATGATTGACTACACTAACAGTGATTGGGATGGAAGTGTTGATGACAGAAAGAGTGCACCAAGGTATGTTTTTCATTCAGGATTGAGAGCCATTTGATGGGATTTGAAGAAGCAAATAATAGTTTCATTATCAACAACATAAGCTAAATATGTAGCAACAACAGTAGAGGCATGTCAAATAGCTTGGATGAGAAGGATGCTGAGGGATTTATGTCATGAACAAAATAAAGGAAACCAAATTTTCTATGATAACAGCTCAGCAATTGCATTGTCAAAGAATTCTTCTTTTCACAAGAGAACAAAGCATATTGATGTGAAATACCATTTCATGAGGGAATTAGTTAACGTTGGTTAAATTGTGTTGCAGCATTGTAGGTCAGAGAAACAATTTGCAGATATCCTAACAAAGCCATTGGGACAAAAAAGTTTTTTTTATATCAAAAAGTGTCTGGGAATTACTGATGGTGGTAGTTGTGATTAAGGGGGAGTGTTGGAAATACTCCTAACCACCGCCATGAATAAAGACTGGAAACAACCCACACTTGAATTGAATTTTGTTGCAGGAAGGAAAAGCACAGGATCCAAGTTTGTAGGCATTTTCACACAATCCCCGCAATATGAGAAACATATTACTGAAGAAATTAGTGTGTGCTTAATGCCTTACCCACCATATTCACCTACCTTGTGCTGACACTCCACAATTGCAAGTTCTTAACCTTGCCCGCATATCACACCCCACAAGTTTTAAGCCTTTCCTCTGAAGACTTTGTTGTAACATAAGTTTCCGCCAATATGATATCAGTGGGAGCCATCAGCCTCTACTGCATGACCAAACCACATGCAAACCTTTGTATTTTTTCCTTTGCTTACCTTTATGCGTTTCACACACCACACATCTTAGCCCTTACATTTTGCGATGGTACGATGTGATATCATCATCGCACATCGCAATCGAAAATTTTTAAGTTTTGCAATTAAGTTGTCGTGGGTTATTTTTTTTATGTCTTGATGTGATTGTGCCAACACACATCAAAAATCACAAGCTAAGGAGAGTAGCGCCCAGTTAATTTTTGGCATTGCCGAAGTATGATATGTGATGTGCGCACAGATGCGATATCCTTTCAAGACCAAAACCTGAAGGATTTCAAGTCTGGCATACAAAGATATGAAAAAAGGACGTTTAGCTGTTAAATGTCTGATCCAGCATTGATTTAGCATTAAGTTTTAGGCTCCAGCCATTTTTTCTTAAAGAAATGTAATTTTCGTATTTTAGAGAGATGAAAGAAGAAAAGTTTTCCTCTCATATTTTTCGCTCTCTCTGTCTATGTGTGAATTTTTATTTCCGCATTTGTGTAAACTATTTGTGCTTCTGTGTTTGTGTATGTTCTTAACATAGATCATATCATACCAGATTTTCCAACTTGGCATCAGAGCTTTCCATTGGAAATTTCAATACAGATGGTCAAGAATCGGCAACCACGACAAGAAGGCTTTTTTACAGTGCCAGATTATAAGGCCTCTTTTTCTTCTTTTATCACATAAGTCCCAAAGCGAGTAAGATGGAACTGAGTCACTCTCAATCCTCCTCGGTCCATGCCAGCTAAACAATTTTACCGTCAGAATCAACCACAAAAATGAATCTTTTACATGGTAAGGAATCACAAACCACACAGGAAGGGATTTTGACAAAGCTAGAATATAAAGTGGCCCCTTTTACTTCGCTTATCGCAGAAGTCTCAGAGCAAGTAAGATGGAACTGAATTTCTCTCAATCCTTCTCGAACATCGCAATCTCCGCAAATGGATGTGGCTATGGAGACGACCTCATGAATTGAACAATAAATCATTCAAAAAGTTTATAGTATCATGGAGTCATCAAACAAAATAGACGTTAAAGGTTTTTCTGTTAAATATTTGCCTCACATTTTTCTGCTGCTATCATTATCCACAACCTTGGTACCCTGATGATTTTCAGAAGTCTCTATATAAATCACTCTCTAAGCTTCACCAATTATATAGAAATATCTGTTATATGATTTTACTCGTAGCAATCTGAAGCTTGTGATAGTATCATGACACCTCAAAATAGTCGCAATAAATGAAAGCTGAGACTTAGAGGAATCTGAAGTTTGAGATCGTATGCGATTGAATCAAGATTGTATTCTTAGTGTTGAATCACGAGGTCAAAGGACTGAAAGACGTGGCTGTGCCTATTGGGAAGACCCCAAGGCGGTCCTTCGGGGGTGGCGCATCAATAGGACAATATCAGATTTTTTCTACAAAAATGAGCCGAAGCTGTACAAATTTGGACCCGAATCTACAGGAAGTAACGGATTTGAATGTAGAGAAAGCTCAATGCGAGTGCTATGGAATGTTTGAAGAATGTATTAATAGGGTGAGATATCTCTTCTATGGCTACTAGATGTACGGGAACTGCGCAGAAGTTGTGACGGTAGAATGACATCGGATGGGTAAAGGAGTAGCCAGGGAGGACGCTCTACCTTCGCATATCGCTATGTGTGTTAAATTCAAAAAGGACTCCCAATATTATCCTGAGCTTTGTCTTGCTGAATCAATGTGCAAATTTCCCAGTGAAATGGTCTAAGATCAAACCCCAATAGTCCCAGAGACAATGCAATAGAGAAAAGTACTATTTCCCATACTACCAGATGCATTACTGCGATTGTAAGGAAAAACATTAACACCAGTTTTTTGATCTTTATTTTGATGGTCATATACTATCAGAACTCTGCACAACAATTTCTCAAATTTGTCTAGACTACAAATTTAATTCTTCCCTTTTAAAATATATCTTCGTTTTTCTTTTCTATGTTGATACAGCCTTAATCTTAAGCTTCTGGAAACATTTCTTTGTTGTTAACCATAAGGGCTATCATTTCAATCATGTATGTGGCCAACTTCCATTTGAATTTGGTAGACATATACATTGGTCAATAGTTCTTTTACCCACATGGATTGCCTTATCTAGTAGCATCCTCCACACTTTTGGCATCCATGGCCATTCTCTTCCCAGCCTGAGGATCATTCACTTGCATGACTCTAAATATTATCCTAACGCCCCTCTATTTACCTAATCTTACCACACCTTTGTTGGTCACTCACTAAATCCACATTCTCATGAATGTGCCACTGCATTCCACATGACCACTCACCCACACACATTGCACTAGACAATCTATCGAAACAACACCATTCCATGCACATCAAACCAAGACTAGCCAATTAGACCCTCACCCTTTAAGGTTACTCTCTTCCACCATCACGCCAACCATTATACCACTTGGTCACCCATTTCCATGTTTGTATATTCCAAGCCTTTTTAAATTATTTTTGCAAGTGTAAAAATAGTTTTTTTGGGAAAAATATCTTCACCCATTTTTCATGTCCATTACCTGGTGGTAGTCACTAGTGGCCCTCACTTGGAACTTTCATCACTTGTCATTCATTCCACATCACATATCACAATAAATCACATATCACCATTTTCAATTAGAATAATCATCCCTTATTCCCGTAAACATCCTCCCAATTTCAAGAGCCTACTTCTTAGCATTTTGTTTTTACTACCACAACTTGCATTCACACTCCAACCTTGGGCAGTTCACAATACACGTTACTCACTATCAACCTTGTTCATTATTCTTTGGCCCACCATAATGGACTACTTGTATCACCTTCACATGGATTTTCCATAATCATCTCTTTCAGATAGTAATTTCTTCTTTTTTGACAACCTCAAAACTCATAATCCAAACTAGAAGAACTACCTTGGTTGTTCCCCCTATTACAAGTCAATATGCAGTGAAATGGCGGTAATCATAATTACTGAGTTATTTTGTTGGTCCCCCTAATGTTTTAAATAAACAAAATTTTCAAATCATGGGTGCATCGTACTTCACGACTATTTCATTTTACTCATTTAGTTAAAGATCCATGCTTTCATATGACAACTCCTTTAGCAGTGCCTAATAATTGAATGCATCGGGAACCCAATTTAGCTATTTTTTTAGATAAGTCCCTAAGTGTGAAAGAATTTATCTTCTTCATCTAACAACACATAAACCACCTTTAAAACTTATTATTAGTATTTTCATGTGTATTTGTAATTTCTTAGTCAAAGTCATGATCATGAGCATGGGAAATTTCGGCCTCATATAAACACTTTTTGTATAAACATTTCTATCAGCATGGTGTCCTTGCACTTATCTGTAAGGTATTTTTCAATCCTCTCCTAAAAAATACACTCTATATTAAGAAGTTAGCAGGGCTCTTTGTCAAGTACAACAAAATGTGATGTATTTAGATGATATTTTTACTCCTAACCTCATACATTATCAGGAAAATATTAATATGGAAAATATTATACACAATTGTACAAGTAAAAAAACATTCAACGTCACCAACAACATGTACGAGTGTGTACTTCTAAGATAGAAACATCATGAAAACCAAGAAATTAAAAGGTTCTTTAAGATTTATTTAAAAAATCAAGCTTTATGGGTACGCCAAAGGAAAGTTTTACCATAACCTTGTGGCTATTCCTTCGATAGTAGCGATGGTTTTCCAAAGAGGCAATTCAACATACCCTATACCACATTACATATATTGGCCAGTTTTTTCGTAACAATGCGAGGTCAAACAACCATTTTCGAGTAGCTCTAATTTGAATTTGGGAAATGTGTAACCCCAAGGGAATGCTCCTATCCTTCTTGAAGTCTCTTTCACATTAATGAGTGAAGCAAGGATGGATATGATTTAAATTCTATAAACTCAAGGCAACAAAGAGCCAAAACAAAAATAATTCCATCAATTATTATGCTGTCAAAATTTCCCAAGGAAATCAAGCATCCCATTTCCAAGGAAGGATTCATCGTTGTAGAGTTATCCCACAAATATACTTGAGAGTGAGAGGAGATTGCAAAGGATTGGAGAGACCAAATTCCTTACTGATATCTAAGAGGTACCATTTCCCTCATTTATTGTCTTCAAGTGTATTCTACACCTGTTGTATCTCTACCATCAAAAACTTAATAAAGAGAACTAATTCCCAATATTGTTTGTTTTATTTGTTTCTCTGAGTTTCATGTGTTTGAATTTTAGTCTCTTAGTTTATTTTTTATGCAATTTTATTCATTAATTACAGTGAATTGTTTAGCTTATGTTTAGCCACTCACATTATTTATTTTGTGTGACTTTGCAGGTAAACAATGTTACCGATGAAATAGGTAATCTGACCTCAAAACGGGAACTCTAGCCCAAAAAGACTCAAAAACCATGAAAAAACACCAAAAAAAAAAGTGTGTATTCCAGAACGCACTTGTTTTTTTTTAAAGGTCAAATTTCAACATTTTATAAAATTATGCTAAAAACAAAATTGTTTCTTGAAAAAGGGATTGAAAAAACACCCTCAAAACAAAACCAGTTGATGCTAGAATAACAAAAAAAAAATGTGTCATACTTTTGACATTTTTAAAAATAGAACATTTTTTAATTTTAAAAATTCAAACATTAAAAAAAACCTAAAATTTAAGAAAAAAATTAAATTTGAAAAATAAAAACATTTAAAAACTTAAAATTTAAAAATATATAGACCCAAAAAAAAAAAAAAATTGAAACATTAAAAAAACCTAAAATTTAAGAAAAAAATAAAATAAAAAATATTTTAAAGATTAAAATCTAAAAATATATAAAAAAATAAAAACAAAATAAAAATATTATATTAAATAAAAAAACAATTAAAAAAAAGGAAGGAAATTATAAAAAATAAAATATAGAAATTAAATTTAAGAAAGAAAAAGAAAATGTTTATTAAATTAAAAACCAAAAAAATTAAATTTTAAAACAAAAAATTAAATTTAAAGAAATGTATTAAATTTTAATAATAATAAAATAATAAAAAGAAAAGAAAAGAAAAGAAAACATTATTTAAATTAAAAATATTCTGGATGCGGATGTCTCCCGTTCGTGATGGGACGCTCGTCCCTTGCCGCCTCCCTAGGCCGTCATTTTGGGCTGGCCATCTAGCCTCCCACATTCGCATTAACGGAGGCATTCAATATGCCACCCCATGCTGTATTAATGGCACTGTCTTGAACCGTCGATGCGCTGAGCATTTCATCTGGTCTTTTTCGGCTCCTAGTATGGATTTTGGTCTCTCGCATGGCGATTGCTCTGTCTGCACCTCCATTGCGCTTCTCCGAAGTTATTGCCTACCTGCCTGTGCTGAGCCTAGCACTCGAACGCAGACAGGAAAACAATGTGAGCTTCTCTGCTATCTGGAGATTGTTCCTGAGTTCCACCATTCACACAGTCAGCTCTGCTGCTCGAATTCTCTATGCATTTCTTCTGGCCCTCCACTATCACTTCTCCTCTGTCTGTTTCATCAATCTCTCCCTCTCGCTATGCCTAGACTGCACCATCGTACGCGATGTCACCGTGGCTCCAGTCATGGTCATGTCTATCGCTCTCAGTCTTCTCCCACTTCGGACTCGTGTCTATTCCAGAAACTAGAAGTCGCAGGGACCAGCCTCGCTACCCTGACACCTCTCATCCATCTACGTGTCCTCCGCCTCCCTTTGTCTCCTCCTCTGAGCCTCATGTCGCCCCCTCTACTGCTCCTCCAGCTCCCCATCTGCCTTCCTCTTCTTCCTTATGCCAAACCTCCCAGTGTGCGGAGTTCAAATTCGATTGTGTGTTTGAAAGGCTGGTCCTCACAACGTGTGTCACGGTCACTGTCAGTGAAGAGTCCACCCGCCTTGCGCCTCCTCCATCCGCAATCCCTGGTCCCTCTATCGTATTTCCTGGCCCCATTGCTCCCAGCCCCGCCTCTGCTGAAAATGCCGAGGTCTCCTTGGCTCAATTAAACATTTCCCCTAATGTTTCAATGTAGGCCCAAACTATGGAAGGCGAAGATAAAGGCAAAGAGCTCCCCTCAACTGATGAAGGCTGGAGCAGCAATGAGTATAGATGCAGAATTTTCGAGGAACCGCCTTCTCCAACTAATGAACAGTAGTCTGACAATTCCTCAGAGGTTTTTGTTTTTCAAGCACAATGTCTTTTGGTTAATTCTGGTTTTCCTGTCTTTTCATCCTTTGCTTGCAGAGTGGTCAGTTATACTTTTGGTCAGTTAAACTATTTGGATGAAAGGCCGGTTTCCCCTATGAGGGTGGCTACTCTTAATGTGCAGGGACTGGTTTCCCCTCTGTGGGCAATCCAAACTCTTGTTTCTCATGGCATTCAAGCCTTCTGCTCAGGCTCTCTCAGCTGAGGCAGTGACAATTTTGTACTTTTATGTTACATATTAATAGATCTAGTGTTACATAGAAAAAAAAAATTAAAAATAAAAAAAATGAAAAATTATTTAAAAATAAAAAATGAAAAATAAAATACAATAAAAATATTAAATTTAAAAAATTATATATTAAAAAAACAAATAGATTATAAAAAAAATTAAATTTAAATTATAAAAAATAATATATATATATATATATAATTTTATTAAAGAAAATGTTAATATCAAAATAAAAAGTTAAATTTAAAAACAAAAATATTAAATTTTAATAAATAAAGGAATAAACAAATAAATTTTGAAATAAAAATTAAATTTTAAATATAAAAGAAAAAAGAAAAAAAAAGAATGTTAAAATAAAAAGTTAAAAAACTTGAAAAATCAACTAAAAATGGAAAATTGAAAGAAAAAATTAAAAAGTAAAATATTAAATGAAAAAATATTAAAAAACAAATTAATTAAAAAAAATTAAGTTTAATTTAAAAAAAATCCAATTTTAAATACACAATTTTAATTGAAATAAAAAAATATAAAAATTTTATGTAATTAACAAAAACAAATAATTAAAAAAAAACAAAAAAAAACAATATTAAATTCAAATAATTTTTTTTAAAAACAAAAATTTTATTAAATTTTATAAAATTAAATTAAAAAAATAAACATAAAATTTAATAATAATGAAAAATTGTGGAAAATTTTTAAAAAAATCCAATTAAATAAAAAAAATACAAAATTTAATAAAAATTATTAACAAAAGTAAAAGAAAAAAATTAAAAACAAAAAAAATAATTAAATTTAAAAAAAAATTTAAAAAACAAAACAAATTAAATTTTAATAATTAAAAATCAAATTAAAAAAATAATATTAAAAAAAAATTAAAAAAAAAAATCAAATTAAAAAAAAAAAGATATTAAAGATTTAAAAAAAAAAAAAATCAAATTAAAAAAGAAAAAAAAATAAAAATAAAAATTTAGTCCTTAATCACTCATATTTCTTATCACAAAGTTCAGTCCTTCTTATCACTCACATTTCTTTATCTTATCTAAATCTTAGGATACAGATTAGGAGGCAGATTCTTCTTATCACTCATATTTCTTTATCTTATATAAATCTTAGCATACATTAGGAGGCCGATTCCAGGAATCGGCCTCCTAATGTATGCTAAGATTTATATAAGATAAAGAAATATGAGTGATAAGAAGAATCGGCCTCCTAATCTGTATGCTAAGATTTAGATAAGATAAAGAAATATGAGTGATAAGAAGGGCACGATTAAGGAGTCTTGGTCAAGAAGAGTGATCGGGACATTGAAGGACATGGCCTCAATCGGGATCGCAAAGAGTTCAGATCGCTCCGCACTCGAAGAGAAAATACACATCGCAGTTATCAAAGCAACTCGTTACAGTGACATTGCTCCCAAGGAAAAACATGTCCTAACTGTGTTGTCTGCAACGAGCTCATCTGGGTCTGGTCATCGCTTAATATATGCAGTAGAGAAGAGATTGACTCGAACTAGAGATTGGAAGGTCTCTCTCAAGACCTTGGCGCTCTTTCATCGACTTCTCAGTGATGGGCCACCGGTTTTCACTCAAGAGCTACAACATTGGCTTGACTTGCTGATCCAATGCCTGGTAGAGAACGATGTGAATCATTATGGCACACCGTTGGCTTCAAGATCTACCGTCGAGGCCATGCCTACTCTGAAAATCTAAGAGGAGCACCTCAGCTGTGACTTGTCGCAATGTGATGTTTGTTTGGAGAAGTTTGAACTAGGAAGTGAGGAACGTCAGATGCCATGTAAGCACATGTTACATTCTGATTCCATTCAGCCGTGGTTGAAGCTGCACAACTCGTGCCTCGTGTGTCGGCACCAAATGCCAGTGGATGAAGAGGATGGTGACATAGAGAAACGGCAAGCGGAGGAGGCCAATTCGTCAAAGGAGAACAGAAGGGATGGGTCTGAGAATAGAAGGTACGTGTCTGACAGAGAGGTGAACACGTAAGATTTGGAGGGCGGACAGAATGGCCAGGCTCACAGTGAGGGGAGAAGATAATTTTCTTTGGCAATTTCCTGGCCACTTATCATATCCCTGTTTTTGTCGAGACGTGAAAGGGATGGGCAGAACGGGCAAGAAGGGGCTCCTGTTGGTGAGATGTCTTTGGATTAGATATTTCAACACGTCGATCCTCGAAAGAGAACATGCCCTCAATTACACTTTTGTGCGAGAAGTGTTGTAGCTCTTGAGTGAAAGCTCGTGGCCCATCCTGAGAAGTCTATGAAAGAGCGCCAAGGTCTTAAGAGCGACCTTCCAGTCTCTGGTTCGAGTCAATCTCTTCTCTACTACATATATTAAGTGACAACCAGACCTATATGAGCCCGTTGCAGACAACGCAGTTAGGACATGTTTTTCGTTGGGAGCGATGTCACTATGACAAGTTGCTATGATAACTACGATGTCTATTTTCTATTTGAGTGTTGAGCGATATGAACTCTTCGCGGTCTCCATTGAGGCCATGTCCTTCAGTGCTCCGATCACTCTTCTCGACCAAGACTCCTCAATCTTGCCCTTCTTATCACTTAGATTTATTTATCTTATCTAAATATTAGCATACAGATTAGGATGCCGATTCCTGGAATCAGCCTCCTACCCAGGTGATTTTTAATATTTTTTTTAATTTGATTTTTTATTTTTATTTTTTTTATTTTTAATATTATTTTTTTAATAAGATATTTTTAAAAAATTCTTTAATATTTTTTTTAATTTCGAAAGATTTAAAATTATTGTTTTTAATTCAATTTTTTTTTTATTTTAAATTTAAATTGTTTTAATTTTATTTTTATTTTTTAATATATATTTTTTAATTCGATTTTTTTATTTTTATTTTTATTTTTATTTCAAAAACTTCAAAATTATTATTTCTTATTCAATTATTTTTATTTTAAATTTAGTTTGTTTTAATTTGTTTTATTTTAAATTTAATTTCTTTAATTTTTAATTTTTTAATATTTTAAATTTTGTTTTTATATTTAATATTTTAGATTAATTATTTTTTAAATTTAAAATTTATTTATTAAATTTTTTAAATTTTAATTTAATTTTTTTCTTTTTAAATCTTTTAGTTTATTTAGTTTTTCATTTTTAATATTTATAAACTGTTTCATTTAAAAAAAAACACTAAATTTATGTATATTTGTCTTTGAATTATTTGCACGTGGTTTTTTTGTTTTTTTTGTTTTTTAATGATAGTTTTTTTTTTTTTTTTTTTTTTTTTTTCAATTTTCAATTTTGTTGTTTTTTTTTTTTTTTTTAAATTTGTTTTTTTTTGTTAATTTTAAAATTTGTATTTTTTCTTTTCTTCTTATTATTATTATTTTTAATTTAAATTTTAAATTTTTTTTTTTTTTTTTTTGTATTTTAGTTTTTTATCTAAATTTTAATTTTGTAATTTTAATTATTTTTAAATTTTCTATTTTTTTTTTTTAATTATATGGTTTTTTTTAATAACTTAGAAAAAAACATTTTTTTTTTTGTTTTAATTTTTGTTTTTTTCTTTCAATTATGTGTTTTTTTTTCAAATTTTCTCATTCGTTTTGATATAAATTTCAATATTTTTTTTTTTTAAATTTATTTTTGTTTAAATATTTTATTTTTACAAGTTAATTTTGTTTTTTAACATTTTTATTGGTTATATATCTATATCTATATCTATATCTATATCTATATCTATATATATATATCTATATCTATATCTATATCTATATCTATATATATCTTATATCTATATCTATATCTATATCTATATCTATATCTATATCTATATCTATATCTATATCTATATATATATATATATATATATATTTATCT
The DNA here is from genome assembly GCA_034641835.2 of Pinus albicaulis. Classification (NCBI taxonomy): domain Eukaryota; kingdom Viridiplantae; phylum Streptophyta; class Pinopsida; order Pinales; family Pinaceae; genus Pinus; species Pinus albicaulis. Next base: position 604,869,583 of record CM076575.1, on the reverse strand, counting down.
AAGTTTTGTGTTTTATTACCAACATGAAAAGCACCACTCTGAAAAAAAAAGGTTGATTCTGCATCAATACGTTTCAAAATTAGCATGGAAATCACCGCTCTAAAAAAAAAAAAAGTTGATGCTGCATCAATACATTTCAAAATTAGCATGAAAATCACTAAAATTCTAAAACAAATATTCATACTTGATAAATAAAAATATTAGAGTGTCAAAAATGTGCACAAAAAAAAAAGGTGATTTTGCATCACCACTTTTCAAAATTGGGTGCTTTTTATGCTACCACAAAAAAGTAGGTAACAGTGCGGTTACCTATTTCATCGGTAACAGTGTTGGTAGGAACCAACTGTAAAGAAAGAAGAATTCAGACAAGTTGGAAGCTATAAATACTTGTTATAAAAAAAAAAATTATTTATATCTTATGCTACATATATGATATTGTTTGTTTATGATTCATGAATATTTAAATAATAAAAAAATTGTCTTATATTAATTCATCCTATCGTACCCTGTCCCCACCTTTTCCTCGTCCCTTGCCCAAGAATACGTATCAATCGAACACTTCTCTTTTGGTATTGATATATTCCCTAATATTGATAAATTTGATACATTTATAGTTGTAAAGAATATGTATACTATAAATGTAACAAATAAACAGCTGGAATGAATATGCACTAGGGAGAATACGATGAAATGGTGTATAGGGAATATTGGAAAGCTTAAGCACATGTAATATGCTTATAGAATAACAGTAGTTTCGTAATACACACATATACAATAAATATTTTACTATGGTAAAGTGTGGCTAATGATGGTTATGTAAGAATTGAAAATGCTAATGATACTATTTCATATGGTAATTATCCTTATAAGAATTAGGCTAGGATAAACAAATATTAATATGGAGGTTGGTGAAGGAATATTTCAACTTCTGTCGTACGCCAAATAATGATGTAACATCAAATAAGTTTATGGAAATGATAAAGTTATGAATTTAGTATACCATTTTGTAAATATGCTAAAGGGAATTTATGTAAGAATTCACTCCAACAATATTTGATGTCCAACTTAATATGTTTATATGATTTGAAGACATTAGGAATGGTATTCCACTTAGAGCAATAATAGTGCAAATACTATGGTATAGAAAGGATGTTTAATCATTGAATGCATTCATATGAAATACATGGAATTCCATGTTGTGTTGGTTATGAGTTACTACCAAGGGAAGTCATGAGAAATAATCTTATTGTAAAAATGAAAGGAGAAAAAAGAAATGGCCAAAACATTGTTGGATATGGAAAGTATCTCATGATACATAGGTGTCTAATTGTATTCCTACTTTATTGGATTCTTCAACTATCACATTCTTGTGAATGCTAAAGAGATCCAATAGAGGGGAAGGATTCCTAAGGGACTATATCATGGATAAGGGAAATTCCTTCTAGTACACATAAGGGGCTATTTAGTAAAGAAGGGGTATATACCAAGTGTCTTTTTGGGCTAAATATTTTTTTTTGTAGATGATGAATCAAGTATTTGCGAGTTATTTCTATGATGTGTTATCGCATTGGTTGTAGCTCGTAAATAACCATAATGGAATACATAACATATAGATATGGTACTATTGAATGAGTGTAGGAATTCATATAGTAGATGTACATGAGTAATCTCTAAAAGTGTTCAAGTTTTGGTTATGCATATGGACATGTTAACATATATGTTTGAATGTGTGCTTGTGTTATATTTGCATGAAATTAATATGTCAAAATCTAAAATGATGGGATTTCTACTAACTCGTAATTTGATATCCTTTTAGGAATTATTGTGGATGTTGAAATGTAAAATTTGCATGCGTGAGTAGTCACATTTGGATGGACTACATGAAAGTTCCATCATGTGAATAGAGTTATGAAAAATAATGAAATAAGGAAATATTGGACACTAAGACATGTGATTGCTACAAGTTATTGGTGAAAGACTATTAGTGGATGCCCTGTAGTATGTTTGTACTCTCCATGAACATGAAAACCTTAATAAAATGGATCAGTTGATGGATTATTTTTATTATTAAATAAAATTCTTGAGCCTAGAGGATAAGTGGAACAAGGAAGAGTAAACCTAAAAGTGATTTGGCATGGTGGTTGGAATAAAGAGGGTATGTTTAATACTTTAATAAGTTAAAATATTGGTTGGAATAAAGAGGATGTGTTGACTGTGTTAATAAGTTGGGAATATTTCTCATTGCATCGTTTTGGAACAATAATACAACCTTGCAAATAAGTACAAAATCATTATGGATTCCTCTTGTTTTCTATTATCTCATCATGTCCATTCATCAAGGTTGTTTTATAACTATGGAAAATAGAGTCAATATATTATAGGTGTTGTGGGTTATGTGTAGTAACATGTTTTATATGTATGGGGGTGTATAGAAAGATATATACTTTTTAAATAGGGGATATGAAATAAAAACAAGGTTACTTTTTTGGAGAGATGCATTGGGATGTGGGTTTTGAAAAGAAAAAAAAAATTGGTACTTTTCTATCAATATATATATATATATATATATATATATATATATATATATATATATTAATATTATAGGTATTCTTTAATATCCCATGAACACAAGAACTATGGCACTAGTTGATCAAGTGGAGACTCTGTGTATCAAATTATTGGCTCATAGTTACTTTTGAATACATGCTTACACTAGGGATTAGAGAATTTAGGTTGATAAGGTAACTTTTGGATGAAAATGGATATAATATGTTTGCTTCCTTAATGATTTTTTATAACAAAAAGTAAAAGAGAATACACGAATTTAGTACCTAGATATAAAAACACAATGGATGATGTTATTCAAAACGAGGAAATGATGTAATACTAGGTACAACCAATATGTATATTGGATAAAAATGACATGATGCTCAAGAACAAATGATTGAATGTGGTAAGGTACATATTAATAAGAACCTAATTCCAAAAATATTTTCTAAGAATAAAATTTTAGGGAAAATGGATAGAAAAAGTAGTGAAATGTAGTGGATGACGAAAAGATTATTAAAAACGATGCCAATACAAGGGCCCATCACCTAGTTACTAATAAAAATGTGCATAAAATTATTCAACTCCTAGGAGAGGTTAACCCAAACAAATATGTGGCACAAGGGATGAAGGATGAAAAAACATATCAAGTTCCTTAGAGACATAATTCCCTAATGGTGTGAAACTTTTTTGTAGGGATAGCTAATGTTGCATGAATAGGATTTTGAATATACCCATATTAGGAAGGCTAGACATGATTATTTTCTAATGGAAAAGTTAGGTATCCCTTGATTCAATACCGCTAGCGTATTCTTTCATATATAGGCTCTAGGCATGGTAATAACAAGAGAGTTTCACCCTATAAATAAATAGTGGGTGGGTTAGCCACATAAATATAAGTTGTTCCAAAATAAACAATAAAAATATGGTAGATTTCCACAATATCCCCCTAACTCAAATGATAGTGGATAAGTTGATATGAAATAAATAATAGGGATTTAATAATAAAGGTGAAATCCTTAGGTTTTATACACCTAGGTAAGGTTGCTAAATTGGAATTAAAAAAACCACTTTATTAGGATATATATACAATTCCAACCATGTTTTTCTCATGCCTTAAAAAACTAATTCTAAATAATTTCCTCAAAGGATGGTTCCTAAGAAAAGAAAATAAAAGAAAATAGATCTAATCATAAAGCATCCTTATAATTAATATTCTCATTCCAATTAAAATAAAAAAAATTGCAAGAAAATTCGATTTCTTATATTAAGATACATTAATTAATTTTATATGTAAAATTTTACACAAATTAATAAACATTACCATCAAAAATAAAAATGTTATAATAGTTTAATGGGAGAATGAGTGACCCTATCACATATATGATCAATTTTAATGGTAAATGATTCAAATTTCACATCTATATTTAATGTCTCACATTAAATAAGATAAGAAAAGTCAATTACCTTTGAAGCCTAAAGTGATTTTTCTAAGGAAATTTAGTGTATATGATAAAACATCCATTATAACTTGACTCAGAAACAAATATAATGGATAATTTAATTTATTTTAAAGTGAACCGTTGAAGTATTATGGTTATATTTTTAATTATTGGATTAACATTGAATCGGTGTTTTGCTAATGCACTTCATGCTAAAAGGTGACCAATTTAAAATCTCTATCGGTTTTTACTACGAAAAAATAAGAATGTTGAGTAGAGAATCCGTCCAAAGTTGTATACAAACCTTCTATAGAGTTTAAATAAGATTTTCATTCAAAAAAGAATAAATTAATAGAAAGAGAAGTTTATGTAATTTAAGGTAGTTGTTTTTAGAAAAGAAATTAATTATTTAAAAATAAATAAATGTGAGGTGAATTCTATCACAAAAAAATAAAGAAGTTGTAGAAAAAAAGTTATAAGTCATTTCAAGTTCTCTCCTGGGAGATCGGACCATACGAAAAATTGGGCCCTTCAAAGGACCATGAGTAGCTTACAGTGTTTAAGACAATCAAGCTTAAGCATAAGCACACATGGAAATAGACCTAGCAAATCATTAGCATAAGAAAAACAAGAGGAATTAGGTAACCATCATCATGAACCAGCACAAACTTAGGGAGGTAGATCATAGTATGAACCAACTACATGAATAGTATATGCTAGGGTGGTTAGGGGACTAGGGGTTGTTGGTGCCATTGCAAGGTGTCTTTTGATTTGTTTCAAACTCTAGTTCATTGTTTCCAGTATGTAGTCATAGATCCTAAGGTGGCCATGCATGTGATACATCATCTGTAATAAGCCCCTCCTTGGTTTGTGATTTTCTACGAGTACCTATCCTGAGAGAAATTTAATTTTCTAGTAGAGATTAATTTCCTGCATGTACTCATTCACTCTACTCCTTGTTTTCTGTGTATTTGGAATCAATCCTTCCCACTATGGTTTAAATTTTCCATTGGAAAGGGAGTTTCTTTGTGATGAGAACTATCCTTCCAATCTTGATAGATTTTATTTCACATGCATAGAGATATGTTCATGGTACCTAGCTACAAAACCCGCACGTCTGTTATGAAGGCATTAGTTCCCATAAAAGAATTTTTTTCATAGTACATTGATCATGTCCTAGGCATGCCTCTCTCTCTCGGCATGGTGAGAATTACTTGAACCCCCAATATAGAGAGATATATAGTCTGCTAAGTGCTATAATTATTATCAAACAATACGTAATTCTATGAGGAAAGGAAATACTCTATTACCTTCACTTCACTATTGTCATGCTTCCCCATGTCTCCTTCTCTTTGAGTAACTGGATTCTTTTCCTGGCACTTCCCCCCTATAATATATATCCCCCAACTGGATTCTAGTCATAGAATCCACCCTCCCATTTCCAGAGGAAAAAACGACCAAGAATCTTTTCTTCTCTATTTCCATCCACACAAAAGATAATTGTTCTCCTTCATTATTCTAGAATAAGTTCTCACTATTTCCCTATTCCAATGACCTATATGATCGATTTTCATGAACCATATTTTCCATCCACCAAGATAAAATATATTTCTCAAGCTCCAATATCCCATTTATAGAGATAATCAATAAATTTTCAATCACATAAAACACGGTTACCGATGAAATAGGTAACCTGACCTCAAAACAAGAACTCTAGCCCAAAAAGACTCAAAAAACATGAAAAAACACCCCAAAAACAAAAAAAGGTGTATTCCAGAATGCACTTGGTTCTTTTTGAAGGTCAAATTTCAACATTTTATAAAATTATGCTAAAAACAAAATTGTTTCTTGAAAAAAGGATTGAAAAAACACCCTCAAAACAAAACCAGTTGAAAAAAAAAGAAAATTGTGCCATATTTTTGACATTTTTAAAAATAGAAACAACATTTTTTTAATTTTTAAAATTCAAACATTAAAAAAAAACCTAAAATTTAAGAAAAAAATAAATTTAAAAAATAAAAACATTTTAAAGCTTAAAATTTAAAAATATATAGGAATAAAAAAATAAAAATAAAAACTCTAATTCAAACATTAAAAAAACCTAAAATTTAAGAAAAAAAAATAAAAATAAAAAATTTAAAGATTAAAATTTCAAAATATATAGAAATAAAAAAAATAAAAAAAATAGAGAAAACAAAATAAAAATATTAAATTAAAAAAAAAAAAAACAAGTTAAAAAAAAGAAAGAAATTATAAAAAATCAAACATGGAAATTAAATTTTAAAAAGAAAAAGAAACGGTTTATTAAATTTAAAATAAAAAATGAAACTTTAAAATAAAAAATGAAATTTAAAGAAATATATTAAATTTTAATAAATTTAAAACTTAAAAAAAAATTAAAGAAAAAAAAGACAATATTGTAATTAAAAGTAAAAAAATGAAAAATTAATTTAAAAACAAATGAAAAATAAAATACAATAAAAATATTAAATTAAAAAAAATATATATTAAAAAAGAAAATAGATTTTAAAAAATAAATTAAATTTAAATTATAAAAAATAATATATATATATATATATATATATATATATATATATATATATATGAACTTAAATTAAAAATATATATATTAGATTTTATTAAATTTAAAAAAAAAGTTAACATTAAAATAACAAATTCAATTAAAAAAAAATATATTAAATTTTAATAAATAAATAAATAAACAAATAAATTTTGAAATAAAAAATGAATTTTAAATATAAAGGAAAAAAGAAAAAACATTGTTAAAAGAAAAAGTTAAAAATTTTAAAAATCAATTAAAAATGAAAATTTGAAAAAATAAATTAAAAAACAAAATATTAAATAAAAAATAAAATAAAAAACATATTACTTTGAAAATATTAAGTTTAATCAAGGAAAAATCTAATTTTAAATACACAATTTTAATTGAAATAAAAAAATGTAAAAAAATTTATGTCATTAAAAAAATAATAATAAAAACATAAAAAATTAAAAAAAAAATATTAGTTTCAAATAAATTTTTAAAAAAATACAAAATTTACTAAATTTTAAAAAATTAAATGAAAAAACTGAACATAAAATTTAATAACAATAAAAAAAATAAAAAAATAAAAAAAAAATCAATTAAATAAAAATAAAAATAAAAAGTTAATAAAAATTATTAACAAAATTTAGGAAAAAAAATTAAAAACAAAAAAGAATAAAATTTTAAAACAAATTAAAAAAAAAACAAAACAAATTAAAACAAATTAAATTTCAAATATAAAATTTAAATTAAAAAAAAAAATTAAATTTTTTGAATTTAAAAAAAAAAATCAAATTAAAAAAAAAATATTAAAAAAAAAAGAAAAGAAATTTTTTGATCCTAGCGGCGCTGCTAATCGGTCTCCCACCCAGGTGGCGATGGAGGTCTCCCAGATTTGGCCTCCCGCCACGGCAGGGTGATTCCCGGAATTGGCCTCCCGTCGCAGGAGGGCGATTGGCAGTGCCACCACGATCAAAATTTTTTTATTTTTATTTTTATTTTTAAACTCAAAAAATATAAAATTATTATTTTTTTAATTGAAATTTTTTATTTTAAATTTATTTTGTTTTAATTTTTTTGTTTTTTTTTTTAATTTTGTTTTTAAATTTAATATTTTAGATTAATTATCTTTTAAAATTTAGAATTTATTTATTAAGTTTTAATTTAATTTAAACCTTTTTTTTAATCTTTTAGTTTATTTAGTTTTTCATTTTTAAAATTTATAAATTGTTTCACTTAAAAAAAAACAGTAAATTTATGGATATTTTTTTTTAATTATCTGCACGTGGTTTTTTTCATTTTTTTGTTTTTTAATGATAGTTTTTTTTTTTGTTTTTTTAATTCTTTCATTTTAATTTTCTTTTTCAATTTTCAATTTTTTATTTTTTTATTTTTGTGTTAATTTTAAAATTTGCATTTTTTCTTTTTCTTCTTATTATTTTTTTAATTTAAATTTTTAAATTTAATTTTTTCTTCTTCTGTATTTTTTTTTTCTAAATTTTAATTTTGTAATTTAAATTATTTATATATTTTGTATTTTTATTTTATTTTTTTAATTATATGGTTTCTTTTAATAACTTAGAAAAAAATGTTTTTGATGTTTTTTATTTTTTATTTTTTTGGTTAATTTTTGTTTTTTTTCTTTAAATTATGTGTTTTTTTTTTAATTTTGTTATTTCTTTTGATATAATTTTTGAATATTTTTGTTTTTTTTGGTTTTATTTATTTATTTTTATTTAAATTTTTTATTTTTACGAGTTAATTTTATTTTTTTCTACATTTTTATTGGTTTATATATATATATATATATATATATATATATATATATATATATATATATATATTCTAAGTTTTGTGTTTTATTACCAACATGAAAGTCACCACTCTAAAAAAAAGGGTTTATGCTGCATCAATATGTTTCAAAATTAGCATGAAAATCACTAACATTTTAACACAGATATTCATAATTCATAAATAAAAATATTAAAGTGTCAAAAATGTACTAAAAAAGAAGAAGGTGATTATGCATCACCACTTTTCAAAATCGGGTGCTTTTTATGCTACCAAAAACAAGTAGATAACAGTGCGGTTACCTATTTCATTAGTAATAGTGTTATAACATTACTATGCCACCCTTCCTCAGATTCTTCTACTCTTCACGGGTAAGAATCAAACTAGTTTCCAATAAGAGTTCCACGCCAGCCGTGATTATCACCCAAAATAATATAAATAATACCTTCTATATGGTAATTACAAAATACAATCGACCCACCAACAAATAATAATGGGGTATGTTGAATTATTTTATAGGGACAAGTTTCATAACCATTCATATGAGTGAGCGAAACTTTTCAGTATGGAATACATAGAGATAATTTGAGAATGTTGGATTTTGTGTGCACAATTCACATTGTCCTTGTCCCTTGCTCAACTAGCTTCTTCTAGCAACCTCTCTCCCTAGAAGAAACTTGACAATTTTCCGAGTGATCCTCGAAATCCCTTCCTTCTCTAGATGTGAGGCTAGCTTGCTTTGCACTATCCAAAATAAGTTTGAGAATCTCATTATTGTTCATACCCTTGATGAAGTAAGAAATCCTCGACCGATTGTAATTCTCTTAAAATTTAAATTTTTTAATACCCCTAAACTTTGCCTAGCCATGATCAACTACACTTATTCCCACTAGCGCATTCAAAATTGCTACATATCCAAATCATGAAACTATTAGAATGTTGTGCATAAATTCCCACCCCCTCCCACTAGCCATATGGTTTAATGCCCTGATTTGACATCACTTCCTCTGAAGAAATGTTTTCATGATTAGTTTAGTAATCAGTTGGAGTCCATTGTCAAGAATACATGTTTTGTCCTCCATATTGCCTATGGACATTCATACTTTCTCTCACCACGGATGTGACATACCCCTAAGAAAAATCCAATATTGTTTCTCTCGTTATCATGAGACTCAATGCAATATATAGATTGAAGGCTACGCAATGATATTTGTTATGGGGCGTGTTTCCATGCTCCCCTACATATTAGTCAAGAGGCACAGTGGAAACCCATGCCCCCCTCCTCTCTTTTTTGGTCACCCAAATCTATGGAAAATAAATTGCTGAATTATTTAGTGTTAAAAGATAATTACAAAATATATATTTAGGATTTTTTGAATAGATTTTGTTTAAATGTTTTCAACTAAAATGTAATTTCACATAATTTATATATATATATATATATATATATATATATATATATATATATATATATATATATATATATATATATATTATTTTTTTTAGTTTATGTCAATCCTAAGATGACTATATGACTAGTTTGTGACTTTACTACGTGTGATTGAGGGGTATCTAAGTCGTCAAAATCACCCAAGGATTGCACCCAACTTGGATCACACCAATACTTAGCATGATTAAATTATTTCGCACAAATTTTTGAACTAATAACCTTTACATGAAGGAGTAATTTAACAAAACAACTTCTCACCATATATTCTACACCACATAGACCATTCATATTTGTATATTAATCTAATATTTTCAATTATATTAATTAATGTTTTTTAAAATAATTATTTTTTCAAAAATTTCAAAAATTCTTTTGCTTACAACTATTTATAATAATAAAAAAACTTACACTAAAATCAAATACTTTTATTTTAATTTTTTTTATTGACATGTATTATAAAAATTAAAACTAAAAAAATCAAAAATTTTAATTTAATTAAAAAAAAACAAATCAACGAAAACTCTTATAAATTATTTATAATGTTCATGAGAAAAATCACAAATATAAATAAAAATAATTAATTAATTTAAATTTAATTTAAAAAAATAACAAATTAATGAAAACTCTTATAGATTAATACTAATTTTCATGTGAAAAATACATGAAAGACAAATTGCCATAAAAATAATATATTTTTGTTTATATAAAAAACAAGAGAAACACAACCTTCCAAACACATCGAACCAATTACTATTTACCAATCTGCGATGTCTTTTTTTTTCAATGTTCTACAAAGAAGTCATGTATATAAAAGAGTCATCATGGCTCATTTGCTTGAAATGGAAGGACAAACGGATTCAAAACTTTGCAAAACGAAAATAATTATGAGATTATAATTTAACATCTTTAAATTGATTTAAATATATCAAATTCAGATGTAATTAATATATTATTGTTTAGATTTTGTTTTCAATATCAATACGTATTTATTCAAATTGTATTAATTACATTCTCCAATTGGTATAAAAACTAATTTGATTATTTTTATATTTAAAGAATTATGCCATGATTCATTTACTCTAAGTTGTTCGCAGATTAGATATATAATTTTTATGAAAATAATATAATTTTATATATAAAAGTATTTGTTTAAATATTATTCTTTATACTCTGATTAATATTTTTTTTTTTGTGTCAGAGATTATTTTTTTCTTTTATATTTTTTTTTCTAAAAACAAAGTTTTGAGTTTTTATAAGTTTTTTTTTGGTAAATTAGGCTAATCTATATTAATTTGAAAATAGAGACAATACATATGCTACAAGCTGGGTTGGTAAGCTATGCTTAACCAATCTCAACCTTAGTTGCATGGTTTCGGGGATCCCTCCATGGAGGAAACCAACCCGGAAAGCGCTGGTGTATCCAGAAATTACAAAATATGTAGAAGCATAAGTATAACTTGAAATTCCATGGTGATAGCAGTCATGACAAAAAATAGGGAAGAACTAAGCATCTTCGCAATCATTAGTCTCCAATTTCACCATTACTATCTCACACTTCCACCACTATGGCGCAGGTGTACGTTTGCACAGCTGCTTACTTTGTATAAGTGGGTGGATGAGTAGGTTTGGGGATCGGTGTGCATAGGATGGGAGCCACCGGATATTCTGCGTCAGGGACACGCATCCAAGTACCCTCAGAATCCATAATCCATACATCTGTGTTATCACCCTCATCCTCCTAAGTTGGAAGAGGTTCGGTCTTGCAAGGCGGGAGGTGCACCTGCTATGGAATGGTGGACTTCCAAGGTCCATAACTACCTCTCTGCAAAGCCCGCATGGGGGCATGCTCCTCTTGATTCGGTTTGGGGCTCTATCTAGCGTAACTGTCTGACGAGGGGCCTTCAACAGACTCCAGGTGATTGTTTGTCCCACGGTGGTAGCGACCGGGGAGCACCCCTCTCTTCCCTCCACGAATGGTTCTTTGGCGCAACCTAGGTGCCATGTCCTGCTGAAGGAGAGGTGTGACAGAGATGGAAGGACGCTCACTAGGGGAAGAGGATCGAAGCAGAGGAGAATAAAGAGGACAAGGGGAACAATGAGAGGGAAAGCACGTCAAGGGACGTGGGATAATAGGTGCGCGTAGACTATTGAGATTGGTGGGGCAAACAAAGCTGGGATAAGATGCATAGGCTAGGTAAATCGCAGCCCAAGGATCTCTACACAACATAACTCTAGGAAGAAGGTTGCGCAACGAACTGGGTGCGCAGGACCAAAAGAACATAACAAAAGAAAAAGGCCGAAGGAGATTATTATGTATCTCTTTATGCTGAGGGACCTTCATTTTAAAAGGCATGTGACACATGCGAAGGGGAAGGTCGTGATTGAACCTCGCGCGCAGCTGCATGCCATAATTGTTATCATGAGCGGGCTCAAGTGAAGAGTTATGGATGATCAGCATATCAATCTAGGTAATCATTTAGGATGATTGTTGTAAAGAGGTTCCCTGGAGAGAGTGACATTGTCCAAGTGTGTCTTCATCATGCCTTGTCTCATTCATCTTGTGTGTATGGTTACTGGTTTGAAGATCCATATTGGTTGAGGACCTGCACTGCAAATCTTCATTCTCATGGGTATGGGAGTGGCTATTGTCATTCGTACTCATGTTGTCACCCACATCCAGGCAGAGTAGATACTTTTGAATGAGAATATGGCATTCTCATCTTAAAGAATCATCCTCTTCCTAGGTAAGATTGGAATGACATAGCTCTCTACGTCTTTCCACCCCCTTGTTCACGACGAGGTCTGAAACTGAGCTTTATTTCCTTTGCACATGGTGAAAAGTAATGGCTCTGTGATTGTGTATCAATTTTTCATGAAGCTTGAGCCTTTGGACTAGCCTCCAGCTGGTAGAAAATTTTGTGAACATCATACCATGGAGAATTATTATGGCTGCCATAGTGATGATTTGCGAGTCTTCCTCCATTACCAGGGGGAAATAGTGAAACTCAATTGTGATGTGGATACCTCGGACCAACCCCTCAACCTTTTCAGAATTGTTGAGAGAGTTCCTAAAAATACCCCATATTACCGTAGTGAATCCAAAGTGGCTCACCTAGAGAGTTCCTGAGAATACCACTGAATCTTTCATTTCTGGGGTTGCCTTTTGACACACCATCGAGCTTACATTTGAAGAAACCATTTGGGGGGGGGGGGGGGGGGTTCCATTTTCCAGGAGCAGGTATTCTACCAACGCTTCTTGGGTTGATGTCCAGGCGGTATTTCTTCTCATGTGCCATTTTTTGCATATGTGACTATCTGCAATAGAGGTAGGGAGATCCTACTAGCTCCATGCATCTAAGGCAATCGTTTCAGTGAGGTTTCCATGTATATTTTCCCAGAGCTGCACTGAGGTGGATACTTTGTCTTTGAAGATTCAACTATTCCTTTCCTTCAATATGTTCTAGATAAGAATGCCCAAAATTATCTGCCAGAGTTTGTTCAAGAGGTTGTTGGAGTAAGGGTTGTCCATCCAACTGCTGATGGTGTTGATGATGTTTCCCCTGTCTCTGATGGTATGTCGACATAGAACTGTGATTGTGTCCCAGAAGGCACTAGAGGTAGGGCATTGGTCCAAAAGGTTGTTGATTGTTTCCAAGTTTTCTTAGCATTGAGGGCATATGCATGGTATTACACAATGTCTCTTCAAAATATTATCCCATGTGAGGATGCATCTTTTACTGAGCAGCCATAAAATGGTGGCTACTTTGGGCCAGAGTTTGGCCGACCATATCTTTTTCCAGATGAGATTTGTTAGATCTCGGTTTTGCTGATGTTGGAGGTTGTAAGATTCCTTGGTGGAGTAGTTTCCACTTGGCTTGTGACCCCAAAGAAGGATGTTAGGTCCTCCATGTGCTCTGATTTTTATTTTAGTGCTTATTTCCTCCCATATGTATGTGTGACTCTCACTGTTCCAGTCATCTGGCCATCTCTTCATATGTAGCGAGTTCCTAAATCCTTGAGTTGTGTCATTGATAGAGAATTCTTCTACACTCTTCCTTTACCTGGCTTGTAAAGCTACACTCCATAATGATCTGGGGAAGATGAAAGAGAGTCTTGGTAGTTGTAGCCAGAAGTCCTCTAAGAATCTAGGTTGAGTGCCTTTGTGCAACTCCCAGAAGCTATGGTTCTATGTCATATTCTTTTGGTTTCTTCTTGCTTTCCATATTTTGGAACCTTCCAGATCTATGTTGAATCTCGTAAGGTCCTCCTTAGTCCATGAACAAGCATATTTGGCTGGCCAGAAGTTACCCCACGAAGTGTGGGGTTTGGAGACAATTTCCACCATATACTAGCTCCCATGATGTTGTTGTTGTGCTTAGAGTCTGGCATCCCTAGCCCCCCATGAATTTTTGGTGTACACACTTCCTTCCAATTGACTAAAGCCCATTTTTCTCTCTCTTTGGTACCACCCCACAGGAGATTTATTCGCAATTTGCGCATGGCCTTGAGGACCCATTTGGGGGTTGTTGGTACCGAGAAGAGGTAAATGGGGAGGGACTATAGTACTAATTTAATTAGAACCAAGAGACATGCTATATTGAGAGTACAATGAGTCCATTTGGCTAGTCTGGTTTCGATTTTGTCCAATAGAGCTTGCAAGGAGGAGTGATTAATCATCGTGTCAGTGACAGGGGCTCAAAGGTATTTGGAGGGTAAGGATGATATGGAGAAGCCTATGATGTAGATAATGTTGCGCTGAGACATATGGGTGGTGTGGAAGAAAAATATTTGTGATTTGTTAGGGTTGACCTCAATACCGAAGGCTTCAGAGAAGGAATCTAGAAGAGATTTGCGGGTATGGGCTTCCTGGACTGAGGGGTAACCCATGACGATGTTTTCATCCACAAATTGTTGATGGAAGGAGGGCGGGAGGTTGTGGAGGGGTATACCTTGGATATCACTTGAGTGGATGATACTTTTGAGAAGGCAACCTAGCCCTTCAACCATGTTGATGAAAATGAAGGGTGAGAGGGGGTCCCCTTGTCTGATTCCTCTTGAAGGGTTGAAAGTTGCAGAGGGTATACCATTGAAGAAAATGGAAAGAAATAGAGAGGTAACAAGGCTCCTGATCCAACGTATCCAGGTGTGGCTAAATCAGAAGGCTATAAGGGAATTTTTTATATAGTCGCAACTAAGTTTGTTAAAACCCTTGGATATATCGATTATGAGGAGCATACCTAGTTTTTGGTAGGATTTGAGAGAATGTATGACCTCATGGGTTAGGATGATGCCATCAAGGATTTTCCTGCCTTCAACATAGCCTGTTTTCTCTAGGGAGATGATCATGGGGATGAGCTGCTTCAACCTGTTAGTAATAAATTTGAAGATTATTTTATAAATGACATTTCAAAGCGTTATGGGCCTGTAATTACTCGGCGAGGCTGTGTTGTCTTATTTTGGAACCAGAGTGATGAAGGTGGCATTAAGTGATGGAAGAAACTAGTGATTGGTGTGCAATTCCTCTACTACACCTCAGACTTTGTCTCTGATGGTTTCCGAGAAGAAGAGGAAGAAGTTGCTGGTAAATCCATCACAACTTGGAGCTTTTTGAGATTTTAGCTGGAAGACTAGATGTTCCACCTCTGCAGAGTGGTGGCTTTCATCTGCATCTAGTTGTGTTCTTCTGTAATTAGCTTAGGAATGTGCTAAGTGAATTTCCTATAGCCTCATGCCTTTGATGATTAGGTTCTTGCAGAATGTTCCTGAAGTGATTTTGTAGCTCCTTCATTATGTACTCTTGCTTTTCTAGACACTCTCCATTTTGGTTTTTGAGGACAGTGATTTTGTTATGCATACTATGCTGAATAGTAGAGAGATGAAAACATTTTTTGTTTTGTTCTCCCTCTTTCAGCCAACATTTCCTTGATTTTTGTCTCCATAGGATTTCATCCTGGCTCCTTATTTCTTCCATATGAGTTGATAATATATTCTCTTGGTTCTCTGAATCTACTGAACGTCCTTCCTTGATGATTATTTTTTGAAGATTCTTCATTTTTTCCTCCATCTCTCTTTGATCTTTGAAGATATTGCCAAAGGTGGATTTATTCCATACCTTCAGTTTACCTAGGATAATTTTCAGCTTTGTTTGGAATTGGAGCATTTTATTTCCTTATGGAGGTGAAAGGGAGGACCACCAAGTAGATACCATTCCCTTGAACCCTGGGTGTCAGAGCCAATAGTGTTCAAAGCGGAATGGTTTGGGAGCATGCTTACTTGGTCTTAACCATTAAATTTGTATTGGCCACTAATCAGAACCTACGACATGGATGATGGTAGCTACTATATCACCCCCCCAGATGGATGAAATGTTCTGTGATGATGAACCTGTCTAGTCTGGAAGCTATTTGGTGGGTGCCTCCTCTTCTATTATTCAAGGTGAAGACGTTGTTGGAGGTTTGGAGATAAATGAAATGCCTTTCTTGGATGAAGTTCTTGAATCCATTACTATCTAGGTCAAGATGCATCCTCCATCCCTTATTTTCCTATAGTTTTGTTATCATATTGAAATCTCCTCTAAGGAGCTAGAGTGGAAGAGATATCTATTTATTGAGTTCAGTTATGTTGTCGAGAAGCTCCATTTTCTGGTGGATATTCTTTGGAAAGTAGGCATTTGTTAGTAGTCCATGGATGTCCCTTCCAATCAAGCGAAATTTGGCCTGGATGAAATTTCTATTGGCATGATATTTCTCTAGGGAGATGAATTGGGGGTTCCAAATGATTTCCAGTCCTCTGGATGCTCCATTTGCATGTACTGTTGTTGTATTCCATCCTCTCCATATCTTTTTGAATATTGTTTGTAGAGTCGAGCTGGAACAATTGGTTTCATGCATCTAGAATATTGCAGGGTGTTCCTTAGTGATTCTTTTCTTTATCTTCCTGTTCTTAGTGGGGCTATTGTGCCCTCTTATATTCCATGAGATGATCCTCATTGGGGGACAAGGGTTGATGGTGTAAGTGTAGAATCTTTTTAACTTGGGGAATCGCCCATAATCCACCTTTTCTTTGCCCATTTCTATTGTTCTTTGCAGTGATGTTTTCCTACCTCTTTTGTGGGACTCTTTTGTGAAATATTTTTTATTTATGAGCATACCCCCCTGAATGCCCATAGAGGGGAGCTGTTGCGCTCAGGTAAGGATTTATTTCAGCTTTTGGACCCATTGCTCAGATATTAAGGGAAAATCCTTCTTATTGCAAGCATCCTCTAACCATATGAGATCCAGGCCCTCAAGGTAAATACTCTTTGGCTCTTCATCCATGGCTTCTACGATCACTTTGAGCACCTATTATTTGCCCTTCAATGCAGGTTTTTCTCCTCTGAAGCTAGGGGTTTGAGGTTTTAGAAAGGTCTATGGTGGGATCTTGTTCTGTTGTGCCTTGGAGGACTCGGGTTGATCCTTCAAGGTGCGCTCAACTTCTTTGTCTAATTCATTCTCATTCTCATTCAGCTGATTTAGGGCTATGAATATATTTCTAGTCCCATATCCTTTTTTATTCTTGTGAGAATTAGTTCTCTTATTATGCCTTTTCTTGCTTGCTACCTTCGTGAATCCTCTTGATTCTTGATCATTCGATTCATTTTCAACCACCACTTTTTTGTTTAGAGGCAAATCTCTAAATACATGCCCTTGTTGGTGACACCTCCTACATCTAAAAGAAACATGCTCATAAGTTATAGTTTGTATCCATTTAAAGTCTTCGTGTAGCATACTTACCTCTCCTGGTAGCAACTCTGCAATGTTCATGTAGAAGCAGATTGGAGCATATGCTGTGTAATGGTTGATATCTTTTTCCTCTGTTATCTTGACGAATTCCCCTAGGGAGTTTTATATATCTCTGGGGGTCAGCTCATCCCAGTAGTCCTTGGGGAGGGATTAGAGTTGAATCTAGACCAGGGCCCATATAAGATCTTGTTTATTGGGCTTGAACCACTCCGTCTAGTGTTGGAGGTATAATCATGCAGAGTTGAAAAAATAGGGTTGTCCATCCATGATCCTATTTTTGTTCTCAATGCATGTAAAAAGAACATTTAAGAAGCCTTTAGCACACAACTAAAAGTCAATATGGCCTTTGGGTCTCCATTTGGAAGCTATCCATCCTTGAAGGGCTATTTTAGTGGGCCAAAAACCCATGAAATTTCCTATCAACACGTGATCCTTCATGAACTAGATTCTTTCATTGATGCGATGTGTTGGGAGCTCGATCATTGTTCATTTGGGGTTATTCAGAATGCATGTTGCTAACTTGATGTTCACTTCTTCTGTTATTGATGTATTTTTCTGTTGTGCTATGGGAGTTTCTCTTGAGATATCATGAGATAGGCTAGAGTTTTTCTAATTCTCGGTATCAGCCCCTGCCACCACCCCTATGGGAGGCTGGCCTGTGATGGGGGGAGCAGCGGTCCCCCCACTAGTTTCTCTCATAGGTGAGCCTCAAGGCTGACTAGGAGATAGATCACGGCCTAACGGTCTAGGGGGGGGGTGGGGGGAGGTCTGCCTATGCGGAAACCTCCCAACCATAGGTCATGGCAGTCATCCTGGTGCAGAGCTCTGCTAAGTCAATTCCTAAAGTTTGTATATGTAATCTTGGTTCATGTATCTTTATTTTAATATCAAAAATTAAAATATGTATCTTCATAAAATAAAATAAAAAACTTATGTATTTTGAAATAAAATGTGAAAAAAAATCCAACAAAGAATACATTTCAGCGTGGAGTTAACTACTTAGATCGAAAATCACCTTTTATTGCTTATGTTGCAACAAATCAAACCAATTACTCGGAGAATAGTTTAATTTCAAGGGTGGAAGAGGATCACATTGATGCCTTGGCCAAGCTATGATACGTTATCAAAACTTCCATGATCCTAGCCTGCATTACATATTTTTTAAGCATTCTTCCAACTAGGAAAACCTCATTTCTTGATCTAATAATTGATTTTGACTTAAGCCCCTATCTTTCATAGAGTAGAAGACTATTGTTGGAGACTTTCAAGGCCTAGAGCTAAGGGATCAAGAGGATATTTTCATGTAATGCTAGTAGCAAGTTATAGATGTGTTCTATAATTTTGTACTACTATTTATCTAATAATATAAATCTAATCTTTCCTCTCACTAATTTGATGTTTATTTAAGCTAGAAAATGATTGTGCATTGAATCATTCATTTAGTTCACTCCAAGTATTGAATTTGTCTTTAGATATGCTATTCTATATTCTTTTTTAGTTGTATTTAATTCTCTTGATTGTTTTAGCTTTTGATTTTACTTTCTTATCACCACTCAGTCGTGGCCCCAACCTTAGACATAGAAAATAATTTAATAATAATAGGGTTATCATCAAAGGAACTATTAATCATTCATTTATTGGAATTCATTATGCAAGACAAATGTAGTTTGGAAATTAGTTATTAGCACTTATTATTTAATTATAGATGAGAGTAAAACTATAATTTAATAATATGTTTTCTATATGATGTAGTGACGTGAAAATAACCAATAATAAAGTGAAAGTTAATTAGAATAATATATTTACTGATAAAATTCTAGTATAATAATTTTTCTATTTTACAACAAATGTTTAACTATTCATCCATTATCTTAATTTACAATATATCTCTTCGTTGTGTCATTTATCTATATATTTATCTACTTTCTATTTTAATGGTTAACACAATCAATATAAATATCTAAGGCATGTAAATGATGGAAACAAGGATCCACTTAATGGACCTCTAACATAATACACACATTTTTATGATATTGAAAGATGACCCATATACATATATATATATATATATATTAGTGAATATCTCTCCAAAAAAATATGTTTACCCCTTGATAGTACAAATTTGCAATTAAAAACCCTTATATTCAGTAGAGATATGATACAATTATTTTAATCACAATCCCCATTATTAATTTGACCTTGATGAAATAATTAAAGAGTAATTAATATTGTAAGAAAGATAATTATTGTGTATAATTTAATGAGGTAAAAGGGTTTCAAGTTACTCAAATCATGAGCCATATTCTCGTTCCTAAAGGAACAACTAAGAAAAAAGGATAATGATAGAAATGTTTACTTTTGAGTTATCAATATATAGATCACATTCCTTAGTAGGTTGGGGGAATTAATTATACAAGTTTAGATGTGGATTCTCTTCACTCCTTATTTTTTTTTACAGAATTTAAATTTATTTCCCAAATGACACTCATAAGTAGACAGGGGAAAAACACTTCTACAAGATATATTAGATATTCTTGGGACCCCTTATTTGTTTCTATCAAAACTGATCCTATTCTCCTTTCTAAAGGAACAACCAATAACAAATTACTCCAAAAAATAGGTTCACCTTTGAATCATCTACAAGTCATTGTCTACATAACACCCCTCCTTACTAGGTGGGGAAAGTCCAATACCCTTTATTTAATCTACTATATGTAAATTTATTACAAAATCCTTCCATTATCAATATATACTACTATATCTAAATTTATTACAAAAACATTCCATTATAAATAAGTTATATTTCTAATATATATTTTTTTTAATTAAAAATAATAATAATAAAATAAATCTAAGTTATTTCAAATAATGCAAATTTTATAAAATATATAAACAAATGAATATAAAAAGTTTATGAACATAAAAATAGAATTGTATTGAATTGAAATTGTGACAATATTTTAATATTGCTATTAGACTTTTAAAAATTAAAAAAAATATATCAATAAAAATTAAATATATTATTAATTATTACCACCACTTTAATATAAATTTACCTATTCAAAACCTAGTGGGTAACTCACATTCCTAACTTTAAATATAAATACTTAAATTTAGCAACCTCTTAATTTTTGCACCCCTATCATTCATATATATATATATATATATATATATATATATATATATATATATATATATATATATATATATATATATACCTTAAAATATGGACCATAGATGGTTTAAATTTTCAATTCCTAATATAAATTAAAGTATGATATTATTCTATTAATGAAACTGATTAATGCTGGAGAAACCATCAATTACATAAAAATAAAATTATTTTTGATCCTAAGTATTACTTTTGAAATTAATTATGGATGATTATCATCTTTATACAAATTTTCCTATTCAAACTCAAAACTTGCATACCCAAAAATATATTGTGCATTACCAAATATTTTAATTTATGCTAGTGTGTAAGGTTCTATGTTCTTATAAATTGACATTCACCTACTCTCTACAACAAGTTTCACCTACCAACATATAACGTCATTCCACCAACTATCTACTATCAACATTCTAAAAATAGTCTTTTACTCGCTATCTAGAATAGTCACTATTATTCTAACACCTCCCCTTACTCATGACTTCTATGATAACTTGCCTCCTAGTCTAAGTCTCAACTCGGCTTAAACCATGATTTGGATTTTCTACAACAAATAACTTACTTCTATAAATTTTAAATTTAATCATTCTAAAAGGCTTGGACAATATGTCATCCACATTTTCATATGTATTACAATATGTTAAGTCAATTTCTTTCTATTGCACTTTTTTCATTACAAAATGATGTTTTGTTTCTTTATGCTTTGACCAATGTTCATGGTGTCTTTATTATCACATCTGATCACTGTAGTTTTTGTTGTGTTTCTCCAACATGTTCAATTATCCAACTCAGGCATATTTCTTTGGAGGTAGCACTACCTAATGCTTTATACTTAGCTTCAGTTGATGAAAATGAAACAATTGGTTGTTTCTCATCACTCCATGATATAGCTCCTGATCCCATATTGAACACATTTCCCATGGCAGATTTCATGTAGCCTATATTTCCAACCGAGTCTGAATCAAAATGACCTATCATCTCAATATTACAATCAACTAAAAATTTATAGCTCCCTTTAAATATTGAAGAATCATTTTTTATGTTAGCCAATGGCTCTCATGATGTTTAGCCATGAAATGACTAAGTCTGTTGACTATATCAACAATGTATGGCCTAGTAATAGTAAGATAATACAAGCTTCCCACTAATTCTTCCATTCACCTTTTCTATTCCATCATTATTTCCAAATTTGATATTTTGTTCCAATAGTGTACTCACTCCTATACATTAATTCATATGAAATATTAGTTGTAGATTTTAATTCTATTTGTTTTATGTGATTAAAGTCCCTCCATTGTCTCTACATACTTCAAGACCTAGAAAATAGTGCATCTATCTAAGATCCTTAATCTCAAATTCATGAAATAATTGTTTTTTAATAAATTTTATTTATTCTGTAGCATTCCTTTTTATTATTAGATCATCAAAATATAAAGGTATTAATGTTATATTTCCATTTATATCATATTTCATATACAAATCAGGATCACTTCTACTTTTGTTAAATACATGTTGAAAGAAGAATTTGAAGCGAACAAAGTTCCTTCTCAAGTTAAAATAATCCAGAACACTTGAAATACAAAGATATCCATGAGGATAAAAATATTATATCATAAAATATATGAGATAGATAGATGATAAAATGTTACAATAAGGCCATGCTTATATACCTACGCAGGTGACCTTTCATGATTAGGCATGTCTCTTAGACATGCCCTTTCACTAACTTAATGACTACTTACATAATCCTTAATTAACTATTTAATAATTATATTTGCTACATTTGTTATGAATTATATTCATAACATTGTCCCTTCCTTCAAAATCTTTGTCCTCAAAGCTTATAGTTGACAGTTTTATTCAGTTAAATCATGCATTTTTCTCTTCATTTTCTTTCGTCATTTTCTTTTGTCACAATTTAATATATCATTTTTTCTTTATTTATTTTTTATGAATTGGCCCTTCCTTCAGAACTTTGTCCTCAAATTTTTATGGATAATAATTTCTTCATCTTGTATTTGTTAAAATACTATAATTTTCAGGAAATTTTCCTTCTTTCCTTTACGAATTAGAGTTATTTTCCTTTTCATCAATGATTGATTTCATTTTATCTGTTGAATTGAGTTTTTAGGGTTTTTTAAGGTAGCCCTTCCTAAATTTTTCTTCTTCTTTTTAATAAGGTTATTATTCCTTCATTTTTTTTAATAATTTAATTAATTAAATCATTTTTATTTATTAAATTAATATATATATATATATATATATATATATATTCGTTTAACAATTGATTTTTTTTAACTCTTTTTTTTGTTGAAAGTTTACAACCCTAGTGAAACGTGGCTATTCACATATATTCACCTATAAAATATATGTCCACTTATGTGTATTACTCGGCATAAAAGTAAACTTACAATTCACAAGAGATTTTTTATTCCTTTACTTCTTATTTTACCTTGCAAATACCATAGGTAATTACAATGGGCTTCCAAAACCACGAGCTTGTAAACCACTGAAAGAATAATCAAAATATCCTTACCTACTCTTCCTTATTTATTTTTCCTTTTTAATTTTAATTTGTCTTGGTATGTACGTATCTGTACTTATTTATATATATCTCTTTCTCTTTTTATCTTTCGGAAATATTTTCTTTTATTTATTTTTTTCATTTTAATTTATTTCCCCCTTTATGTGAACTTTCCTTATCTCTTTTAATTTTTTTTATTAATATATATATATAGATTTTATATATATTTCTTCCTTTTTTTTTCAATTTTTTATTATGGCCAAAGGCCTGTGACAAACTCAGTAATGGAGAAATTCCAAAATTTGTAGCGAAACGCTTTGACGAAAACAGGGTTGACAATTTTTATGGTCAAAGACCTGGATCATAGAGCGTGGATTTGTTTAGTGCTTAAGCACCCGAAGGCTCGAACTGCTTTGATACCAAATGAAGCAAACAAAGTTCCTTCTCAGGTTAAAATACTCTAGAACACTTGGAATACAAAGATATCCATGAGGATACAAATATTATATTATAAAAGATATGAGATAGATAGAGGATAAAATGTTACAATGAGGCCCTCCTTATATACCTATGCAGGTGACCTTTCATGACCAAACAAGACTCTCATTTATTATAAACTTATATTCACCTACCTTCTACACTGACATTCACTTACGGACATACATCATCATTCCACCTACTATCTACTACTCACATTCCAGAAACAATATTTCACTAACTATTTAAAATATATAGTCATGATTATTTTAACACAAACCCTATTTATTACCCCCACATTTCTAATTTTAACACCTAAATACTTGATTCTAACAATCCCTTATTCCCTTTATATATATATAACTAACTTTAATTTTGAATACTATGATATTCTTCAACAACTAATGAATCTCCTACATTGAGAAACCATCCATTTGATAAAAGAAATTTACTTTTATCCTCATTACTTTTGAATTTAAAAAGAAATGAATTATATGGATGATGAAGATATTTATTTCACACTATTTTTTTAATAAATAAATAACTTGAAAGCCTTTTTTTTACTTTAATGAAAAATTCTCGTGAACTTGACATGGGAAAATTGTGAACCCATAATTTACCTATTTGATTTTCACTGAAAATCATCATGTTTTCATATTAATTTGACGATTTGAGATCCTAATAGCTAACCAGACAAGCTTAATTTTAGAAATGAACCACACAAGTGAATCATTTACATGGTCGGGAATCGACAACCACACAAAGAAGGCCTTTTGACAACACCAGATTATAAAGTGACCCCTTTTACTTCGCTTATCACATAAGTCCCAGAGCAAGTAAGATGGAATTGACTCGCTCTCAATCCTTCTTGAGCATTGCAATATTTGCAAATGGATGTGGCTATGAAAACAATCTCGTGATTTGAAAACCAGATCGTTCAAAAAGTTTGTAGTATCATTGAGTCATGAAACAATGAGAGTAGTTCCAGGGGAATAAGGAAAATACCTTTGGCATAGCTTTATATCCCCACGGAACATGGAGTGAATGCATAAAGTTTTTTATTGTAATGTTTTTTATTTTGCTACATTATGTTTTAAGATTTTATGTTTGAGTTAATTTAATTTTACCGCGGTGCATTCCGTTTTAACTTTGGTTATATATTTTGATATATATGTATACATACATACATACATATATATATATATATATATATATATATATATATATATATATATATATATATATATATTGTAATGTTATATATATATTCCATGAGCGCATTGTAAAGAAAATCGCATTGTATTGTGTAATTTTCCCCAAGGCAGAGAAACATAGAGACAGAGAAGAAATATTGAAGCGCTATGTGTGTGGCAGCTAGTTGATTTGTTTTTTGAATCCAGAACTTCGTTCTGAAGAAATAATTTCAATTTTTTAACAGAGTTTTCCTTTTTTAATGAAATTGCAGTGTTATACCTCATCTCTCTGTGTTGTAGAAGAGGAATTTTATTTCCTCCGTGTGTTCAGAATTGTTCAGAAAATCCAACATGGTATCGAAGCTAGTCTAGGCACTCAGTGAATGAAGCAAATATCTCTCTTCACTATAGAAGCTGTAATAAGGTTGTTGAAGAATATTTCTCTAGCAGAGAGAAATCTTATTTTTGTTTACACAGTCAAAAGAGTTTGACTGTTTCGTTTTTTTTTTAACACAGTCAATAAATCTGTCTGGTTTGCACAGTTACGATGGCAGCAGCAGGCACTAGCCTGACGAATCCCCAACTTACACAGTTTAATGGGAAGAACCATGAATACTGGGCAATCATGACGGGAGCCCTATTTTCTTTATAGGACATATGGGAGCTAGTTGAGAATGGCTATCTAGAACCAGGAGATGCAGTAGCATTGAATGCTTTGGCAGCAGGAAAAAGAGACTTGTTAAGAGATAATAGGAAGAACGAATCCAAAGCCTTCTTCTATCTCTTTCAGTCAGTGCATGAGATTATTTTCCAAAATATTGAAGTAGAAATAAATTCTAAGGAGGCGTGGGATATTCTCAAAGCATCCTATCAACGCATGGAGAAGGTGACGATAGCAAAACTGCAAATGCTCAGGAAATATTGTTGAAACTCTCTGTATGAAAGAGTCTGACACTATAGACTCATTCTTCACTGATGTTATTGGGTTGGTTACTTAGATAAGGTCTCACGGAGAGACACTTGAATAAAGAGGGATAGTTGAGAAAACCTCGAGAAGTCTACCCACAAGATTTTATGCCATAGTAGTGGCAATAGAAGAGACAAAGGATCTCTCACTATTTATAATGGATGAGCTTAGTGCATCCCTGATGTCTCATAAACACAGACTGAGTAGAGGAACGGATTCCTCATTGGAACAATCTTTCAAGACTGAAATGTCTTTTGGCCGAGGTAGAGGTCAAGGTAGAGAAAACAACAGAGGAAGAGGTAGATTCCAAAATAGATGAAGAAGCAACCTTGCAAGTTCGAATGGAAGGGGTAGCAATTAGAAATAGAATGAAGGCTCAATCCAAAATCAAGCTCATGGACAAAGGTATGATAAATCCCAAGTCCAATGTCATTATTTCAAGAAATATGGGCACTATGCTAATGAATGCAGGAAAAATAAAAATGACATAAATAATAGGCAGAATGCTAATTTTACAAAAGAAGAAAAGAACCAGAAGAATGTGCTATTAACATCTAATGTAGAACAAGATAGACAAGATGATGTATGGTTATTAGACTCAGGTTGTGGTAACCACATGAATGGAAACATAACAATGTTTTCCGATCTAGATGAAAATGTTAAATCTGATGTAACAACAGGGACTGATAGTAAGGTCTTTGTCATGGGAAAAGGAAGAGTATAAATACTCATAAGAAAAGGAGAATAGAAGTTTGTGCCAGATGTGTATTATGTACCTGGCTTGAAATTTACTCTTTGGAGCATTGGAAAGCTCGTGAGCAAGGGATACAATGTTTTTTTTAAGATGATGTGTGCACAATCATGGACATACCTCCAACCAATAAAGTCATTGCAGAGATGCAGATGAAAAGAAATAGGATGTTTCCTCTCAAGCTCAGAATAGACTTGAAGGACAAAAGAAATGTAGCAGCTGTAACACAAGAGGTCTTTCAAGAGGAAATGAAAGATGAAAATTTGCTATGGCACTTGATGAAAAGTGATGAGGCCTGAACTTGTTGCACATAAATGGAATGGTAAAGGGATTATCACTGATTGAGAAACTAGAAAACCTTTGTGAAGGCTAAATATTGGGAAAACGACACAGAGAAAGCTTTCCAGCAAGGAAGTGTATAAGGGAAAAGACACCCTTAGAGATGTCCACTCATATTTGTGTGGACCAATGCAAATGCCATCTTTAGCTAGAAAAAAATATGTTCTGACATTCATAGATGATTACACGATAAAGACATCGGTGTTTTTCTTGAAACAAAAGAGTGAATTGTTTGAATAGTTCTTCCACTTCAAAGATCATGTTGAGAAGAAGAGTGGGCACTACATCAAAGTGCTAAGAACTGACAGAGGTGGAGAATACATCTCTAAAGAGTTCCTACATTTTTGTAGGGAGAATGGCATACATAAGTAGTTTACCACAAGGTACGCACCTCAGCAAAACAATGTTGCAGAAAGGAAGAATAGGACCATGATGGACATGGTTAGAAGTATGTTGAAGGAATTTTTTTTTCCAAATGAGTATTGCGCTAAAGCTGTGAATTGTGCAACATATATCTTAAATAGATGCCCAACCAAAGCTATCATGAATAGAGTTTGAGAAGAAGCATGGAGCGGCATAAAATAGTTTTTCACTCACATGAGAGTATTCGATTGTGTGGCTTATGTACACATTCTGGATCAACTAAGGAATAAAATGGACAGTAAGGGGGAGAAGTGTATATTTCTTGGATACAGTCATGATTCCAAGGCATACAAACTCTATAATCCATCCACTAAGAAAGTAATAATATGAACATATGTGTAGTTTATTTAAGAAGAAGCTTGGGATGGAAGCTTAGAGCAAACAGTGAACATGAATACATGTGTGTCTCACAAAGAGGAAGAGGAATGTACAATAGCAAATAATCCTTCCTTAGTGGCTCCTCCTCCACCACTACAAGCGCAATAAACCACACCACAGGTTGTAAATAGAATAGCCTTGAGAAATCAAGGAAGGGCTTCTCCAAGCACACCCCAAGGAACTGAAAATCCCTCGAGTTCAAGTGGAGCTCTAAGTACACCAAGAAGATCGAGATTCTGAAATATGAGCGAGATTTATGAACAAGGAGAGGTAAATGATGATGTTGTTCTGAACTCTTTATTTTCATTGTATTTTCATGTTGATGACCCAATTCATTTTGAAGAAGCTGTAAAAGAAGAAAAATGGATTGAAGAAATGAATGATGAAATTGGTGCAATAGAAAAGAGTAATACATGCGAGTTAGTGGACCTCCCTAAAGGTAAAGAAGTCATTGGAGTAAAATCGTTCTATAAGACCAAGAGCAATGCTGAAGGAAATATTGAAAGGCACAAGGCTAGACTTGTTGTCAAAGGCTACAAGCAGCAACAAGGAAGAGATTATGAAGAAACTTTTACACTGGTTACAAGGATCAAGATAGTGAGAGCAATGTTGTCCATAGCAGCACAACACAAATGGGAGGTTTATCAAATGGATGTTAAATTTGCATTCCTAAATGGAGTGTTAAAAGAAGAGGTATATGTTTAACAACCTCTAGGCTATGAGATTGAAGGCAAAGAGCACAGAGTATGCACATTGAAGAAAGCTCTTTATGAGCTGAAGCAAGCACTGAGAGCATGGTACAATAGGATAGATGCTTACCTGACTGAATATGGATTTGAGAAATGTGATGGAGAACCCAAACTCTACATAAAATAAAATAATGGTAATATTCTTATTGTCTTTTTATATGAAAATGATTTAATCTTTACTGGAAATGAAGTTTCTCTCATTGTCGATTTTAAAGAAGTCATGAAGAGTGAATTTGAAATGACTAATTTAGGTTTTTTGAGATATTTTCTTGGAATAGAAGTAGAGAAAAATGAAAATGGGATTTGTATTTCCCAAGAAAAATATGTTGAGGAAGTGTTGAAGAGATTCAACATGCAGAAGAGCAAGGCAACTGCAACTCCAACTGCCACAGGGTTAAAATTGAGAAAGGAAGACAACAAGAAGGATTTTCATCCAAAATTGTATAAAAGCATAGTTGAAAGCCTCATGTATTTGACTACAACTAGGTCAGATATTATGCATGATGTAAGTTTAATTTCCAAATTTATGAAAGACTGAAAGAGACTCATTGGCAGGCAGCCAAGAGGATTCTAAGGTATGTGAATGGAATGAAGGGGTATGGAATTTTATACTCCTCATCTGAAAATTTTAAATTGAATGGTTATAATGACAATGATTGGGTTTGAAGTGTAGATGATAGGATGACAACATCTGGATATGTGTTTCATTTGAGATCGGGAGCCATTTCATGGGCTTCCAAGAAGCAAACAATTATTGCTTTATCAACAGCAAAGGAAGAATATGTGGCAACAACAGTAGCAGCATGCCAAGCAGTATGGATGAGAAGAATGCTCAGAGATTTATGTCATGGATAGGAGAAAGGAACAGTAATTTATTGTGATAATAGCTCGATGATAGCTTTATCAAAGAACTATGTCTTCCATAAGAGAACAAAGCATATTGATGCAAAATTTCATTTTATACGAGAACTGGTTAATAATGGTGAAATTGTTTTGCAGCACTACAGGATAGAGGAACAGTTTGCCGATACACTGACACAGCCATTAACGTAGAAGAGTTTTAACTATCTCAGGAAATTCCTGGGTATGCAAGAAGGCAACAATTGTAATTAAGGGGGAGTGTTGGAATATTAATTCCAACTTCCCGCACATAGCAGGTGGATAGAAGAATTAAACGTTAATGGGAGTTTGAAGGATGGAAAAATAAATTTCTTATGGGATTGAAAGATAGCAAAGGCAGTGGCAATCTTCAGATCTTATATTCAGGAAATTGCATAGTTATCCATAGCAACAACCAACTATAAATTTTTCACCAGCCACATTGAATGCACAGCCAGCAAGTTTCATTCCAGGGGGTAGTAAGTATGGGCAGCAAAGAGGACTGATGACCTGCCAAAAGAGGTGACATATTCCTCCTCTTCACCAATGAGAGCAGTTCTATGGGGATAAGGAAAATACCTTTAGCATAGTTTTATAACCCCATGGAACATGGAGTGAATGCATAAAGTTTTTTATTGTAAATTTTTTTATTTTTCCACATTATGTTTTAAGTTTTAACTTTGAGTTAATTTACTTTGAGTGAACTGTAAATATAGTCACATTGTATTGTGTAATTTCGCCGAAGACAGAGAAACAAAGAGATAGAGAAGAAATATTGAAGCACTGCTTGTGTAGCAGCTAGATAATTTGTTTTGTGAATTCAGAACTTCGTTCTAAAGAAATAATTTCACTTTTGTAACATATTTTTTCTTTTTTAATGAAATAACAGTGTTATACCTCATCTCTCTATATCTGCAATTTGTTTTGTTTCTAACCTCTGTGTTATAGAAGAGGAATTTTATTTCCTCTGTTTTTTCAGAATTGTTTTGAAATTCCAACATATATAGAAATATACATATAAAATTTGAGAGTCACAGCAATCTGAAGCTCGAGAGATTATCATGGCACCATATGTGATTGCCTAAATATTTTCTTTTTTAGGTTTGAATCCAAACAGGTCATCGATGCACAAGTTTGAAGGTTCAAAAGACGGGCCTGTACCTATTGGGATGACCCCCAGGTGGTCTTTCGATGGGGGGAGCGCCGAAAGAATAATATTCGATGTTTCTACATAAATACATCGAAGTTATACGAATTTGGATGTGGATCTACACACAATAATGAATTTGAAAGTAGAAAAAGCTCAATTCTAGTGTTGTGGAATGTCTGAAGAATGTATGCCGAGCTATATAAATAGGTTGAGAGATCTCATTTTTGGGTGCTAGGTTTGTGGGATTTGAGAAGAAGCTATGAAGGAAAAACGAAGTTAGATAGGTAAAGGAATACCCATGGAGGACACTTTGTGTTCTCATATGGATGTGTGTGTTTAATTCAACAAAGTTGCCCTGTGAAATCCTCGAATCCTGCGCTGCTTCTTGTTGAATCAATGCGCCAGATTGTGAAGAAGAGTTCCATGGAAAATGGTCTCAGATCGACCCCTAACTGTCCCAGAGACAGGGAAGTTGGGAAAAACACTATTGCCAGTAGTACCAGCTTCATTCTTGGAATTATAAGGAAATAATTTAACACCCTTTTTCTGATCTTTCCTTTGATGTTCATATCATATTGAAAATCCGCACGCGGTTTCTCAAATGTCTATGTACTACCAATATAATTCTAACCTTCTGCATTAAATCTCCTTGTTTCTTTTTTATGTTGATAGGGACTATCAAAATAATATTTTGGAAACAATTCTCTGTTGTCATCCATAGGGACTATCATCTTATCATTTCGACCATGTATGTTTCCACCTTCCACTTTCATTTTCATTTACTAGATGTCTACATTGGTAAATAGTCCTTTTACCCACATGGATTGCCTCATCCAATAGCATCCTCCACACTTTCGGCATTCATGGCCATTCTCTTCCCATCCTGAGGATCATTTAGTTGCATGAATTTAAAGATTATCCTCATTCCCCTCTCTTTCTCTAATTGCTTACCACCCATTTCTTTGGCACTCACTACATTCACATTCTTATGAATGCACCACCAGATTCCAGACCATATTCCACACTTTTCCTATTAGCCCCGCACATTGCAGTAGACCATCTACGAAAACAAGTCCATTTCATGCACATTAAACCAAGACAAGGGTTTTGGACCCCACCCTTGGCCTCTCAGCCCCGCGCATTGTAGTAGACCATCTACAAAAAAAATTCCATTTCATGCACCTTAAACCAAGACTACAGAATTGGACCCCACCCTTTGCAGTTACTTTCTTACACCATCATGCAAGCCATTATATCACTTGGGTACCCATCTCCATTTTTGTACATTCCAAGACTTTTTAAATTCTTTTCGCAAGTGTAGAAATATTTTCTTTTAGAAAAATATCCTCACCAATTTTACATGTATATTACTCGATGGTAGTCACCAATGACCTTTAGTTGAAGCTTTCATCACTCGCTACTCACCATAGTGTATAAATCCCCATTTCCAATCAGAACAATCATCCCTTATTCCCCTAGAAATCCTCCCAATTTCAAGGGCCTAGTACTTAGCATTTTGTTTTGACTGTCAGCACTTCCATTCGCACTCCGACCTTGGGAAGTTCATAATATACATTAAAAATTTCAACCTCGGTCACTATGCAATGGCCCACTATAATGCACTTCTGGTTTCACCTTCACATGTATTTTCCATAATCATCTCTTTCAAATAGTAATTTATTATTTTCTATAGACCCCAACAATCATTTTCAAAACTAGATGTAGTACCTTGGTTGTTCCCCCATTACAAGTCAATATGCAGTGAAATAGCGAGAATAATCATTTCCTAGTGATTTCATTGGTCCCTGTGATGTTTGAAATCAACACACTTTTCACATCAAGGGTGTACCGTACTTCATGATTGTTTCATTTCTCTCATTTAGTTAAAGATCCATGCCTTCAAATTACACCTCCTTCAGCAGTTCCTAATAATTAAATGCACGGGGGAACCCCATTCAGTTTATTTTTTAGATAAGTCCCTCAAGATGAAAGCAATTATCTTCTTCATCTTACAACACGTCAACCACCTTCAATAGTGATTTATTAGTATTTTCATGTGTTTTTGTAATTTCTTAGTCAAACTCATGATCATTATAGGACATGCCTTCCTCGTATAGACACTTTTTATACAAAAATTTCTATGAGCATGTTGTCCTTTCATATATCAATAAAGGATTTTTCAATCCTCTCCACAACAAGACAATCTCTCTTAAGAAGTCAATACGACTCATCTTCAAGTACAAAAAAATGTGATGTCTTTCGGCGATATGATTACTCCTAACCTCATACATCATGGGGAAAATATTAATACGGAAAAATTGTACACACAATTGTACAAGTCATAAAACATTCAATGTCACCAAGAATATGTTCAGGTGTGTTATATTCTAAGATAGAAACATCATTGAACCGAAAAAATTAAAAGGCTCTGTAAGTTCTATTTAAAAAATAAAAATTTATAGGTGTGCCAAAGGAATGTTTTACCATAGCCTTGTGCTTATTCCTTCGATAAACTAAGGGTTTTCCAAAGAGAAAATTATGCATACCTTAGACCACATTACATGAATTGGCTTGTTTCTCCCTAACAATACCATGTGAAGCAACCATTTTTTAATAGATTCAATTTGAATTTGAAAGATATGCATCCCCAAGGGAATCTTCCTATCCTTCTTGAAGTCTCTTTCTCATTAATGAGTGAAGGGAGGAAGGATATAATTCAAAATATACAATTGCAAGGAAATAGAGAGAAAAAAGACAAATAATTACATCGATTATTATGCTTTCAAAATTACCCCGAACAATCAAGCATCTCATTTCCAAGGAACGATTCATCATTATAGAGTTATTCCACAAACACCTATGGCACAGAGAGGATCTTGCAAAGGATTGGAGATAAAAAATTCCTTGTTGATGTCTAAGAGGCACCATTTCCCTCATTTATTCTCTTCAAGTGTATTCTACGCCTATTGTATCTCTACCATCAAAAAATTTAATAAAGATGACTTTTTCCAAATACACTTTGTTTTATTTGTTTCTTTCAATTTCACGTGTTTGAATTTTACTCCCTTAGTCTAGGTTTTATGCATTTTTCTTCATTAATTGTAGTGCATTGCTTATATTATGTTTAAAAACTCACATTATTTGTTTTTTATGACTTTGTGTAGGTAGCAACCAACTGCAAAGAAAGAGGAATTCAGACAAGTTGGTTCCTATAAATATTTGTTATAAATAAGTTTTCATTTATATCTTATGCTCCATATCTCGAATTTTTTGGTTATGAATCATGAATATTTAAATAATAATAAATATATCTTATATTGATTCACCCTAACCCCTCCCCCAAGTATAAGTGTGAATCCAAAACTTCTCCCGTGATATTGATATATTCCCTAATATTGATAAACTTGATATATGTATAGTTGTAAGGAATATGGATATTATAAATGCAACATATAAATAGTTGGAATAAATATGCACTAAAGATAATTCTAAGAAGTGGTGTAAAGGGCATATTGGAAAGCTTAATCACATTTAATGTGATTACAGACTAAGAGTATTTTAGTAATACACACACATATGCAATAAATATGCTATGATGGTAAAGTGTAGCTAAAGATGTTTATGTAAGAACTGGAAATGCTAGTGTTTCTATTACATATGATAATCATCCTTATAAGAATGAGGTCGGCATAAAAAATATTAATATGGAGGTTGTTGGGGTAACATGTCATCTTCTGTCATAGAAAAAATAATGAGGTAACATCAAATAAATTGATGGAAAGCACGAAGTTATGAATTTAGTATACTATTTTGTAAATATTATAAAGGGAATTCAGGTAAGAATTAGCTCCATAGAGATTTTATATCCAACTTAATATATTTATGTTGTAAAGTGTCTCTATTTGAAAACAACTCCCCTCAATTGCCACTTGTACCATTGTGTACCATTGATTTTGATGTTAGACGATTGAAATAATATCTACCTTAGAATTTAATATTGTTATTAATTAGTTATAGGTAGGTAAGGGGAGAACATCATTTACCCATCTATCTTGGATTCAGAGAAAACAACAACTGCAAGACAAGAACACATCTATACGAATGCCCTCCTTCAAGATTATTAATTGCAAGAAGAAGTAATCGACAGAGGAAGATTCATGACAGATGCCCTCCTTCAAGATTATCAATCACAAGAGGAATTAATTGGTAGAGATAGATTCAGAGTCATTAGGAGTTGTTTTAACAAGGAAAGTGGGAAATAGGCCATCTGCAAGACCATAACAAAAGCAGATCTGTGGGATCCTCATCCATCCTCTCACGAAATTCTATCTCATCTACGAAAAAACATGAGTTAGCCTGGGTGAACAAGTATCGTCTTCTGATGTGCAGCGCCAACCTGACTTTCTTGATTATGATTACAATGGTCCCGAGCCGCACAAAACCTTTCAGAACTACATATTTATATTGGTAAGTGGGTCTAATATTTATAATCTCCTCATGTATTTCACGATAGTTTTTTATTCATAAATCCAAAATAACCAAAGTGTTTTTCATAAATAAAAAATAACCAGGTGATAACCGAGCCTGATCCTAACGATCTTTTGCTCCAAAATTTGCACTGCTATGATATAATCCTCAACCAAATTTCTAAAAACATAGCACCGGAATTTGTTTAGATTAGTTACAACATTAATCTAAATTTCCATATTGTGCAGGCTAGTTACTAATGTTACAACCTCTAAGCGCGATGATCATATAGGTATCAGAGTCGTTGTCTCCATTTCTTTAACCATTATTAGAATACGTCTTTCGCTACCACTATTTGTACAATATGTTTGTCTTTCTATAGACTAACTGGGTTCTGTATAATATGTTTTTTTCTCTATAGATTGAGATTTTTTTTTTCAATTGACTGGTTTCGTTACCACTATTTGTACAATATGTTTTTTCTCCATAGATCTGGTATAATATAGATTTTTTTATCCATAGATATAGTATAGTATGGATTAGGTTACAGTAGAAGATTGAATTCTAATTTTTTAGTTTCCATGATCTCATATTTTTTTTTAATTTCTATTATTTATATTATTTTAAAAATTTTAAAATTTCCATAATTTTATATCATTTCAATCACCAATTGGATTTTCTTCTAAACATAAATTTAATAACTTTATCACATTGATTAGAATGTTAAATTTATAATGGTACCCACTATACAATGGCATTGTAAGATCAATATATCCTTTCTATGGGAATTCCCATAAGGTTGAATACATGAGGATGTCCATAATGCTCAATACGGGGTGTTTGAGAATGTAAATAAGTGGAAAAAATATGTGGTCTTACTCTGTCTTTGATAATTAGTAATTGTAGCACATTGGTGATGGACCTTGAGGGCCTTCCTATGTACACGAAACTGGATAAGAAATCCTTCATATACAGAGCTTATTTCTATACCCACTTTTCTGTAATAATTGGACTCCCATATTATCGCCTAATGTATATCCCAAGTGAAAACTATTGGCCATGGATTGTTATATTTGTCATAGAACTAGGCCTCGCTTATGGTTAGATTTTGGAGAAGGCCTTCAGGTGGCGGCCTGCTGAGCGAAAAGTGTTCCCAGAAAGACTTTCTAAGAGGTAGTAATCTACTCGTCTATCTTCCATAAATATGATTTTAAACGTTATGAGAGGTAATATTTTTTTCATCTATGTTTTTAAACATTTTGAAGGGTATGTTAAATGAATATAAGGTACTTCGTGCAAATGGATAGGTTTGAGAGTGATCTGGCCCCTGTGGATATATTTATATGTACTACTGATCCTATCAAATAACCTCCACTCTCTGTCATAAACACAGTACTGTCTGATCTGGCTGTAGATTATCACATAGGAAAACTATCATGTTATGTTTCTGATGATGGAGGATCCTGACTTAAATTTTATGCTATATTGGAAGCTTCATGCTTTGCAAAGATTTAGCTTCCATTTTGTTATAACTACTCCATTATGTTGGAATTAACTCCCAACCACCGCCATGAGTAAGAAGTGGCAACAACCCACAATTCATCAATTCTTGTAGCAGAGAAGGACAAGCAAAGATCCAAGAACTAGAGGCTTTTTTCACGCAATCCACCCAAAATATCAAATAGTGTATCCAAGCCATAACTCTAAAATGATTTCCATTTTTCATGTTGACTTACCTTTTTCCCGCAGGCGCAGCCTGCAACTTTTTATTTTAACTCTTAAGCCCTTCACCACAATGTTAAATCCTCACCGATGCAATATCTGGCAAGACACACACTTATCTCCACCACAATTTGCAAAACTCCTAAATCCTTTATATTCCACATTTCCCTTTGATTTGTGCATTTTTCACTTACCATTGTTTACCGCCCACAACAACACACTTCACAACATTTAAATCTTACCTGTTAATCCCTTGCTATGAACCGTGCAATATTGCGATATGATATCATATCACAGATCACAATCACACACATTGAAAAGATTTTTTCGTTTACCTTTTCTGTTGCCCACAAGTTCTCAATCGCATATGTTTTAAGTTTCTCGTTAGCGGATCACAACGTATGTTATTTGTGATGGGATGCGATTGTGCTACCACACATCGCAATCACAAAATTTTGTTTTTTCCATTCAAACGCCCGCAGGTTATTGTATTTCGGATGCCATGCGATATGTGCCACATCACAATTGCACATCGTAGTTCACAATGGTTAATAGATAGTACCCAGGTTAAGAGTTGATAACACCGATATGCGATAAGGGTGCGAATGCGATGAGGTCTCAGAGTTGGAACCGATATTATTTCAAGTCCATGTTTATGTGTTTTGTACGATGTTTTCATGTAGAAACGACAGAAAAATAACAGAGGACGTTTTTGGTCATTGCACATCCATTAAGCATCAAATCTGCAT
The DNA here is from genome assembly GCA_034641835.2 of Pinus albicaulis. Classification (NCBI taxonomy): domain Eukaryota; kingdom Viridiplantae; phylum Streptophyta; class Pinopsida; order Pinales; family Pinaceae; genus Pinus; species Pinus albicaulis. The sequence goes on along the minus strand of CM076575.1, from coordinate 604,832,090 downwards.
TGATAGCATTATGTTTTCAGGCTTTGACCATTTTTTGTATAGAGTTGAATAGAAACAAATTTTTTTTCCTTTCCTATGTTTTTACACTGCTTGTTTGTGAATGTTCATTTCCAAATTATTGTGCTTTCTCTTTGTTGTGGGGGAAGCATCCCTCTGTGTATTGTTTTCGTTCAATATTTCCAACATGGTATTAAAGAAGGTCTAGGTTCTTAGTAAAAGGAAAAGCTCTCTTTACTGAAGAAACTATAATATTGTTTGTTTGTAGAAGCAGAAGTCTCGAGTAGTCATAAATCTTTTACAATAGTGAGAAATTTTATGTTTATGCAGTCAAGATGGCAGTAGTCAGAACAAGCCTAACAAATCCCCAACTACCACAGTTCAATGGGAATAATTATGACTATTGGGCCATTAAAATGAGGGCCCTGTTTTCTTCAGAAGATATATGGGAGCTGGTGGAACATGGTTTCCAAGAAACAGTAGAAGCAACAATGCTTAATGCTTTGATAGCAACAAAATCCGAATTGTTGAAAGATAATAGGAAGAAGGATTCCAAATCCCTGTTCTATATCTTCTAAGCAATACATGAGAGTATTTTCCCAACAGTTGTAACCGCAACAAAGTCCAAGGAGGAATGCGATATTATCAAGAAAACCTATGAAGGCATGGAGAAGGTGAAGACAACAAAATTACGAATGCTAAGGAGAGATTTTGAAAATATTTGTATGAAAGAGTCTGATAACATAGACTCATTTTTCACACATGTGATTGGGTTGGTTACTTAGATAAGGTCTCATGGAGATACACTTGAGGAAAGGATAATAGTGGAGAAAATATTAAGAATTCTACCATCGAGATTTGATGTCATAGTAGTGGCCATAGAAGAGACAAAGGATCTCTCAGAATTTTCAGTGGATGAGATTTGTGCATCACTGATTTCGCATGAACATAAACTAAATAGAACAACAAAATCCTCATTGGAGCACTCTTTCAAAACAAAAATGTCTTTTGGTCAAGGTAGAGGTTGAGGAAGATCAAACTAGTGAGGAAGAGGAAGAAACCCACACATAGGTGGAAGAAGCAACCCTGAAAGCACAAGTGGAAGGGGCAACAACCAGAATCAAAGTGAAGGCTCAAGCCAAAATCAATAAAAAGGAAATAAGTATTATAAATCTCAAGTCCAATGTCATTACTATAAAAATTATGGGCATTATGCCAATGAATATAGAAAGAAACAAAATGATATGGGTAATAGACCTAGTGTAAATTTCACAAGAGAAAATCAGAACCAAGGAAATGTGCTTTTAACTTGTAATGTAGCATAAGAAAAACAAGAAGATGTATGGTTCTTAGATTCAGGATTTAGTATCCATATGACTGGAGACATGGCACAATTATGGATATACCTCCAAGTAAAAAGGTCATTATATAAGTGCATATGACAATCAATAGGATTTTTCCTCTCAATATCAGAACATACTTGAAGGAAGTAGGTGTTGTAGCAGTTGTAACACAAGAAATCTTTCAGGAAGAAGTGAAATATGAAATTTGGTTATGGCATTTGAGATTTGAACCTGTTGCATAGAAAAGGGATGGTAAAGAGATTACCACTCATAGAGAAACTAGATAGCCTATGTGAAGGATGAATCTTTGGAAAACAATACAGAGAATCATTTCCAGCAGGAGAGAGTATAAGGGAAAAGGCACCCTTGGAGATTGTCCACTCAGATTTGTGTGGACAAATGCAAACGCCATCATTCGCTGGAAGCCATTATGTTTTGACATATATAGATGATTGCACAAAGAAGACATGGGTGTATTTTCTAAAATAGAAGGTGAAGTTTTTAAACAGTTCTACCACTTCAAATATCTTGTTGAGAAGCAAAGTGGACACTACATAAAAGTTCTGAGAACTGACAGAGGTGGAGAATACATTTCAAAAGACTGCCTGCATTTCTGAAGGGATCATGGCATACACAAGCAGTTTACCACAAGGTATACACAACAGCAAAATGATGTTGTAGAAAGAAAGAATAGGACCATCATGGACATGGTAAGAATTATGTTCAAGAAAAATCATTTTCCAAATGAGCATTGGGCAGAAGCTGTCAATTTTGCAACATATATTTTAAATAGATGTCCAAGCAAAGCTAGTATGAACAAAGTTCCAGAAGAATCATGGAGTGGAAAAAAGCAATTTGTCACTCACATGAGAGTATTTGGATGTGTGGCATATGCACATGTCTCAGATCAATTAAAGAAGAAGTTGGACAACAAGGGGGAGAAGTGTATATTTTTTGGATACAATGATGAATCCAAGGCCTACAAACTCTATAATCCATCAACCAAGAAGGTAATAATCAACAAAGATGTATATTTATTTGAGGAAGAAGCTTATGATGGAATTTTAGTGTAAAATGTAAATGTGAAGACTTGTATTTCACATGAAGATAAAGAGGAATTGATTGCGGAAAATAATCCCTTAAGGGTAGATCCTCCTCCGCCTACACAAGATCAATAGAGCACATCACAAGAAAGCAATAGAGTAGCAGTTAAAAATCAAGGAAGTGCTTCTCTAAGCACACCATAGGAATTTGCAACTCCATCGATTTCAAGTGGAACTCCAAGCACACCAAGAAGACCAAGATTCAGAAATTTGAGTGAAATTTATGGGAAAGAAGAAGTAAATAATAATACTAGTCTGAATTCTTCATTTTCTTTTTTTTTTCATATTGATGACCCAATCCATTTTGAAGGTGCATTAAAAGAAGAAAAATGGATTGAAGCAATGAATGAAGAGAATGGAGCAATATAAAATAATTATACATGGGAGTTAGTGGACTTCCCACAAGGTAAAGAAGTCATTGGAGTAAAAGGGGTCTATAAGAAAAACAAAAATATTGAAGGAAAAATAGAAAGACACAAAGCAAGACTTGCTATCAAAGGCTAGAAACAGTAGCAAGGAAGATATTTTTAAGAAAACTTTGCACCAGTTTCAAGGATGGAAACAGTGAGGACAATGTTGTCCATAACAACACAAAAAAAGTGGAAATTCTATAAAATGGATGTAAATTCAACATTCTTGAATTGAGTGTTGAAATATGAGGTATATGTTGAACAACCTCCTGGCTATGAGATAGAGGGCCAAGAGAAAAAATTATGTAGGTTTAAGAAAGCTCTTTATGGGCTACATCAAGCACCAAGAGCATGGAACAATAGGATTGATGCTTACCTGATGGATAATGGGCTTGACAAGTGTGATGGTGAACCCACACTCTACATTAAATAAAATGATGGTAAAATTATTATTGTTGTTTTATATGTAGATGATTTAATTTTCACAGGAAATGAAGTTTCACTCATTGTTGATTTTAAAGCAGTCATGAAGAGTGAATTTGAAATGACAAAATTGGGTTTATTGAGATATTTTTTGGGAATAGAATTAAAAAAAAATGAAAAGGGAAATTTTATTTCCCAAGAAAAATATGTTGCAGAACTTTTAAATAGGTTTAACATGTAGAAAAAAAAAACATTAGCAACTCCAACTATGATGGGGTTAAAATTAAGCAAAGAATATTGCACCAAGAATGTTGATCCAACATTGTACAAGAGCATAGTTGGTAGTCTAATGTATCTGACTACAACTAGGCCTCATATTATGTTTTCTATAAGTTTAATTTCCAGATTCGTGGAGACACCAAAGGAGACACATTGGAAAGTAGATAAGAGGATCTTGAGGTATGTGAATGGAACAAAGGAGTATGGTGTTTTATACTTCTCAAATGATAATTTTAAGTTGATTGGTTCCACTGATAGTGATTGGGATGGAAGTGTAGATGATAGAAATAGCACATCTGGGTATGTGTTTCATTTGGGACCGGGAGCCATTTCGTGGGCTTCCAAGAAGCAACCAATAGTTGCATTATCAATAAAATAAGATGAATATGTGGCAACAACAACAACAACATGTCAATAAGTATGGATGAGAATGATGATGAGAGATTTGTGTCATGAAAAAGACAAAGGAACAAAAATTTATTGTGATAATTGCTCAGCAGTTGCACTATCAAATAATTATCTTTTCCACAAGAGAAAAAATCACATAGATGCCAAATATCATTTTATAAGAGGATTGGTTAACAATGAGATTGTTTTGCAGCATTGTAGGATAGAGGAATTTTGTTTATATCATACAATGTTTGGGAATAACTGAGGGTGGAAATTGTGATTAAGGGGGAGCGTTGGAATTAACCCCCAACCACTGCCATGAATAAGTAGTGGCAGTAGCCCACACTTTATCAATTCTTGTAGCGGAGAAGGACAATCACAAATCGAAGAAATGGATGTTTTTCATGCAATCCACGCAAAATATCAAACAGAGTACCTGAGCCATAAATCTACATTTATTTTGATTTTCCATATTGACTTACCTTTTGCCCACAGATGCAGCCTCCAACTTTTTTTTTTAACTCTGAAGCCCTTCGCCACAATGCTAAATCCCCACCGATGCGATATCTAGCGAGACCCACACTTACCTCCGCCGCAATTTTCAAAACTTGTAAATCCTTTATATTCCACATTTCCCTTTCATTTGTGCATTTCTCACTTACCATTGTTTACCCCCACAACATCGCACTTCACAACATTTAATTCTTACCTATTAAGTCCCCGCTATGAATTATTCAATGTTTCTATGTGATATTGCATCACACATTGCAATCACAATCGCAAATGTTTTCGCATTTCGCAGGATTTCGTCGTTTACCTTTTCTGCTACCTGCAAGATCGCAATCACATGTGTTTTAAGTTTCCCATTAGCCACGCACAATGTATGTTATTTGTGCTACCACGCATCACAATAAAAAACTTTTTGTTTTCCATTGAAAGGCCCGCAGGTTGTTGTATTTTGGATGCAATGCGATATGTGCCACGTCACAATCGCACATCATAATTCGCAGTGGTTAATGGATAACGCCGAGGTTAAGTGTTGATATCACCGATATGCGATAAGGGCATGGATGTGATGAGGTCTTAGAGCTGGAACCGAAATTATTTCAAGTCTGTGTTTATGTGTTTTGTACATTTCTTTCATGTAGAAATAGCATAAATAGAGCAGAGGACGTTTTTAGTTGTTCCACGTACGTTCAACATCAAATCTTCATTGATAGCATTAGGTTTTTAGGCTTCACCATTTTTGTATAACTAATGTGATTTCCATAAGTTTATAGAGTTGAATAGAAACAAAATTTTTGTTCCTCTCCTGTGTTTTTACGCTGCATGTCTGTGAATGTTTATTTCCGCATTATTTTACATTCTTTGTGTTGTGGGGGGAAGCATCCCTCTGTGTATTTTTTTTGTTAAAAATTTCCAACGCATTCATAATAGATTAGGAGAGGCATATTTCTCGGCAATTTCTGCTCAGGAAAATGAAAATATATCCTTCGCTAAAAGATTGAAGAGTGTAAAGGTAAAAATTTTAGTTTTATTCTTTTTAATCGAAGGAATCGATAAGCAGGATGGGCTAGATTTTTAGGTAATATTATATTTTTGAGGCGAAACCACATGCTAAGTTCTAATACATGGTTTATGGAATATATTGTAGATATTTAAACCTGATACCATATACTTCAATAATACTTCACACTCAACGAATAACATAGTCAACGCCAATTGAGTTGCTACAGAGATTTCTCTTTATTTTTTCTTTTTTAATTCAACATATTGTATTCGGTTTTTTTTTTTTAATTAGATATACTTTATTCGGGTTATACAAATTTGTTTTTTTTTTACTATTTCTATTATAAATCATATTTGGAAATGAAGGATCGTATCAATAACGTCATGGAGATGGGAAGTGTTCCAAATGACAAACAAAAAGAACACATGGGATTCAATGAATAGATTTTGGGAAGCAGTAGGAATGATTATCGGAGTATTTTTTAGGTACTCCTTTGAACCTTGCTTCATATGTACAGATGTCATGCTGAAATTTCTAGTTGAAATCACCAAAATTTCTACTTATACATTTGTCGATTATCTCTTTTCTCTATAAATATTTCGAAAATATATGTACATTCTACTCGAGAACAAAGAGGACAAGGAAATTGAGGCTAATGATATTCCTGGTCTTATATATGTCAAGCGTGAAAAGAGACCAAAAATTCCTCACCGTTACAAGGCCGACACTCTTAATGTTCTAGTAATATTTACAATATTCTGGTAATATTTTACAATGTGAGTCAAGGTGTGTCTAGGTTTCTTGGTGGGAGATTTTGTGATCTTTCTCTCCACTTGGGTTCTAATTTCAAGTTATAACACGTTGTCATAATATTTGCAATGTCAAAAAAACTAAGTGTAAATTGCTTTTTGTCTTTATCCCCACCTATATTTGAATCTCATTTTATTATATGTTTTTATGTTTATATATTTGCGTACGACCAATTTTCTCAAGGCTTTCATGGCATGAATGATCTATACAAAAATGATCACTTGAGGATTTCCTATGTGAGTATAATCCGCACCCTTTTACCATTAGTATGTTAAGTTGCCCAACTATGCATTGAACCTAAACAGTAAATCATCATTTTTAGTGACAATTTAAAGGAATGGATGGTCACCAAGGTCCATGATACATGGGCACTCGATGCATTCACCCGTGGATTTCTTTATGTGGGAAGGAAGGAAGGCATGTTTATGATTACTAAAGAGGAAAAATGATCAAATTATTTATGTGTTTATTAAGAGATTTTGTATGTTATATCATTAAATACCTTAGTTATATCATAGATGAGTTGTTATTATTTGTGGTTTTTATTTTTAATGATACTAACATATGTATTTGTAACCAAATTATGTAACTGAATAGTCCAATCCTGTTGTTCACTCTCTATAGTTGTAGTTATCCCGCATGATTCATCTGAGAGCATTTCCTCTATACTACTCTTTCATATGTTACTGCTTTACAACATTTACTTTGCAACATATGGTGCAATTGCTAGTTACATGATTTGAACACATTAGAAATTATATTCCACTTAGTGCAATAATATTTGAAATCATATAGTATAAACAATATATTTAATCATTGAATTCATTCATATGAAATAAATAGACTTCCATGTTGTGTTGGTTATGATTTACTACGAAGGGAAGTCATGAGATATAATCCTATTGTAAAACTTAATGGAAACAATGTGAACCGTATGTGAGGTCGAAACATAGTTGGATATGGAAATTCAATGATGCTACATAACTGTCTAATGGCATTCCTACTTTATTGGTTTCTTGGACAATCACCTTCTTGTGAATGCTGAAGAGAATGTATAGAAGGGAAGGATTCCTATGAGACTATCTCATGGATAACATAAATTCCTTTTAGTACACATAAGGGGTTATTTAGTAAAGAAGGGGTATATACCAAGTGTTTTGTTGGGGTAAATAAAAATGTCTCTAGATGATGAATGAAGTATTTGCAACTTATTTATATGATGTGTTCTCACATTGGTTGTAGGTTCCAAATGACCATGGTGGAATACATAACATAGAAATATGGTATTATTGAATTAATGTAGCAATTCATTAATTAGATGTACATGAGTAATTTGTCAAAGTGTGAAAGTTGTGGCTATGGATATGCACATGTTGGAATATATGTTTGAAAGCGTGATTTTATTATATTTGCATCAAAATTAATATGTGAACAACTAAAATGATGGACTTTCTACTAACTCATGAATTTGATACCTTTTTAGGAATTATTGTGGACGTTGAAATATAAAATTTACATGCTCGAGTAGTAACATTTGGATGGAGTACATGAAATCTCTGTCATAAGAATAGAGTTATGAAGAAAGATGAAGAATGAAATAAGGAAATCTTGGGAAGAATTCAGCCATGTCAACACTAGGACATGTGATTGCTACAAGCTATTGGTGAAATATTATTAGTGCATGCCTTGTAGTAAGTTGGAACTCTCAATCAACTTGAAAATATTAAGAAAATGGATGAGCCAAGGGATTATTTTTATTATTAAATCTAATTCTTGAGCCTAGAGGTTGAGTTCAATAAGGAAGAGGAAACTTAAAAGTGCATTTGGCATGGTTGTTGGAATAAAAAGGGTGTGTTGAATAAGTTAATAAGTTGAATCTTGGTTGGAATAAAGAGGGTGCATTGAATACTTTAATGAGTTGGAATATTTCTCATTGCATCCTTATGTAATAGAGAAACAACCTTGCAGATAGGTACAAAATCATGGTGAATTCATCTTTTTGTCTATTATCTCATCATGTCCATTCACAAAGGGTGTATTATAACTTGAAAAAAGAGTCAATATATTATATGTATTGTGGAGGACGTGTAGTAATGGGTGTTATGAATGGAAAAAATGTGAACCATATGTGAGGCAAAAGCATAGTTGGATATGGAAAGTCGATGATTCTAATAAGTGTCTAATGCCATTCCTACTTTATTGGTTTCTTGGACAGTCACCTTGTTGTGAATGTTGAAAAGAACCTATAGAGGGGAAGGATTCCTACAGGACTATATCATGGATAGCATAAATTCCTTCTAGTACACATAAGGGGTTATTTAGCAAAGAACGGGTATATACCAAGTGTTTTGTTGGGCTAAATAAAAATTAATCTAGATGATGAATTAAGTATTTGCGACTTATTTATATGATGTGTTATCGCATTGGTTTTAGGTTCCAAATCGCGATAGTGGAACACATAACATAGAAATATGGTATTATTGAATCAATGTAGCAATTCATTGAGTAGATGTACATAAGTAATTTGTCAAAGTGTGAAAATTGTGGCTATGCATATGGACATGTTGAAATATATGTTTGAATGTCTGAATTTGTTATATTTCCATGAAATTAATATGTGAACTACTAAAATCACTGGCTTTCTACAAACTCATGAATTTGATATATTTTTAGGAATTGTTGTGGATGTTGAAATAAAAATTTACATGCTCGAGTAGTCACATTTGTATGTACTACATGAAATCTATGTCATAGGGATAGATTTATGAAGAAATATGATGAATGAAGGAAGGAAATCTTGGGAAGAATTCTACCATGTCAACACTAGGACATGTGATTGCTACAAGTTACTGGTGAAATATTATTAGTGGATGCCTTGTAGTAAGTTGGAAATCTCCATGAACTTGAAAACCTTAACAAAATGGATGAGTCAAGGGACTATTTTTGTTATTAAATCTAATGCTTGAGCCTAGAGGTTGAGTTCAATAAGGAAGAGGAAAGTTAAAAGTGAATTTGGCATGATTGTTGGGATAAAAAGGATGTGTTGAATAAGTTAATATGTTGAATCTTGGTTGCAATAAAGAGTGTGTTTCGAATACCTTAATGAGTTGGAATATTTCTCATTTCATTCTTATGTAATAGAGAAACAACCTTGCAGATAAGTATAACATCATGGTGAATTTATCTTGTTGTCTATTATCTCATCATGTCCATTCAAAGAGGGTGTTTTATAACTATGAATAAGAGTCAATATATTATATGTATTGTGGAGGATGTGTAGTAATGGGTTTTTATACCTATGGGGGTGTATAGAAAGAAAATTAAAAAAAAAAAGTAGGGATATGTAATAAAAACAAGGTTTATATTTTTTGGAGAGATGTATTGCGATGGGGGTTGCAAAAAAAGGATTTTGAGATACACACACACACACACACACACACACACATAGTATATATAGTAATATTAGAGTAGTATGATTAGACGTAATCTTTTATATCCCACGAACGCAAGCACTATGGCCTAAGTTGATCAAATGGAGACCCCGTGTTTCAATTTATTAATTCATAGCTATTTTTGAATACATAGTTACATTATGGATCTAAGACTTTAGGTTTATAAGGTAATTTTTGTATTAAAATACATATACTATGTTTTCTTCCATAATGGTTGTTATAATAACAACTAAAATATGAATACATGAATTTAGTACCTATAAATAGAAACACCATTGATGGTGTTACTCAAAAGGGTTAAATGATGTAATACTAGGTACAACCAATATGTATATTCGAGAAAAGTTACATGATGTTCAAGAAAAAATGATTGAATTTGGAAAGGTACATATTAATAAGAACCTAATTCCAAAATGGTATTTTGACAATAAAAGGGTAGGAAAAATCGATAGATAATGTAAGTGAAATGTAGTGGATGATGAAAACATTATTATATATGATGTCAATATAAGGGCACATCATCTAGTTACCAATCAAAATGTGCATAAAATTCTTCAACTCCTAGGAGAGGTTAACCCACATAAATAAGTGGCATTAAGGATGAAGGATGAAAAAACATATCATGTTCCTCAGAGACAAAATGCCCTAGTGGAGTGAAAATTTGTTGTAGGGATAGATAATATTGCATGCGTAGGATATTTAAATAAACGTATATTTGGAAGGCTATATATATAATATGCTTATTTTATAAGAGAAAAGTTAAGTACCCATTGATTCAATACCACTAGTGTAATTTTGTATATATAAGCTCTAGTAATGATAATAACAAAGCAGTTTCACCCTATAAATAAATAGTGAATGGGTTAGCCACATAAAGATAATTTTTTATAGCATAAACAATAAAAATATGGTGTATTTCCACAATATCTCGCTAGCTTAAAAACTAGTGGATAAGTTGAGATGAGAGAAATAACAGGTATTTAATAACAAAAGTGAAAAACTTAGGTTTTCTACACCTCGGTAAAGTTTTTAAATTTGAATAAAAATAACCACTTTATGAAGATCCATGCATATGTAAAATTCCAACCATTTTTTTCTCGTACCTTAAAAACATAATTCTAAATAATTTCCTCAAAAGGTGCTTCCTAAGGAAACAAAAGAAAATAGGTCTAACAATAAAATATCCTTTTAATTAACATTCTCATTCGAATTAAAATGAAAACAATGGTAAGAAAATTCAATTCCTTATATTAAAATACATTAATTAATTTTGTATCTAAAATTTTAGATAAATTAATTAACATGAAAATAAAAATATATATGCTCTGATAATTTAAGGAGAGATATAAACGACCCTTTCACATAGATGATAAAGTTTTATGGTAAAGGATTCAAATTTCCCATGTATACTTATTCTCCCACATTAAATACAATAAAAAAATTCAATCACCTTTGAAGACTAAAGTTATTTTTCTAAGGAAATTTAGTGTATATGATAAATAATCCATTATAACTTGTCTCAGAAACTAAATATAATGAATAAGTTTTTTTATTGTAAAGCAAAGCCTTTGAATAATTATGGTTATGTTTTTAATTATTTTAATATTTTTTTTAGTTTAAAAAAAATTTTTGTTTAAAAAAAATTGTAAGGTGAATTCTATTATAACAAAATTAAGAAGTTATTGAAAAAAAAGGTGAAAATTGAATCTAATTTCTCACTTGGGATATTTGACCATACGAAAATTTTGGCCTTTTGAAGGACCATGAGTAACCTACAATGTCTAACACAATTGAACTTAAACATAAACACACACATAAATTGGCCTATCCACTCATCAACCTAAGAAAAACAGGAAGAATTAGGAAACCATCGTCATGAACGATCACAAAATCATGGACATATATCATATTATGAACCAACTACATGAATATGATATGATAGGGTTGTTGGGTGACTAGGGGTTGCTGCTGGAATGCCAAGGTGTCTTTTGATATGTGCCAACCTATGCTTCATTGTATCTAGTCTATAGTCATGGATCCTAACATGGCCATGCATGTGATCCATCATTTGTAATAAGCCCCTAAATCACTTCCTAAATGTCTAGGAGCACCTATCCCAAGATAAATCTCATTTTCTAATAGAGATTAATTTCCTGCATGTACTCATTCACTCTACTCCTAGTTTTCCCTTTATTTGAAATCAATCATTCCCACTATGCTTTAACTTTTCCATTATAAAGGGAGCTTATTTGGGAGGAGGCCTATATTTCCAATCTTGATATCTTTTCCCTCACATTCATAGGAATATGTTCATGGTCCCAAGATGAAAAACCCACAACTATCTTATGAAGGTGTGAGTTCCCCCTAAAGGATTTTTTCTTCATAGTACATTTCTCCTCTCCTATCCATGCCTTTGTCTCTCTCGGCACAATGAGAATTCCTTCAACACATAAGATAGAGAGGCATAGAATCTTCTAATTGATATAATCATTATCAAATACTCTATAAGTCTAAGAGTAAAGGAAATCCCCTACTACCTTCACTTCATTATTACCTCGCTTCCCTAGGTTTCCTTTTGTTTAAGTAATTGGATTATTTTCCTAGAAATATCTCCCTTTAATATATGTCCCCATAAAAAATTATAGACATAAAATCCACCCTCCCATATTCATATGAAACAACAACCAATAATATTTTATTCTCTCTTTCCAACCACACAAAAGATACTTTTTCTCCTTCACTATCCTGGAACACTTCTCACTATTTCCCTCCTCCAAAAACCTATATGTTGCACTTCCATGAACAATACTTTCTAGGAACCAAGAGAAAATATATTTCCCAAACTCCAATATCGTGTTTATAAGGCCAACCAATAACTTTACAATCGCAGTGTATGACGATGCCACCGTTCTTTAGATTCTTCCACCACTAATGAGGTAAGAATTAAACTAGTTTCCAATAGTATTTCTATGCCAGCCATGATTCCCACCCAAAATAATAGAAATAATACACTTTATATCGTAATTAATAAATAAAATTTACCCACCAACAAATAAAAATTGAGTATTTTGAATTATTTTATATGGAAAAGTTTCACAAACTTTCACATTAGTGAGACAAAGTTTTGTGTAGGGAATACATAGAGAGAGTGTGAGAATGTTGCATGTTGGGTGCTCGATCCAACTTGTCTTTCTCCCTTGTTCAACTATGTTATTCTATGGAGCTCTCTCCTTAGAAAAAACTTGGACATTTTCCTAGTGACCCTCAAAATCCCTTCCTTCGCTGGATGTGAGGTTGGCTTGCTTTGTAATATTCCAACTAATGTTGAGACGACCATTATTGTTCATAGCCTTTATAAAGTAAGAAATCCTCTCGAGACTATAATTCTCCTCAGATTCAAAAAATGTAATACCCCTAAACTTCACCTAAACATGATGAATTACGCTTACTCCCACTAGCACACTTCAAATTGTTACATATCCAAATCATGAAACTATTATAATAGTGCACATAAATTTCCACCCCTCCTACAAGCCATGTTGTTTAATTCCCTCATTTCACATTTCCCCCTTTGGAGAAATTATGTCATTATTAATCTACTAATCGGTTGGAGTCCAGTGTTAAGGATAAATCTGTTATCTACTATATCATGTCTGTACATTCATGCTTTTTCTCACCATGAATGTGACATATACCTTACATTTTTTTAAGAAAAATCCAACTTGTTTCTCTCATTATCATGAGACTCAGCACAACATATAGATCCAGGGCTAGGTTATGGAATTTGTTTGAGGGTCTGTTTCCATGTTTCCCTACATATTATTCAAGAGACAAAGTGGTAACCCACACCAAACTTCTCTCTTTTTTTGTTATCCAAATCTTAGGAAAATAAATTGTTGAATTATTTAGAGTTAAAAAATAATTAGAAAAAAATTGTTTAGTATTTTTAGAATACATTTTGTTTAAATGTTTTGAACTAAAATTTAAATTTACATCATTTATTTTCCTTCATGTTTATATATATGTTATGTTTGTTAGTTTATTTCAGCCCTAAGATGACTACATGACTATAATGTAGCTTTAATACCTGCGACCCAGGGGTATCTAACTCGTCAAAATCACTCAAACATTGCACCCAACTTAGATCACAACAATGTTTAACATGACTGATTTTTTCCCTACAAATATTTGAATGGATAACCTGTACATCACATAATACCTTAACAAAACAACTTCTCATGATATATTCTACACCTTATAAACTATTAATATTTTTATATTAATATAATGTTTTCAATTATGTTAATCAATTTATTTTAAAATAATATTTTTCGAACTTTTGTAAAATTAGTTTACTTAAAACTATTCATAATAATGATAAAAAACTTACAATGAATTAAAATATAATTTATTTTAATATTCAAATTATTATAAAAATTAAAACCACAAACATCACAAATTAAAATCAAATGTTTTAAATATTTTTTATTTACTTAAAAAAATAATAATCAAAACTCTTATATATTTCTTATATATTAGTAATAATATTCATGACAGATGGAAAAAAAATTCCCATAAAAATTATATATTTATTTATAAAAAACAAAACAAAACAATAAAACCTAAAACAAAACAAGAGAACCTTCAAAACTCCAAATTCATTGAACCAATTACTATTCACCAATCTTCCATTTTTTCCTATTTCAATGTCGTACCAAGAGGTCATGTATATAACATAGTAAAAAAAGAAAAAAGAAAATAAAACCTTCCAAACTCATTGAACCAATTACCATTCACCAATGTTCCATGTTTTCTTATTTCAATGTAGTACGAAGAAGTCATGTATATAGAAGATCCATGATGACTTATTTGCTTAAAAGGGAAGGACCCACGGAGTCAAAACTTTCCGATAAACGTTAATAATTATCAGCTTATAATTTAATATCTTGAAATTCATTTAAATATATCGAATTCAAATGTAATTAAGATAATCTTGTTTATGATTTGTTTTCAATATTCATAAGTATGTTTTCAAATTCTATTAATTACATTCTTTGATAGGTCTAAAAACTAATTTGATTTATTTCTATATACAAATAATTATGGCATGATTCATATAATTATGGCATGATTCATTCAGTGTAAGTTGTTTGAAGATTAGATATATAATTTTTATGAAAATAATATAATGTTATATATCAAATTATTTGTTAAAACATTATTTTTTATATTTTATTTGAATGTATATAAATTAATTTGATCATTTTTATATTTATATTATTAAAATGAATCATTCAAGTTTATATATATTTTGAATGGGCGTAATAGTTAAGATCATGTGTTTCTTCCTAAGAGGTCACAGGTTCAAAATGAGATGGGTGTAGAGTATGTATGACTTTGTAGACATAGCAGTCAAGAGGTGGGTCCTTTGTCCCACAAACAATATCGACTTAATTATTTAATTGCAAAGCCATTTTCGATTTCCTATGTTGATATTCTAGCAAAACTTTCATGATTTTATTCCATATTTGGTTAACATATTTCTTTATACAATTTCTTTAGTTTTCTTGATTGTTTGAGCTTTTGATTTTAGTTTCTTATCACTTCTCGGTTGTGGCTCCAACCTTATCCATAGCAAATAATTTACTTCTAATAGTACTATCGTTGATAAAATTTTAATAATTGATTTATTGGAATTCATTATGTATGACAAATTTAGTTTGGCAATTAGTAAGTATCATTTATTATTTAATTATAAATGAGAGTAAATCTATAATATAATAATGTGTTTTCTACATGATTTATTGGCATGAAAATAACCAATGATAAAATAAAAGTGAATTAGAATAATACATTTATTAATAAACGTTTAGTATATATTTTTTCCATTTTATAGTGAGTGTTGATTTATTCACCTATAATTTTAACTTACAATATCTCTCTCTCTTTGTCATGTCATTTATCTATCTATTTATCTACTTTTTAGTTTTAATTAAAGATTAATGAATATTATATGAATGGTAATTATTGAGCATCATTTAATGAGGTAGAAGGGTTTCAAGTTACTCAAATCATGCTCGTCTTATTCTCTTTCCAAAAGGAACAACCAAGCAAAAAAAATATAGATAGACATGTTTAATTTTGAATTATCAATATATCCATCAGATTCCTTAGTAGGCTGGGCGAAATTACTTATACAAACTATAGATGTGGATTCTCATGACCTTTTAATTGTTTTTACAAAGTTTTAATTTCTTTCCTACATGACACTTTTAAGTAGATAAGTGAAAAACTCTTCTACAAGCTATTAGAAATTTTTCGGACCCCTTCTGTGCTTATATCAAATATTATCCTTTTCTCTTTTCTAGAGAAACAACAAATAAAAATATAAGCTTAAAAAATAGGTTGACCTTTGAATCATGAACAAATCATTTTCTACATGACACTCCTCTTTAGTAGGTGAGGAAAGTCAACTTCCATTTATTTGTTACTACTATATCTAAATTTATTACAGAAACCCTTCCATTATAAATATATGACACTATATTTAAATTTATTACAAAACCATTCCATTATAAATACTGTCGATTTAAAAAAAAAATAAAAATTAAAAATAATAATAATAAAATAAAACAACAACATTGAAAATAATGTTAATTCTTATAAAATATATAAAAAAATGAATATAAAAATTGGATAAACATAACTACCCTTATAATATCTATTAAATTGAAAATTTGAAAAAAACTATATTGGAAAAGAAAAATTTAAAATAAAAAAATATCCATACAAATGAAATATATTATTAATGATTACCACTACTTTTATATAAAAATACCTATTAAAACCTTACTCCACATTCCCAATTTTAAATCTAAATATTTAATTTTTACAGCCCATTACTTAATTTTACACCTGTGTCATATTTACATCTATATTTATATTCTTTTGATATACCTTAAAATATCTAGACTACTTTAATTTTGAATTCCTAATATAAATTTGGAAAATATGATATTATTCCATTAATAAAACTAATTGATGATTGAGTTATATTTTATCATATGTATTACTTTTAAAGTTAGATATAGATGATCACCACTTTTATACAAAGCTACATATTCAAACTAATAGAGTCTGCACACTCAAAACATGTATTTTATATTACCAAAGATGTTAATTTATACAAGTGTGGAAGGTTCTTTATTATTATACAGCTATGATAGCTTTCCTGCTAGTTTAATTCTCTGCTATGCTTACAACATGATTTGGATTTTGTACACCACATAACTTACTTCTAAAGATTTTAAATTTAGCGTTTCTAAGAGGCTTCGAGAATATGGCATCCACATTTTCATTTGTATTACAATATTTTAAGTCAATTTCTTTTGATTATACTTTTTCCTTTACAAAATTATGTTTTGTTTCTATATGATTTGAACTTGCATGTTATACACACATTATTTGCTAATTTAATGGTGCTTTGATGATCACATATGGTCACTGTAGGTTCTTGTTGTATTTCACCAAAATCTTTAAATATCCCTCTAAGGCATATTTCTTTGGAGGTAGCACTACTATTATTTATACTTAGCTTCAGTTAATGGAAACAAAATAATTAGTTGTTTCTTATCGCCCCACGATATACCTCTTGATCCCATATTGAATGTGTATCCAATGGTATATTTCATGTTGCCTACATTTCTAACCCAATCAACATCAAAATGACATGTCACCTCAATATTACAATCAACTCCAAATTATTAGTTCCCTTTAAATATATTAGGATTCTTTTTTTTTTTTAGCCAATGGCTCTCATGAGGTTTAGTGATGAAATGACTAAGTATGTTGACTATATAAGCAATGTGTGGCCTTGTAGTAGTGGGATAATCGAGGCTTCCCATTAATTTTCAATACAATCTTCCATTCACTTATTCCGTGCCCATGGAGTACCCATTGTTTTACATTGATTCATTTGGAATCTCATTAGTAGCTCCTTTGTATATTTGTTTTATGTGATTAAAGTCCTTCCATTGTCTTTATATACTTCAAGACCTAGACAAAGTGGATCTATATGAGATCCTTCATCTCACATTCATGAAATAATTTTTTTTTTTTTATCTTTAAATAATTCAGTAACATTCTCTATTATGATTAGAGCATCAACATATAAAGATATTAATGTCATATTCCCATTTCTATCTCGCTTCATATAAAAATTAGAATTACTTCTACTTTTGTTAAATCAATGCTGAAAGAAAAACTTATCTATTTTCTCATACCAGGATCTAGGTTTCTACATTAGTCCTTATAAGGATTTATTTAAGTTGCAGATTCAAACAATCTCACTCCACACTCTGAAACCATAATAGATATTGCCCACTCAAAACTTGTCTTTCGCATTACTAAAGATCTTACTTTATACAAGTGTAGAAAGTTCTCCTTTCTTATACACCGACATTCACCTATCTTCTACATCGACATTCGCTTACCGACATGCATCCCAATTCCAATCTGACATTCTAAAAACATTCTTTCACCAACTACATAGAAAACTCGTGATTATTCTAAAACAAACCCTACCTCTTACCCCCACATTCTTAAGTTTAACCTCTAAATACTTAATTCTAACAACCCCTTATTCCCTTATTTAATTTTTAATCCCATTCATTCAAAATAGGTGAATTATGGGGTCAAGGTTTTCCCATGTTAAGTTTACTATTTTTTTTCATTAAAATAAACAAGGCTTTCACGTTATTTATTTATTAAAAAATAAATGTTTTCATTATGCATATAATAATTTATTGTCAATTACTTATGAATTAAAAACATAAATTATTATATGCATAATGAAAACATTTATTTTTTAATAAATCAATAACGTGAAAGCCTTTTTTATTTTAATGAAAAATACTAGTAAACTTAACATGGGAAAACCTTGACCCCATAATTCAGCTATTTTGATTTTCACTGAAAATCATCATAGTTTGACGTTTCGAGATCCTAATAGCCAACCACGACCGGCTCCTTTTTCTTCGTTTATCACATAAGTCCCGGAGCGAGTTAGATGGAACTGACTCACTGTCAATCCATTTCGGTCGATGCAATATTTGCAAATGGATGTGGCTATGGAGACAATCTCAAGACTTCAACAGAAGAGGATTCAAAAAGTTTACAATGTCATGGAGTCATGGAACAAAATAGACGTTAAAGGTTTTTCTGTTGAATCTTTGCCTCCCATTTTTCTGCTGCCATCATTATCCACAACCCTAGGTCCCTCATGATTTTCAGAAGTCTCTATATAAAGGACTCTGTGAGCTTAGCCCATTATATAACAATATCTGTTATATGATTTTTTCTCCAACAGATTATGCTAGTCGCAGTAAGTGAAAGCTGAGACTCGCATCAATCCGATTTTTCTGCAGAAATAAGCCGAAGCTGTACGAATTTAGACGTGAATCTACACGCAGTAACGAATTTGAAAGTAGAGAAAGCTCAATGTGAGTGTTGTGGAATGTCTGAACAATGTACGATGAGTTATATTAATAGGGTACTGAGAGATCTTTTCTGTAGCCGCTGGATTTGCGGGTTGTGCGTTCACATATCGTTGTGTGTTAAATTCAACAAGGTCGCTTGGTCGAATTCCGCGCTGCGTGTTGCTGAATCAATGCGTAAGATTCTGAAGAATAGTTCCCAGGAAAATGGTCTGAGATCAAACGTCAACAGTAGGAGAGACAGGGTAGTAGCGAAAATCACTATTTCTCGTAGTACCAGTTGCATTCCTGCGATTGTAAGGAAATAAACTAACACCCATCTTGTGATCTTTGTTTTGATGGTCATATCCTATCCAAACTCCTCATAGCGCTTTATCGAATGTGTCTGGACTACAAACGTAATGTATTGTTAAAATATTTAAGGCACATCAAATTATTTTCCTCAACAGAGTTAAAATTGCAACTATAGTGGAGTAAATAAAATCAAACTATAATGGAGTAAATAAAATCAAACAAGCAAATAAAAAAAACAATTTTACCCATAGGATAGTAAAAAAAAAATTGTTGCGGTAATACAACTTATACATGAAATTTTCACAACTCAATGGCAACAATACTTTGTATTATGATTTAATTACATTTACCAGAGTCTTCTTTTCACGTCCCCACCAATTTTTGCTCCAAGATTTTCTCCTTCTTGGCTTTCCAAACCTACATCGGCCACATTACATTAGAGTTTTCTATGCTTGTTAATTCAAAAAATATATATCTAAGATGAGTGAACATGACTTTCTGAGGTTGCGTGAAGTAAATAACACTTGCATATTAAATGTTTAACCATACTTTTGATCCAACACTTCATTAAATTTGCATTGACTTTAATTTTTTAATATGTTGCGGAATGGGTAATTTTCACACTGTTCAAAACTTCATTTATGCAATGTCCTTCCCTGCCAACTCAATCTACAACCTGTAAAACATTTACTATGGTATGGTTGCTTGTTAGTGTATTTAACACAGTGGTTGAGGTTAATTCTCAAACACCTCCCTTAATCGCAACTGCCGCCATTGACCATTCCCAAAGAATCTCTGAGATAAACAAAATTTTCACTTGTCAATGGCTTTGTGAAGATGTCTACAAATTGTTCTTCTAACCTGCAACACAATCTCATTGTTGTTAACTAATTCTCTTATGAAATGATATTTACCATCAATGTGCTTTGTCCTCTTGTGAAGGAAAAAATTATTTGATATTGCATCTGCTTAATTTTTGTCACAAAAAAAAGTGGTTGCTACATCTTGTTCATAACATAAATCTTGCAACATCATTCTCTTCCAAACTGATTGACACATTGCTGCTATTGCGGCGACATATTCAGCTTTTGTTGTTGATAAGGACACTATCTGTTCTTGCTTGGAAACCCATGAAATGGCTCACGAACCCAAATGAAAATCATATCCTGACGTGCTCTTTCTATCGTCAACACTTCCTACCCAGTCACTGTTAGTGTAGCCAACCAACTTAAAATCATCTATTGCGGAGTACAAAATTCCATACTCATTTGTCCCATTGACATACTTTAAAATTATTTTCGCTACATGCCAATATGTCTCTTTGGTTGTCTCCATGAACCTGGACACAAAATTGTGGTCAAATACATTAGGTTGTCCACCATGCTTTTGTATAATGTTAGATTGACATTGCTACTGCAATTTTCCTTGCTCAACTTCAACCCCATGAAAGTTGGAGTTGGTGCTGGCTTGTTGTTCTACATATTAAACCTTTATAAAATATCTGCAACATACTTTGTTTGAGAGATAAAAATACCATTTTCTGTTTACTTCACTTCTATGCCCAAAAAATATCTTAGCAACGCCAAGTCAGTGATTTCAAGCTCATTTTTCATGACTTCCTTGAAATCGATGATGGGGAAATCATCACTCCCTATAAAAATCAAATAATGTAAATACAAAATGACAATAAGAAGCTTATTGTCACTTTATTTGATGTAGAGAGTAGGTTCACCGTCACATTTGTCAAACCCATTGTCCATCAAGTAAGCATATATTCTGCTATACAATGCACACGATGCTTGCTTCAGCCCATAAATATCTTTCTGCAACTTACACACCTTGTCTTCTTAGCCTTCTACCTCATAACTAGGTGGTTGCGCAACATATACCTCTTCTTTTAGCACTCCATTCAAAATGTTTATTTTACATCCATCTCATATACTTTCCATTTATGTTGCGTCGAAATTGAAAATAATGTATGCATTGTCCCATCCTCACGACCGACGCAAATGTTTCTGCATAGTCTCTTCCATGTTGCTACTTATATCCTTTGAAAACTATCCTTGCTCTATGCCTTTCAATATTTCCTTCAACTTTTCTCTGGGTCTTACAGGCTGACTTCACTCTAATGACTTATTTACCTTGTGGAAGGTCCACTAACTCTCATGTGTCATTCTTTTATATTGCTCCTATTTCTTCATCCATTTCCACAACCTATTTCTCTTCTTTGACTGCATCCTCAAAGTGGATTGGGTCATCTACATGAGAAAATAATGAAAATACAGGATTCAAACGAGTGCTAGTATCAACTTCATCTTGCCCATAAATTTCAATTAAATTTCTGAATTTTGGTCATTTTATGGTTTCTCAAGATGGCCTTCACATGTCACTTTGTGTTGCACTTGAAGTAGATGGGGTTACAGACCTTTGTGGTGTGATTGGAGAAGCACTTGCTTGGTTATGCAACATTGTCATATTATTTTTTCATGGTGTCACATGTTGACTACTTTTTTGAGCTTGTGTAGGTGGAGGAGGATTCACCGTTGAGGAATTACTTGTTGTGTTCAATTCCTCTTCGTCTTCATGTGGCATACATATCTTCACATTGACTGTCGTCTCTAAACTTTCATGCCATGGTTCCTCTTCTATGAATTGAAAATCTCTACTGATTATTACTTTCTTGGTTGATTGATTATAGAGCTTGTATGCATTGGATTCATCACTGTATCCAACAAATATAAATTTCTCCCACTTCATGTCCAACTTCTTCCTCAACTCATTCAGGACATGTGCATATGCCACACATTCGAACAATCTCATGTGAGTGACATATTTATTTCTTCGAGTCCATTCCTCTTCAAGAACTATGTTCATTACACTTTTGGTTGGACACCTATTAATGATATGTGTTGCACAAGTGACAACTTCAATCCAATAATCATTTGGAAAATGATTTACCTTCAACATACTCCTTAACATTTCCATAACGATCCTATTCTTCATTTCTGCAATACCATTTTATTGAGGTGTATACCTTTTTGTAAATTGCTTGTGAATTCAATGGTCCCTGCAAAAACATAGGAATTCACTTGAGATGTTTACTATCCTATTCTTCCTTTCCGCAATACCATTTTGTTGAGGTGTATACCTTGTTGTAAATTTCTTGTGAATTCCATAGTCCCTACAAAAACATAGGAATTCACTTGAGATGTTTACTCATGGTGAAACTGAGTAAAACAGAGTTGTTGCCGTAAAACTCATACATGAAATTTTCAAAACCAAATTGCAACTAACAATAATTTATATTATGATTCAAAAAACATAACAAACACATTCATATGGAGGTTCTTACTAAGATTTTCATTCACCAAGTTTGCAGAATTAACACACAGTAAAACCTGTAACTATTGTTTTCACACACCCACCAAAATTTTCTCCACGATTTTCTCCTTCTTTTATTTCGAGAATTGCATCCGCCACATTACATGAGAATTTTATGTGCTTGTTAATTAAAAACCCTGTAACTATTGTTTTCACACACCCACCAAAATTTTCTCCACGATTTTCTCCTTCTTGTATTTCGAGAATTACATCCACCACATTACATGAGAATTTTATGTGCTTGTTAATTAAAAACGCATATATATAGCACATTAATAGAGGACAGAAAAAATTTAACACACACGATGGGCAAGCATGACTTTATGAACTTTACAGAGTTTGCGTGAAGTAAATAACACTTGATTAAATATTTAACCATACTTTTCTTCCAACCCTTCATTAGATTCTCATTTGAAATTAATTATTTAATATGTTGCAAAATGGGTAATTTTCCTCCTATTTACAACTTCATTTATGCGATGCCCTTCCTTACAAACTCAGCTTGTAACCTGCAAAACATTTACTGAGGTATGGTTCCTTACGAGTGTATTTAACACAGTGGTTGTGATTAATTCTGCAACACATGTTTGTTTTTTTTTACTGATATAGCCTTAATCTCTGAGAAACAATTTTCTGTTGTTAACCCTAACAACTATCAGGTCAACCATGTATGTTTCCACCTTCCATTTGCATTTATTAGGTGTCTACATTGATCAATAGTTCTTTTAACAACATGGATTTCCTAATCCAGTAGCATCATGCACACTTTTGGTATCCATGGAAATTATCTTCCTAAATCGAGGATCATTCACTTGCATGACTATAAAGGTTAGCCTCATTCCCCTCTCTTTCTCAAATTTATTACCACCCCTTTCTTGGGCACTCACTATATTCAAATTCTCATGAATGAACCACCACAATCCATAGTTGTCCTCTCACCCCCACATGTTGCAGTAGAAAACCTACGAAAAAAACTCCATTTCACGCGCATTAAACAAATACTACCCAATTGGACCCTCACCTTTTGAAGTTACTCTCCTCCACCATCATGCAAGTCATTATATCACTTGGATACCCATCTCCCTCTTTGTGTATTCCAAGCCTTTTTAAATTCTTTTGGGAAGTGTAGAAATAATTTTTTTCGAAACAATATGGTCACACATTTTTCATGTCCATTACCTGGCAGTAGTCACTCGTGACCCTCAATTGGATCTTTCATCACTTGCCATTCATTCCACATCACAAATCACCATTAAGCACACATCCCCATTTACAATTAGAAAAATCAACCCTTATTCCCCTAGACATCCTCCCAATTTCAAGGCCCTACTACTTAGAAATTTCTTTTTACTATCGCAACTTGCATTCATGCTCGAACATTGGGCAGTTCACAATATACATTACACACTATCAACCTTGGTAACTATGCATTGGCCCACCATAATGCACTACTTGTATCACCTTCACATGGAATTTCCATAATCATCTCTTTCACATAGTAATTTCTTCTTTCTTTCTGACCTCAACACTCATTTTACAAACGCAAAACACTACCTATGTTGTTCCCCCATTAGAAGTCCATATGTCATGAAATAGCATGAATCATCATTTCCTAGTGATTTCATTGGCCCCCTTAATGTTTGAAATCAACACACCTTTCACATCATGGGTGTATCGTACTTCATGACTATTTCATTTTTCTCATTTATATAAAATTCCATGCCTTCATATGATACCTCATTCAACACGGGGGAACTCTATTCAGTTGATTTTTTAGAGAAGTCTGTAAGGGTGAACACAATTATCTTCTTCATGTTACAACACATCAACCACCTTCAGTATTGATTGTTAGTATTTTCATTCGTATTTTTTATTTCTTAGTCAAAGTCATGATCATGACCATGCGACATGCTTGCCTCATATAAACACTTTTTGTACAAACATTTCTATCATCATGGTGTCCTTGTAGTTATATGTAATGTATTTTTCAATCCTCTCCTAAACAAGAAACTCTCTTAAGAAGTTAGTAGGACTCATCGTCAAGTACAACAAAACGTGATGTATTTTGGTTATATGCTTACTCCTAACCTCATACATAATGGGGAAAATATTAATATGGAGAAATCTTATACACAATTTTACGAGTTAGAAAACATTCAACGTCACCAACAACATGTATGGGTGTGTTATTCTAAGATAGCAACATCATGAAACCCAAAAAATTAAAAGGTTCTTTAAGGTCTATTTAAAAAAACAAACTTTACAGGTGTGCCAAAGGAAAGTTTTACCATACCCTTGTGGCTATTCCTTCCATAGAAATGATGGTTTGCCAAAGAGACAATTCAACATATCCTGGACCACATTACATGTACTGGCCAGTTTTTCCCTGACAATACCAGGTAAAAAAACCATTTTCGAGTAGCTGCAATTTGAATTTGAGATATATGCTAATCCAAGGGAACCATCTTGTCCTTCCCAAAGTGTCTTTTACATTAATTAGTGAAGAAAGGAAGGATATTATTCAAATTCTTTAGACTCAAGACAATAGAAAAAATAAAAATAATTCCATTAATTATTATTATGCTAAAATTTCCCCAAGCAATCAAGCATCCCATTTCTAGGAAAGGATTCCTGATTGTAGATTTATTCCACAAATATCTTTGAGAGAGAGAAGATCTTGCAAAGAATTGGAGAGACAAAATTCCTTGTTGATATCTAAGAGTTATCATTTCCCTCATTTATTCTCTTCAAGTGTATTGTGCACCTATCGTATCTCTACCATCTAAAACTGATTAAATAGAACTAATTCCCAATACTCTTTTTTTTAATTTGTTTCTCTGAGTCTCATGTGTTTGAATTTTAGTCTCCTAGTTTATTTTTTATGTAATTTTATTCATTAATTATAATGCATTTTTAGCTTATGTTTAACCCATCATATTATTTTGTGTGATTTTTTAGGTAGCAACAAACTGCAAAAAAAAAAATGAATTGAGACAAGTTGGTTGCTATAAATAGTTGGTATAAAGAAATTTGCATCTATATATTATGCTCCATGTGAGACTTTTTGGTTATGATTATTGCATAGCTAAATAATAAGCAATTGTCTTATATTTATTCACCCAACATTGCCCCTCCCCAATTATAATTGCGATATTGATATATTCCCTAATATTAATAATTTGATACATATATAGTTTTAAACAATATGGATACTATAAATGCAACAAATAAGTAGTTGGAATGAATATGCACTACGGAGAATATGATGAAGGTTATATAGTGCATATAGGAAAGCTTAAGCACATGTAATATGCCTATATACTAAGAGTAGTTTAGTAATACACACATACCCAATAAATATGTTATGATGGCAAAGTGTGGCTAATGATGGTTACGTAAGAACTGAAATGCTAATGATGATGGCAAAGTGTGGCTAATAATGGTTACGTAAGAACTGAAATGCTAATGATTATATTTCATATGATAATCATCCCTATAAGAATGAGGACAGGATAAACAAATATTAATATGGAGGATGGTGAAGGAACATTTCAACTTCTGTCCTACAACAAATAATGACGTAACATAAAATAAATTTATGGAAATGATAAGGTTATGAATTAAGTATACCATTTTATAAATATGCTAAAGGGAATTTAGCATATTTTATATCCAACTTAATATGTTTAAATGATTTGAACAGATTAAAAATGATATTACACTAAGATTCCACTTAGTGTAATAATAGTGGAAATCCTATCGTATAAAAAAAGGATTTTTATTAATTGAATGCATCTATCTGAAATAAATGGAATTCCATGTTGTGTTGGTTATGAGTTACTACGAAGGAAAGTCGTGAGATAGAACACATTAGGAATGATATTCCACTTAGTGTAACAATAGTGGAAATCCTATAGTATAAAAAAAGGGATTTTTATTAATTCAATGCATTCATCTGAAATAAATGGAATTCCATGTTGTGTTGGTTATGAGTTACTACGAAGGGAAGTCGTGAGATATAATACTATTGTAAAAATGAAAGGAAAAGATGTCAAATCACATATAGTTGCATATGGAAAGTCTGTGATAATACAGAGGTGTCTAATGGTATTCCTACTTTACTTTATTGGATTCTTGGACTATCACCTTCTTCGGAATCTTGAATAGATACTGTAGAGGGGAAGGATTCCAAAGGGACTATATTATCGGTAAGGGAACTTACTTTTAGGACACGTAAGGGGTTATTTAGCAAAGAACGAGTATATACCTAATATTTTCTTGGGCTAAATAAAAATGTTTCTAGATGGTGAATCAAGTATTTGCAAGTTATTTATATGATGTGTTATTGCATTTATTGTAGCTTCTAAATCACCATAGTGGAATATATAACACATAAATATGGTATTATTGAATCAATATAGCAATTCTTTGACTAAATGTACATGAGTAATTTGTAAAAGTGTGCAAGTTGTTGCTATGAATATGCACATGTTATCAAATATGTTTGAATGTGTGTTTGTGTTATATTTGCATGAAATTAATATGTGAACAACTAAAATTATGGGATTTAGATTAACTCACGAATTTGATATATTTTTAGGAATTATTGTGGATGTTGAAATGTAAAGGTTTCATGTTCGAGTAGTCATATTTGGATGGACTACTTGAAAGCTCCATCATGGGAATAGATTTATGAAAATTGATGATGAATGAAATAAGGAAATATTGGACACTAGGACATGTGATTGATACAAGTTATCGGTGAAATAATATTAGTGGATTCCTAGTAGTAAGTTGAAACTCTCCATGAACATCAAAAACTTAACAAAATTGATGAGTCAAGGGATTATTTTTATTATTAAATCAAATGCTTGAGCCTAGAGGGTGAGTGGAACAAGGAAGAAGAACATTAAAATTCGCATTTGGCATGGTGGTTGTAATAAAGAGGGTGTCTTGAATACGTTAATAAGTTGAAATATTGGTTGGAATAGAGAGGATGTGTTGAATATGTTAATAATTTGGAATATTTCTCATTGCATCCTTGTGGAATAGAAAAACAACATTGCAGATAAGTACAAAATAATGAGGGATTCATCTTGTTTTCTATTATGTCATAATGTCCATTGATAAAGTTTTTTTTATAACTATGAAAAATATAGTCAATATATTGTAGGTATTGTGGGGATGTGTAGTAACGTGTGTCTATAGGTATTGAGGTGTATATACAGATCTTTAAAAAAAATAGGGGATATGTAATAAAAACAAGGTTTATATTTTTTTAGAGAGATGTATTGGGATGGGGGATCTGAAAGAAAAGGATTTTGGTATTTTTATATCTATATATATATATATATATATAGTAAGATTAGAGGTATTATTTAATATCCCATGAACACAACCACTATGGCACAAATTGATCAAGTGGAGACTATGTGTATCAAATTATTAATTCATAGTTATTTTTTAGTACATGCTTACACTATTGAATGATAATTTAATTTGATAAGGTAAATTTTGTATGAAAACACATATAATATGTTTGCTTCCTTAAAAAATTTTATAGGAAAAAATAAAATAAAATACATAATTTAGTACCTAGAAATAAAAACACAATGGTTGGTGTTATTCAAAAGGGGGAAATTATGTAGTACTAGGTAGAACCAATATGTATATTTGATAAAAATTGCATGATTCTCAAGAAAATATAAATATAAGTTGTTCCAAAATAAAATATAAAATTGTGGTAGATTTCCACAATATACCCCTAGCTTAAATTATAGTCAATAAGTTGAGATGAAAGAGTTTATAGGGATTTAATAATAAAAGTGGAATATTTATGTTTTCTACACCTATGTAAGGTTTCTAAATTGGAATAAAAGAAACCACTTTGTTAATATCCATGCATATAACTCCAAAAACTATTAAGGATGAGCTATGAGCGCTTCTCTGCAGAAACCCTAGCTCGAAAGCACTTCTGATCTACCTTCTTCGATCGCGCGCAACCTCCCTCTGCGGCTTGGCAACTAACCATGGCTTCAAGCTCGGGGGGGGGATGGGCACCCCCCCCACGTCAACAAGGATGGCACCTTCACAAACTCTGTACAAAGCAATGACAGCGCCGACAAGAGTCAGGACGCCCTGCCACCAAAAGCGCTGAACATGCAATCTCAGCAGGAGGCAACGGCCCCCACGTCTTCCACCTGCAAACCTATTGCGGCAGAGAGACCCAAAATCAAACTGCCGAGCCATCGGATAAATGCGAGAATACAATACATGAGGGACCACGCTGTCATTGGAAAATTTATTGGCTTTTGGCCAACGGAAAAAGCCCTATACGGCTGGGTTGCCTCCAAATGGAAACCCAAATGGCAGGTCACGCTACAGTTGGGACCAAAAGGCTTCTTTACTGCGATCTTTCACTGCATCGAGGACCGAAACAAGGTAATGGATGAAGGGCCCTACTTCTTCAACTCTTCTGGGTTATACCTACGGAACTGGATTGAGAGATTCAACCCCGACAAGGAAGATTTCAACTGGGCGCCTGTTTGGATCCGACTGTACTCGCTGCCCATAGAATATTGGGACGAAGAATCACTTCAAGCAATAGCCAAAGGGCTTGGTGAGTTTATTAAGATTGCTGAGGA
The DNA here is from genome assembly GCA_034641835.2 of Pinus albicaulis. Classification (NCBI taxonomy): domain Eukaryota; kingdom Viridiplantae; phylum Streptophyta; class Pinopsida; order Pinales; family Pinaceae; genus Pinus; species Pinus albicaulis. The sequence goes on along the minus strand of CM076575.1, from coordinate 604,802,560 downwards.
GACCAAGCTTCACCGTTATACTTCCTATGCTCGAATCTGCGTCTACATGCATTTAGACAGGGCCCTACCAGATGCTGTGAGCATATATCATGATGATTTCGAATGGATCCAGCCTTTAGACTATGAGCATGTTCCCTTCAGATGTCGAATATGCCACGCTCATGGGAATCTTTTCAGAGACTGCCCCCTCACTAAACAAGACCAGACCAAGGAATCAGAAGCCACTCAGGAAGTGGACGGCTTCACCAAGGTCCCACCGCGAAGAAGGCATGGCAAAAAGACCTCCACGACTGGTAAGAAATCCGCCCCTCTCTCCAATACTCCTTCCACCAGTAATATTTTTGCTGTTCTTTCTAATCCAGATCTAGCCTCTGATGAAGCCCACAACCAGCATAAAATCCCCTCTAAACCCTTAGATATTCCAAAACCTTTTTCCAACTCCAAAACTCCCCCTGCTACTAATCAGCAGCTTTCTAAAGACAAATCCTCTGAAAGCCCCTCTGATGAAATCAAGCTCCTAACCTGGCACCCAACCTCTATGGATGTTGACAAACCCAATGCTAGTCCTGCTGCTACTTCCGAAACCCTTATCAGTGGAAATCTAGAAACCTTTATGGATGCGGACTCTGAAGGCTTTGAACTTGGAGAACTTGACATTCAAGATCTAGAAGAAGCATGCATAAACCAAAACTTCGATACCATCAATCCTCACCAGATTGACAAGTTGGAGAAGGTCTTCACCCGAGTTAACCAGCAAAAGAAACTTGGGATTCAGCCTGGCAGTCACTGGGATAGTCTCAAAATAACGAAGGAATCAAAGAAAAGAGGTCGAAAGCCAGACTGGCAGCGAACCATCACCATAGGGAAAATATTGGTTGACTCTGGTCGATATCCAAAGCTTACTAGGTTCTTCAAACCCTTGCCAAACAGTTCCCCATGAAGCTGGTCTCGTGGAATGTCAGAGGGCTAAACAGCCCAGGAAAGCACAAAATTCTCAAAGCTATGATACAGAAAGAAAAACCAAATATTCTCTTTCTTCAAGAAACAAAATGCAACAGCGAAATGCTAGGATAAATACTGTCCAAAGCTTGGCCTAACTATAGATCAGTGGCAGTGGATGCCTCAGGTGCCTCTGGAGGTCTTGCCATAGCCTGGGATACCCTTTCTGTTGATCTTGCCAACTTTCATGCTACACAGCAGTTGATACAATCTACTTTCCATCCCATTGGATCTAACATCCATGGGCACCTTTCCAACATCTACTTCCCTCATGAGCAGGCAAGGAAAATAGATCTTCTGCATACCATGGAGGTTCTTAATGCAAACAGAACCCATCCCCTCTGGATAGCAACAGGGGATTTCAACATGATTACTAGAATGGACGAAAAAACAGGAGGTCGATTCAGAGCTGATCCGGAAAGCGCTCATTTCAGAGAATTCATAGCCAATAGCTGGCTCATGGACATTCCCTTTTCCAATGGCACCTTCATGTGGAGCAACAAAAGGACGGGAACCCAACATATCGCTTCAAAGTTAGATCGCTTCCTCATTTCTGATAATGCCATACACATCGGGGGGGACCTATCGGCATCAATTATCTCGCAAACTGGGTCGGACCACTGGCCTATCTTGCTACATTGGCACAATGTGGGTCTTCAATATAAAAAACCGTTCAAATTTGAAGAATTCTGGCTCTCACACCCCTCCTTCAACGAAATAGTCACTCAAGCTTGGAAGAGCTTCATCCCACCTCCGGGCTCGAAGATGTATCAATTCCAACAGAAGCTCAAAAACCTCAAAGCAATTATAAAAAATTGGAACACCTCAGTTTTCGGAAACATCTTCCAGGAGATCAAAAGCCTCGAAAGGAAAATGGAGGAAACTCAGCAAAAAATCATAACTGGAGGCAGGACTGAAGAATTGGCTGACCAGGAACAAGAACTCCATAAGCTACTAGAGGAAAGACGCAAGCAAGAAGAAATTTTATGGTGGCAGAAATCCAGAGTAACCTGGCTAAAGGAGGGAGAGAGAAATACTAAATTCTTCCACAGGTCAACAATACAAAGACGAATGCAAAATCGCATTCCTCACATCACCAATCAACAAGGGGCACAGATGGAGCAACAAGAGGAAATCGAACAAGTCCTCCTGGACCACTTCCAAAGTATTCAACAAGAGGACCACACAGTCGACAGACAGCTGTCTATCGACCAAATATCCCAGCTGATCCCCAAAAGGGTCACTGCAGAGCATAACACGATGCTTCTTCGACAGGTCTCCCTACAAGAAGTCGAACTTGCTATGACACAGATGAAAGAGGGAAAGGCACCTGGCCCAGATGGATTTACCTCCAATTTTTTTCACCATTTCTCGGATCTTGTCAAAACTGAGGTCTGGGAGTTAGTTGAGGAATCCAGAGCCGCCCATTGGCTCCTCCCCTCCCTGAATGCTACCTTTATATCCCTGGTGCCGAAAGAAGAACGTCCAAGCACGCCGGAGAAATTCAGACCCATTGCACTCTGCAATGTGATATACAAGGTCATTTCTAAGGTCATTGCCAATAGATTAAAGCCAATGCTTCCACTCCTCATATCGCAGGAGCAAACAGGTTATGTAGAAGGGAGGCAAATCATGGACGGCATCATTCTCACGCACGAAGTTATACACTCTCTCAGAAGCTCTAAAAGGCCAGGTATGCTCCTCAAAATCGACTTATCTAAAGCCTTTGACAAATTGAGTTGGCGTTATATTCAAAGCATTCTAACAGCCTTTGGTTTTGATCAAATGTGGATACGATGGGTCATGTCTCTTATTTCCTCACCCCTGCTTTCCATTCTTGTCAATGGCATCCCCTCAAAGCCGTTCAAACCATCCAAAGGAGTTAGACAGGGCGACCCCCTCTCGCCCTTCCTTTTCGTCCTCATGTCCGAAGGCCTCAGTAGACTCATCCACAATGTTGTCCGCTCAAACCACTTGCGAGGTATCTCCCTTTATGATACTCGCACCACCCACCAGCAATTTTTGGATGACAACATGTTGTTCGGGTTCCCTTCAGTCCAAGAAGCTAGAACTTCTAAAAGAATTCTTAACCTCTTCTCCACTGCCTCTGGCATGTCTGTCAATGAGTCCAAATCCCAACTTTTCTTCTTCAACACTCCTGCTCTAATCCAACGCAACATCACTCGCATTCTTGGCTTCTCTACTGCTTAGCTCCCATCCAAGTATCTAGGAGCCCCCCTTATTGCCACCGCCATCAAGCATTCCACTTGGGACAACCTCTTGGAAAAGCTGGAAAGCCGTCTCTCCTCTTGGACTCACAGAGCTCTCAACATTTCCAGTAGACTTGTCCTCGTCAAATCTGTCCTACAAGCAATGCCTCTTTATCTCTTCTCGGTGCTTGCTGCTCCTAAATGGGTTCTCAATCAGATAAAGAAACTGCAACGTAGATTCCTATGGGGATCCTCAGATCAGAAAAGAAAATGGGCTTTGGTCAACTAGAACATTGTTTGCACCCCAAAGGCGGCTGGTGGTCTCGGTCTTAGAAATCCCATTCACAGCAACGAAGTCATGGGAGCACGACTTTGGTGGAATTGGCTCTCGAATCCTCTCAAACCATGGGCTAAAATGTGGACAGCCAAATATGCCAACAACAGACCGCCGGAAGAACTTGTCAGGCTCCTGCCTGAAAGAGCTGGCTCCCTCATATGGAATGCCGCCAAACAACATTATGCCCTCATACAGCAGCACAGCTTCTGGGAAATAAGAAATGGACACACAGCCAGATTCTGGACTGAATCCTGGCAGCAGACCCCGCAACTCTTAGATACTCTCAAACTCTCCAATTACGGGCACACCAATCCCCCAGAGGAAATCAAAGTAAGCCAAAGCTGGACTCACACCGCTAGCAACGACTTCAGGCAATGGAAACCCCCAACTCTCTTGTTACCTAACACTCCCAGTTGCACGCAGGAAGCTCTTCAAGAGGAATTACACCGCAGGAAAATAAGATGCTCGGAGGAAGCGGACATACTTAGATGGGGTTACCTGCCCAAAGGTATGTTCACAACTAAGGAAGCCTTCTCTCTTCTACATCCCATCCAGCTACCAAAAGACAAGCTTTGGCAATTGGTCTGGGCCCCTGGTACTTGGCCCAAAATCTCCACTTTTCTTTGGTTACTCAGCCACAAAAGAGTCCTCACATGGGACAACTTGATAAAGCATGGCTTTTGTGGCCCTTCACAATGTCCGAATTGCCAGCAGGATATTGAAACGTCACAGCACCTAATGTTGACTTGCAACCTGGCTCGTCAACTTTGGGAAAAAATATGCTTCAGGTGTCAGAGAAACAAGCCTAAAGGAGATCTCACCAGCATCATGCGTCTCTGGCCCCAGAGACCCTACAACAGTCCCATTCTTAACTTTCTCTAGCAAATCATCCCAGGTCTGCTCTTCTGGACGTTGTGGAAGGAACGGAACAGGAGAATCTTCAAACATCAATCTTTTCCTTTGGATATCATTTGGGACAATTTCCACGAACACCTCCATGAGACTCTCGCTCTCCGATCTTGGCAGGAGGAGGACATTCCCAAACAACCGCAGGAAGCTGTTATTTTGCAAAACTGGCAGTTGAGAATTGCAATCTCGTCAAGCCCTTCCAAGCAGAAGACCTCTAGCACTCACATCCCTTGGACACCTCCGCCTCCAGGCATATAGAAATTGAATTTTGACGGAGCCTCCAAAGGAAATCCCGGTCCCGCTAGCTTCGGAGGCATTCTCAGAAACTCTGAAGGAGACACTCTTGCCATCTACTACGGGTCGCTAGGCTGGGACACAAACAACTCTGCGGAGCTGGAAGGGCTCTGGCAAGGTCTGATTCTGTCCCAACAATATAATCTCTCGCCTATCATAGTAGAAGGAGACTCACAGATTCTCATCAACACTGCTAATCAGCTTCTCCAAGGCACCATAACCACAAAAGTGGCCAAAAGTTGGAGATTAGCCTCTCGAATTGACAAGCTCAGCACTTGGTTGGACAAAAATCAAGCGATTTGCTTTTCTCACACCAAAAGAGAAGGCAACAAGATAGCTGATCTCCTTGCTAATCTAGGAGTCGAAAGCTCGAACACTCTCAACCATGGCCCTCTCCAAATCATTAATGACAGGGACATTCTTCAGAATTGCATCAATTTGGTGCAGAATGATCAAATTTCTCCGGATGCGGATGGTACTCAGCGTTAATGGGCCACTTGGCCTCGTCCTCCTCCCGATGTGTGAGGCGTGTGGAGGCCACATGGCTCACCACAATGCCATTAAGCGGGCATTCAATGCTGTTAACCGCCATTACCACCCTCCCACATGACGACGATACAACAATTCGATTCTATCTGGCACCTGCATTATGGAAATCGGTCCCTTCTTCGCTGCGCCTGCAGACTCTCTAGGCGACTGGTTAGCTCCTTTGGACGGTGTGTGCTCTGCTCAATGTGCTGTGCCTAATGCTCGCACGAACACTGGTAGGCGGTGCTCTCTATACTGCTGCATTGAATTTCAGCCGGAGGAGCATTTTTCTCACAGTAATTTCTGCCCTGGAAGGTTCAATAATTCTCAGTTCACGCATAGCTCTCTGGAGGTTCCTGCTCAAACGAATTCACACGGGGTTCAACCTTCATCCAGCTCTGGTTCTGCTCCAGCTTCTCAGTCGGCGCAGGGCATCTGCAACTCGGCACAAGTCATGCCTCGTCTTCGTCCGCGTACGACTGCTAGGCGTGGTGGTTCCCGTGGAAGGTCCGCTGATGATCGCTTTTTCCCCAGCAGGCATGGCATGGATTTTTCTTTTGCTCCTCATGGTCAGATGCCCTCTTCCCCTCAGCACGCCGCTCTTCCTAACCCTGCCACCTTTGGCCCTCCGCCCCCTCGCAATATTTTCACCCGTTACACCACGCAGAGAGCTGAATTGCACTTTGAAAGTGTCTTCAACCGTCCCTCAATCACGGCTTATATCACCGTCACCTTAAGCGAGGAGGCCATTCTCAGCTCTCGTCTCTGGCCCGGTTCCCCTTCTGCTCCCCCCGACCCTTCTCCCTCTTCCCTCGCGCCCCGGTCTTCCCCCGTAGCCATGGCCCAAATTGGATCGAGCGGCCCCTCTGACCTTCCTCCTCCCTCCCCGGGCCTTCCTCCCTTTCAGGTGAACGCAGATAGTGCCTTGAGCACTGATGATCCTCTTCTAGATGCTGCTGTGAACGACCCTGATGCTTACTTCGGGTGCCCAATCGAGGAAGAGCATCCCTCTCCGGTTCACTCCAACTGATTTTGCCATGCGCAGGACTAGTAAGAATTCTGATTTTGTGTTCGTCCATAGTGTGGTTGGTCTGGTCTACTGTGCAGCAGATAATGATAGTTTTTTTCTTTTGATAGTCACTGTTTTCTGTAGACTTATAACAAACAATATAACTATTCCACCAGTTTCCCATACCAAGGGCGGTGTGACAAACACTATCGAGCTGGTTTCCCTTTACGGGCAGCTTAGTTTTGAGATCATACATGGTTTGCAAGCCCAGTCTCAGGCTACCAAAGCTGAGCTGAGGCAGTTCTGTATTATAATAGTTGCTTAATAGAAATTAGTCAGATTTAGAAAAAAAAAAATATCCATGCATATATACAATTCCAATCATATTTTTCTCACCTTAAAATCCTAATTCTAAATAATTTCCTCAAAAGGTGCTTCCTAAGAAAACAAAACAAAATAGACATAAACATAAAACATCATTATAATTAAGATTTTCATTCCAATTAAAATGAAAATAATTGTAAGAAAAATCGATTTATTTATGTTAGGGTACATTAATTAATTCTATATCTGATTTTTCGACAAATTAATAAACATAACCATCAAAAAAGAAATATTTTATAATAATTAAAGGTAATATATGAGTGACCCTATCACATACATGAAAAATTTTGATGGTAAAGGATTCAAATTTTCCATGTATAGTTAATCTACCACATTAAATAGGATAAAGAATTCCAATCACCTTTGAAGCCTAAAGTGAATTTTGTAATGAAATTTAGTGTATATCATAAATCATCCATTATAACTTGACTTGAAAAGCAAGTAAAATGAATAAGTAAATTGATTTTAAAGTGAGCCCTTGAATTATTATGGTCACATTTTTAATTACTTTGATATATATTTTAATTTTAAAATTGGAAGAATATTGAACTCACAGGGCATTGGATTAACATTGAATGGGTGTTTTGTTAAGGCACTTCATGCTAAAAGGTGACTAGTTCAAATTCTCTATATGTTTTCACCACAAAAAAGGAACAATATTGACTACATATTTCATCCAACATTGTATAGAAACGTTGTATAGATTTCAGAGAAGATCATTATTCAAAAGGGAATAAATTAATAGAAATATAAAAGTTTCTATAATTTAATGTAGTTTTTTTTAGAAAAAAATAACAGTTGGTGTTTAAAAAAAATGTAAGGTGAATTCTATTACAACAAAATCAAGAAGTTGTAGGAAAAAGGTCATAAGTCATTCCAAGTTCTCTCGTGGGAGGTTGAACCATACAAAAAATTGGGCCCTTCAAAGGACCATGAGTAACCTATAATTTCTAACATAATCAAAATTAAACATAACAACACACGGAAATACATCTAGGCAATTGTTAGCATAAGAAAAACAAGAGGAATTAGGTAACCATCATCATGAACCATCACAAACTCATGGAGCTAGATCATAGCATGAACCAACTACATGAATAGTATATGTTAGGGTGGTTGGGGGACTAGGGGTTGTTGGTGCAATTCCAAGGTGTCTTTCCATCCATGCCAAACTTTGGTTAATTATTTCTAGTATGTAGTGATAGATCCTAAGGTAGCCATGCATGTGATCCATCATCTGTAATAAGCCCCTCCTCACTTCCTAACTATCTACCAGTACCTATACTAGGAGAAATTTCATTTTCTAGTAGAGATTAATGGCCTGCATGTACTCATTCACTCTACTCCTTGTTTTCCCTGTATTTGGAATTGATCCTTCCCACTACACTTTAAATTTTCCATTGTAAAGGGAGTTTCTTTGTGATGATGTGTATATTTCTAATCTTGATAGATCTAATTTCACATGCATAGGAATATCTTCATGGTAGTTAGGTACAAAACCAACAACTCTATGATGAAGGTGTGAATTCCCAAAAAAGATTTTTTTTCATTGTGCATTGCTCCTCTCCTAGGCATGCCTCTCTCCCTCAGAATGGTGAGAATTCCTTCAAACCCAAATATAAAGAGATATATAGTCTTCTAAGTGCTATAATTATTTTCAAATAATGGATAATTCTATGAGGAAATGAATCCCCTATTACCTTCACTTCACTATTATCCTGCTTCCACATGTCTCCTTTTCTTTAAGTAACTGGATTCTTTTCCTAGCACTTCCCCCCCTCTAGTATATATCCCCCAACCATATTCTAGGCATATAATCCACCCTCCCATTTCCACACAAAAAAGCAACCAAGAATCTTTTCTTATCTCTTTCTGTCCACACGAAAGATAATTTTTCTCCTTCATTATCCTAAAATGGGTTCTCACTAGTTCCATGAACCATATATTCCCTCCACCAAGAGACATAAATTTCTCAGGCTCCAATATCCAGTTTATGGGGACAATTAATAACTTTACAATCACATAACACGACTATGCCACCCTTCTTCAAATTCTTATAATCCTCACAGGGTAAGAATAAAACAATTTTCCAATAATATTTCTATGCCGACCCTCATTCTCACCCAAAATAATAGAAATAATAGATTATATATGGTAATTACAAAATACAATTGACACACCGACAAATAATAATGGGGTATGTTGAATTATTTTATAGGGACAATTTTCATAACCATTAATATGAGTGAGAAATTTTTTTTAGTATGGAATACAAAGAGAGTGTGAGAATGTTGGATGTTGTGTGCCCAATTCACCTTATCCTTGTCCCTTGTTTATCTCACTTCTTCTAGCGCCCTCTCTCTCTAAGAAAACTTGACCATTTTCCTAGTGATCCTCAAAATCCCTTCCTTCTCTGGATGTGAGGTTGGCTTGCTTTGCACTATCCAAACTATGTTTCAGACTCACGTTATTGTTCATAGACTTGACGAAGTAAGAAATACTCTATAGACTATAATTCTCCTCAAATTCAAAAATTTTAATGCCCCTAAACTTTTCGTAGCCATGATCATTTACACTTATTCCCACTAGCACACTCCAAATTGATACATATCCAAAGCATTTTACTATTATCATGTTTTACATTAATACCCACCCCCTCCCACAAGTCATGTTGTTTAATGACCTCATTTGACATCGCTCCTTTGGAGAAATATTGTCATTATTAATTTACTAATCGATTGGAGTCCATTATTATGGATACATATGTTATCCTCCATATCTCGTAAGCACATTCATGTTTTCTCTCACCATAAATGTGACATACATATTACATCCTTTTAAAAAAATCTAATATTGTTTCTCTTGTTATTATGAGACTCAAGGCAACATATAGATTCAAGGCTAGGTTAATACATTTGTTCAGGTTTGTGTTTCCATGTTCCCCTACCTATTAGTCAAAAGGCACAGCGGAAACCCACGTCCCCTCATATTTTTTTTGGTCACCCAAATCTAGGGAAAATCAATTGTTGAATTATAAAGTGTTAAAAAATAATTAAAAAAAATATTTGGTATTTTTTTAATAGATATTGTTTAAAATTTTTCAACTAAATTTAATTTTACATAATCTATTTTAATTTATGTTAATATATATATTATATTTTTTATTTTATGTTAGTCCTAAGATGACTACATGACTAGCCTATGGATTTAGCACCCCAGGGGTATCTAAGTCATCAAAATCACGCCAAACATTGCACCCCACTTTAAACACACCAATTGTTAGCATGATTAAATTTTGTCCCACAAAAATTTGAAATGACAATTACATCACAGAGTAATTTAAGAAAACACCTTATCGCTATATATTCTACACCCTATTAATCATTCATATTTATATATTAATGTTATATTCTCAATTATATTGATCAATGTGTTTTATAATAATTATTTTTTCAAAATTTTGTAAAATTCTTATACTGAAAACTATTTATAATAATGATAAAAAAATTACACTAAAATAAACTTATTTTTATTTTAAATATTTTAATTCTAATATTGACATGTATTATAAAATTAAAACTACAAAATTAGAAATTAAAATCATAATTTTTAATTAATTTTAATTTAATTAAAAAAACGAATCAACCTAAACTTTTATAGATTAACAAGTATGTTCATGATCACAAATTAAAATCAAAATTTTTAATTAAAAAAAAAATTAACGAAAGCATGGATTAATAATAATGTTTATGGTAAAAACACATGAAAGATAAATTCCCATAAATATAATATATTTTTATTACGCCTTATTACGCCTTAAGGCGTTCTTGTTTGAAAACAACTCTCTCAGTTGCCAATGTGTACATATTAGAGCCATTGGATCAAATGTTAGACGATTGAAATGTTTTAGACCATTAGATCCACAAGTTTCAATTTTGAATGATGTTATTAAAAAAAAATAGATCTAAATAAAATGTATAACATAAAACTAAACTCCACACAAATCAATTAATTTTAAATAAATATATAAAAAACACTATAAAAAAGGAAAATAGCTGTTGGTCAAACTACAATAAAAAATAAAAATAATAAAATAAAATAATAATAAACTATAAAAACAGCCCATGGTATTGATCCATGGTATTCATGTGGAATGTATTTTATTTAAAAGGGGAAATTAAGATAAGTCTTTAGGCTTTGGCGACTTTTAAGTTAAAACGATGTTATTAAAAATTTGTTAGATTTAAATAAAATTTATATCATAAAATTAAACTCCACACAAACCAATTAATTTAAATTGCACGGATAAAAAACACTATAAAAAAATAAAATAACTATTTATGTATTCAAATATTACTTTTTTGTATCACAGCGCCCTCTAACAAAGTATGATAGAAATGTTGTTATCCCATGTTTAACATTTTTACTATGTCAAATTATACAAAAATAAAAATAAAAATAAATTAAATAAAAAGATTGACATAATATAATGAACACTTTAACTGGTCAATATACAATAAAAAATATAAATATAAAATAAAATAATAATAAACTATAAAAGCAGCCCATGGGTCAATGGCCCATGGTATTCATGGGGAATGTAGTTTATTTAAAGGGGGGATTAAGATGGCCTAGATCAATATCAAGAGCCAAGAGAGATCAAATGTCTTGATATGCAAAGCTCTTTTAGAGTGAAAAGAGAATTGATCCATCTCATAAATAGTATAGATCTAAACTAATTATTTAATAAAATTATTTTTAAATGTTTATAACCATTATTCTTTTAAATTTTTACTTTATAGAATGCGTATAGATTTTCATACATCCAAATATACATATTTTTTCTTGTTCTAACAACTATTTTATTATTCCAAAAATACAAGGTTTTTCTTGTTATATATTATTTATGTTACAACTATTTTATTATTCATAAGTAGTATTTTTTAATATATAAACTAGTATTTGCACCAAACGTTGCAAATGAAAGACCGTAAGTGGATAGCATACTCAATACCATATAGAAGAGGAGTGTAGATAAAGGTAGATGTGATATGTAATGTTATCTAAAGGTGCACAAATTTTGCTCTAAAAAAACTATCAACAATATGCCTAGTTGTAAAAATCAACAATACTCCTAGCTATGAAGTATATATTTGTGCTCTTATGTGAAACATAAATTTAGTTTGCATGATATGATCAAGTATTTTTTAAGTTTTTGAATTTAATAATTTAATCTTTTGTACATTTCAACCTAGAAGTATATATATTTATATATATGTGTATGTGTGTGTGGGTTCTCTTAGTTGGAGCGTCAACAATATCCAAGAGGGGTCATGCTTGATAGTAAGTTTTGATACCATCATTACTCTATGTAGACATAGTGTCCCCATAATAAGAGATCATAAAAAATATGAACGAAATTTCTTTCATCTTCCACGACATTTTTCCATCATGTTGGAAATACCCTTCTTCTTCCACAGAGACTGCAACTTCATCGTGAGGTCACGGTGTTCTATGCATAACATCTTTCCCCATTTTAGGTCCTATAGTTTTACAAAACTGACACTATATGATTAACAATAGAGTAAGTTGAGACAACCCTAAGGGGATTTTTGTACAAGTTTCACCATAACCTTTCCATCTATCCAATATATATTCTAGAGTCTTCTGAAGAGAGAGTATATTATAGTTTATAACCTGATCCGCAATCAAAGAAAATGGCTAGGGATTTCACAAGTTATTAGTTTATAACTTGATCCACAATCAAATAAAATGGCTAGGGATGTCACAAGTAGTCATTCACACAGTGATGTATTGATATTATCAATTGAAATGGATCCTATTATATGCACAGTGATGCATTAAGATTCTCAGTTGAAATGGATCCTATTAGATGCATTGACAATTTCTAACAATAACCGCTCAATTTACTCTCGAGTTTTTGAAACCCACAATCAAAGAAAATGGCTATGGATTTCATAAGTTATTAGTATATAACTTGATACACAATCAAAGAAAATGGTGAGCGATGTCACAAGTTATCATTCGCATAGTGAAGTATTGACGTTCTTAGTTGAAATGGTGGCCAAGGACACTAAAACATTCAAAATAGGTATCTGTTATGCAATACATATTGACAACAAACCATACAAATTTTCCATCTTATACAACAATTTCTAACAATAACCGCTCAATTTACTCTCCAATTTCTTCAACCCACACCCATGTTGGGGAGATCAGAGTGTAAAATCAAATGTTCCTGCACACTCAAAACATGTACTATGCATTACCAAAGATGTTAATCTATGCTAGTGTGGAAGGTTGTATGTTCTTCTACATTTATATTCACCCACCTTCTACAACAACTTTCACCTACCAACATACAATGTCATTCCACCAACTGTATACTATCAACATTCTAAAACTAGTCTTCTACTCATTGTCTAGTATAGTCACTATTACTTTAAACCTCCCCTTAATCATGGCTTCTATGATAACTTTCTTGCTAGTCCAAGTCACAACTAAGCTTAAAACAAGATTTGGATTTTCTACAACACATAAATTACTTATATAAATTTTAAATTTATCCTTTCGAAGAGGCTTGGAGAATATGTCATCCACATTTTCATATGTATTATAATATGTTAAGTCAATTTTTTTTTATTGTACTTTTTTTGTTACAAAATGATGTTTTGTTTCTTTATACTTTGACCTTCATGTTATAGATGATTGTTTGCTAAGTTGATTGTTCTTTTCTTATCACATCTGATCATTATAAGTTCTTTTTTTGTTTCTCCAACATGTTCAATTATTCGTCTAAGACATATTTCTTTGGAGGTAGCACCACTTAATGCTTTATACTTAGTTTCAGTTGATGAAAATGAAACAATTGGTTATTTCTTATCACTCAATGATATAGCTTCTAATCCCATATTGAACACATATCAAATGGTAGATTTCATGTCGCCTATATTTCTTACCCAGTCCGAATCAAAATGACCTATCGTCTCAATATTACAATCAACTCAAAATTAATAGCTCCCTTTAAATATTGAAGAATCATTTTTTATTTTAGCCAATGGATCTCATGAGGTTTAGCCATGAAATGGCTAAGTATGCTGACTGTATCAAAATGTATGGCCTAGTAGTAGTGGGACAATGTATGTAGATACAATCTTCCATTCACCTATTTTGTTCCATCATTATTTCTAAATTTGATATTTTGTTCCAATTGAGTACTCATTGGTATACATTCATTCATATGAAATCTCATTTGTAGATTTTACTTATATTTGTTTTATGTGATTAAAGTCCTTCCATTGTGTCTCCATACTTCAATACCTAGACAATAGTGCATCTATGAGCGATCCTTAATCTCAAATTCATGAAATAATTGTCTTTTTATATCTTTTATTAATAACATTCCCTGTTATTATTAGATCATGGACATATAAAGATATTAACGTTATATTTCCATCTCTATCACATTTCATAGAGAAATTATGATTACTTCTACTTTTGTTAAATCAGTGTTGAAAGAAGAATTTATCTGTTTTCTCATATTAGTATCTACGTGTCTACCTTAGGCCATACAAGACTTCTTTTAACTTGCAAATTCAAACTTTTTCATTCGACACTCTCAAAAAAATTGTCTTTAGCATTGCCAAAAATGTTACTTTATATAAGTATAAAAGGCTCTAGTTTCTTCTACACTAACATACACCTACCTTCTACATTAAAATTCAGTTATGGACATACATCCTAATTCCACCCACTATCTACAACTAACATTCTAGAAACAATCTTTCACCAACTATCTAAAATAAATAATTATGATTATTCTAACACAAACCCTACTTATTATCCCTACATTTCTAATTTTAACAACTACATACTTGATTCTAACAATCCCTTATTCCCTAATTTAATTTTTAATACTCATACATACACATCTATCAAATCCCTCATATAAATATAATACTATGATATTCTTCAACAACTAATGAACCTCCGTGATGGAGAAACTATTATCAATTGTATGAAAGAAATTTACTTTTATCCTCAGTACTTTTGAATTTTAAAATTAAATTAATTATATGCATGATGAAGACCTTTATTTGAAATTTATTTTTTAATAAATAAATAAGATGAAATCCTTTTTTATTTTAATGAAAAATACTCATGAAATTGACATGGAAAATAGTGACCCCATAATTTACCTTTTTTTTTTTTTTCACTGAAAATCATCATAATTTGATGCTTTCAATTCCTAATAGTGAACAAGACAATATTACCTTTGGAATCAACCACAGAAAAAAATCGTTCACATGGTCGGGAATCGATAAACACACAAAGAAGACCATTTGACAACACCATATTATAAAGTGGCCCCTTTTACTTCGCTTATCACATAAGTCTCAGAGCAACTAAGATGGAAGTAACTCACTCTCAATCCTTCTCGAACATTGCAATCGTTCAAAAAATTTACAGTGTCATGGAGTCATGGAACAAAATAGACACTAAAGGTTTTTCTGTTAAATCTTTGCCTCACAGTTTTTTGGTGCCATCATTAACCATAACCCTCAGTCCCTGAGGATTTCCATAAGTCTCTCTATAAAGGGCTTCCTAAGCTTTCCCCATTATATAACAATATCTGTTATATGATTTTTTTCTTTCATAAGTTATGCTAGTCGCAGTAAGTGAAAGTTGAGACTCACAACAATCTCAAGCTTGAGAGAGTATCAGTGCACCAGATGCAGTTCGAATTTAATTCCAACTGCTGTACATAGCAGCAGGACAACAAACATAAATGAAAATGGGAAAGTTAAAGGACATCAACAGGGGCATCAATCCCCAGTTTAGAACTTCACGCAACCAGTCACCTCCTGCCTTAACCATTTACCCACCTCATTAAATTCTCCAATAACCACATATGTTTTTTATCTGATCGCTAGCAATGTTTCAGGGGAGAAGCAAACCACGAGGAGCAAAGGGGAGAGAACCCACCGGCATAAGCAATGTCATCTCACCATTGGATCCACCAATTCACAAACAAAGAAATTTCGGGGAGGATAAGGAGAATACCATTGGAAAAGTTTTATGACCTAAAGGAATATGGAATACGTGAAAAGTTTTTTTTATATATTTTGATTTAAATTTTAATGTTCGGTTAACTTTATTTACCATGGTAGATTTTTTTTTAACTTTGGTTTATGTTTTATAACAGCCGCAACATAAGTTTTATGTTTTTTTTTTTAAATTTTGGTCATATATATTTTGATATATATATATATATATATATATATATATATATATATGGAATATTTATAATATATATTTATATATAATGTAAAATGTCGTGCACATTAAAAGGAAGGAATGTAGCTGTGTATTAAAAAAGACAGAGAGAAGTACAATATAGTTGACTATGTATTAAGTGTGTTAGATAGCATAGTATTGCTGAGTAATGAAAAAAAGGCCCGCGGGCAGTGAAAAAAAAAAAACATAATGCAGTAAACAGAGAGCACTGTATGTGTGATTTTTAGAGACAGAGAAGTGTTTTTGCACTGCGTGTGTAGCAGTCCAGTTTTTGTAAGTCGCTGCAGAGAGGAATAACTCCATGATTTTGTAATAGTTTGTTTTTCTAATGGAATAGAAAGAATTTTATGCAATCTCTGTCCAGCAGTAATAAAATTGTTTTTTATTCTCTTTGTTTGAAGGAGATTATTATTCTTTTAGTATTTGCTCTGGAATTATCAGAAATTCCAACATGGTATCAGAGCTAATCCAGGCTCTTTTAAGGTGTCAAAGAAGCTACATGAAGAAGGATTTGTTGCGGCAGTTCACCAACTGAACTCCAGCAAGCCCAGCAGAAGTATAGTCCAGGTATTTCTTAGAAAAAACAGAGTTGTTGTTTTGTTTAAAAGAGCAGTCCTCAGAGACAGAGTTTCGTCTTTTAAATAAGGAAAGACAATTTTTTTGAAAAACACAGTCAAGTTTATTTTCAAGTTTTAGTTAGTAAGTAATGGCTGGACCAAGCACTAGTATGAGTATTGGAAGTACTCAGCTCCCACAATTTAGTGGGAGGAACTATGATTATTGGGCCATTACCATGAGAGCCCTATTTTCCTCCTAGGACTTATGGAAATTTGTTGAAGATGGTTTTGAAGAATCAGTTGATGAACAAGAGTTTAATGCCTTAACACAGGCAGAGAAGGATCTGCTGAAGAGCAATAGAAAGAAGGAATCTAAAGCCTTATTCTATCTCTATCAAGCAGTACATGAGAGTGTGTTTCCAAGGATAACAGTAGCTAAGGGTTCGGAGGATGCATGGGATACTCTTAAGATATCCTATCAAGGTATGGAGAAAGTGAAGACAACAAAACTACAATTGCGGAGGAGAGATTTGAAACTCTATGTATGAAAGAGTCTGATAACATAGATACATTCTTCACACATGTGATTGGGATGGTCAATCAGCTAATGTCTCATGGAAAGACACTTGAAGAAAGAAGGATTGCAGAGAAACTATTAAGGAGCCCACCGTCAATGTTTGATGTTATTGTTACCACCGTTGAAGCGACAAAGGATCTGTCAAAGTTCACAGTAGATGAACTTCATGCATCTTTGATGAATCATGAACAGAGATTGGAAATATCATTAAACCCATCTCTAGAGCATGCCTTCAAGACCTATATGCCTTTTGGAAGAGGAAGAGGTCAAGGAAGATGAAGAGGAAGAGGCAGAAGCCAAAACAGAGAAGGACGAAACAACTCTTCACATTCACATGGAAGGAGCAACAGTCAGAATCAAAGCCACGGCCAAAGCAGTAGCCAACAACGTGGACACCAACATGCTCAAGGATAAAGGTATGACAAATCCAATGTCCAATGTCATTATTGCAAAAAATATGGGCACTATGCTAATGAGTGTAGGAAAAATCAAAATGAAATGAATAATAGGAAGAATGCTAATGTAGCAAGAGAAGAAAAGAACCCAAGGAATGTGTTTCTAACATGTAATGTAGCACAAGATAGTAGGATGATGTATGGTTCTTAGATTCAGGCTGCAACAATCACATGATTGGAAACATAGTAATGTTTGCCAATCTTGATGAAGAAGTTAAATCTAAAGTAACAACAGGAACTGATACTAAGATATTTGTCAAGGGAAAAGGTAGAGTTAGTATCCGTGCAAGAAATTGTGAGCAGAAATTTGTGCCAGACACGTACTATGTTCATGGCTTGAATTGTAATCTTTTGAGCATTGGGCAACTCATAAACAAAGGTTACAATGTAGTTTTAAAAAATGATGTGTGCACAATATTATTGCTGAAATACAAATGAACAAAAATAGAATGTTTCCACTCAAGCTCAATATAGACTTGAAGGGAAAAGGAAAGAATGTAGCAGCTGTAACTCAAGAGGTCTTTCAGAAGGAAGTGAAAGATGAGAATTGGTTATGGTACTTGAGATTTGGACATTTCAATTTCAGAGGTATGAATTTGATGCACAGAGAAGGAATGGTAAGAGGACTACCATTGATAGAGAAACCAGATAGCCTATGTGAAGGTTGCATCTTCGGAAAACAACACAGAGAAAACTTTCCATCAGGAAAGAGCATAAGGGTGAAATCACCCTTAGAAATTATTCATTTAGATTTATGTGGGCTGATGCAAACAGCATCAGTTACAGGAAGAAATTACATGCTGAATTTCATTGATTATTTCACAAGAAAAGTATGGGTTTATTTCTTGAAATATAAAAGTAAAGTCTTTGAAATTTTTTTCCATTTTAAAGCTCTAGTAGAGAAACAAAGTGGGTAGCATATCAAAGTTCTTATAACTGATAAATGAGGTGAGTAAATCTCAAAATAATTTATGCATTTTTGCAGAGAAAATGGCATACACAAATAGTTTACAACTCACTACACACCGCAGCAAAATGGTGTTGCTGAAAGGAAGAGTCGAACCATAATGGAAATGGTGAGAAGTATGCCAAAGGAAAAACAATTGCCAAATGAGTATTGGCTAGAAGCTACAAATTGTGCTGTGTATATTTTAAATAGATGCCCAACAAAAGCTGTAATGAACAAAGTTCCAAAAGAAGTGTGGAGTGGCAAAAAACAGGGAGTCACCCACATGAGAGTTTTTGGGTGTGTGGCTTATGCACACATTCCAGAACAGTTGAGGAATAAGTTGGACAATAAGGGGGAGAAGTGCATCTTCCTTGGATATTGTGAATATTCCAAGGGATATAAATTGTATAACCCATCCACAAAGAAATTTTTTATAATCAGAGATGTGCAATTCATTGAAGAGGAAGCATGGGATGGAAGCATTGAGAAAACAATCAATGTTAAAAAAAAATTGTCTCATGATGAAGATGAGGAAGATGTGGCTGAAAATAATAACTCATCGGAAGCACCACCTCCACCAACACAAGGACAGCAAGGCACACCTCAATTAGGAGTAAGAACAACCTTGAGAAGAAATGAGAGTGCTTCTCCAAGCACACCAAATGGAGCATATTTGAGTGCTACTTCAAGCACAAGTACATCAAATGAAAGAGTAACAAGATTCGGAAATTTAAATGAAATTTATGAGCAAGAGAAAACAAATGAACGTATGAATTCCTTATTTTCTTTGTATTGTCATGTTGATGATCCTATTCATTTTGAGGAAGCTATAACAGATAGAAAATGGATAGAAGTCATGGATGAATACATTAATTCAATAGAGAAGAAAAAAACATGGGAATTGGTAGATCTCCCAAAAGGGAAAGAAGTCATTGGAGTTAAATGGGTCTACAAGACCAAAAGCAATGTTGAAGGTGAAATTGAAAGGCATAAGGCCAGATTTGTTTTAAAAGGTTATAAGCAGCAACATGGAAGAGACTATGAGGAAACATTTGCACCAGTTACAAGAATGGAAACACTGAGAGCGGTGTTGTCCATAGCAACACAAAACAAATGGAAGGTTTACCAAATGGATGTAAAATTAGCATTTTTAAATGGAGTGTTAATGGAAGAGGTTTATGTTGAATAACCTCTAGGCTATGAGAAAAAGGGCCAAGAGAAAAAATTTTGCTGATTGAAGAAAGCTCTTTATGGGCTAAAGTAAGCACCAAGAGCATGGTACAGTAGGATAGATTCCTATCTACTAGAGAATGGATTTGAGAAATGCGAAGGAGAACCCACATTATACATCAAAGAAATAGATGGTAAGATGTCGATTGTGGTTTTATATGTTGATGATGTGATATTCATAGGTAATCATAATTACCTTATTGAAAACTTTAAAATAGTTGTGAAAGATGAATTTTAGATGACTGATATGGGATTGCTGAGATACTTCCTAGAAATAGAAGTAGAAAAGAATGAAAGTGGGATTTTTATCTCACAAGAAAAGTATGTTAATCAATTTTTAGAAATATTTAATACGTAGGAGTGCACGGAAAAAATTACTCCCACAGTAATGGCATTGAAACTCAACAAAGAGGATAGTAGCAAGGATTTTGATCCTAGTCTTTACAAGAGCATAGTTGGCAGCCTTATGTATTTGACTGCAACTAGGCCTGATATAATGCATACTGTTAGTTTAGTTTCCAAATTTATGGAGAGGCCAAACGATGCACATTGGTAAGCAGCAAAGAGAATTTTGAGGTATGTAAAAGGAACTAAGAGGTATGGTATTTTGTCTACTACTTCAGAAAATTCAGAATTAATTGGTTACAATGATAGCGATTGGGCTGGAAGTATTGATGACCGGAAAAGTACTTCTGGTTATGTTTTTCATATGGGTTCAGGAGCCATTTCATGGGCTTCTAAGAAATAACCCATTGTAGTATTATCTACGACAGAGGCAGAGTATGTGGCAGCTACAGCAGCAACATGTCAAGCAATGTGGATGAGAATAATTTTGAGAATTTTATACCAAGAACATGTAAAAGGGATAGTGATTTATTGTGACAATAGCTCAGGTATTACATTGTCAAATAATTATGTGTTTCACAAAATAAATCAACACATAGATGCCAAGTTTCACTACATCAGGGAGCTATTGATCAATAGAGAAATAATTTTAAAACATTGCAGAACAGAGGAGCAGTTTGCAAACATACTGAAAAATCCATTGGTGAAGAAAAGTTTTAATTACTTGAGAAAATGTTTGGGCATGGAAGAAAGTCTAGCAGTTGAAATTAAGGGGGAGTGTTGGAATTTAATTCCAACTGCTACACACAGCAGCAGGATAGCAAACATAAATGCAGATGGGAAAGGTAAAGGACAGCAGCAGGGGAAGCAATCCCCAGTTCAGAACTTCATGCAACCAGTCACCTCCCACCTTAACCATTCACCCACCTCATTAAATTCTCCAACAACCACATATTTTTTTCATTTGATCACCAACAATGTTTCGAGGGAGCAGAAAACCATGAGGAGCAAAGGGGAGAGCACCCACCGACATAAGCAATGTCATCTCACCACTGGATCCACCACTTCACAAACAAAGCAATTCCAAGGGGGATAAGGAGAAGACCATTGGAAAAGTCTTATGACCCAATGGAATATGGAATACGTGAAAAGTTTTTTTATATGTTTTGACTTAAATTTTAAGATTGGGTTCTTGCTTACCATAAGTGAGATTTGCTGCTTTGGTTCTTGTTTTATAAGCACGCAACATAAGTTTTATGTCTTTTTTTAAGTTTGGTCATATATATATATATATATATATATATATATATATATATATATATATATATATATATATATATATATCTATATATATATATATATATATATATTATAAATATGGAATATTTATAATATATATTTATATATAATTTAAAATGTCGTGCACATTAAAAGGAAGGAGTGTGGCTATGTATTAAAAAATATAGAGAGCAGTACAACATAGTTGAATGTGTATTAAGTGTGTTAGAAAACAGAGTATTTCTGAGTAATGAAAAAAAGGCCCACAAGCAAAGAAAAAAAAACCACAGTGAAGTAAACAAAGAGCACTGCATGTGTGATTTTTAGAGGCAAAGAAGTGTTTTTGCACTGCGTGTGTAACAATCTAGTTTTTGTAAATCCCTCCAGAGAGGAAGAACTCCATAATTTTGTAATAGTTTCTTCTGTTAATGGAATAGAAATAATTTTGTCCAATCTCTGTCCAGGAGTAAGCATTTTTTTTTTTTTTATTCTCTATGTTTGAAGGAGAGTATTATTCTCCTAGTATTTGTTTTGGAATTATGAGAAATTCCAACAGATGTGATTGCCTCAATATTTTCTTCATTAGGGTTGAATCCAAACGGGACATCGATGCATGAGGTCAAAGGTTCGAAACATAGGGATGTACCTATTGGAAGGACCCCAAGGCAGTCCTTAAATGGGGGGGGGATGTCAAAATAACAACATCCACTGTTTCTAGAGAAATAAGCCAAAGTTGTACGAATTTGGACGTGAATCTACACACAATAATGAATTTGAAAGTAGAAAAAGTTGAATTCGAGTGTTTTCGAATAGCTCAATAATTTACGTCGAGCTATATAAAAAGGGTGAGAGAACTCTTCAATGAGCGTTGGGTTTGTGGGCTCTGCTCAAAAGCTGTGAACTAAGAACGACGTCGGTTGGGTAAAGGAATACCCATGGAGGATGCTTTGTGTTCGCATATGGTTGTGTCTGTTAAATTCAACAAAGTCACCCTCTGGAATCCTACGGTGCATCTTGCTAAATCAATGCATGAGATTCTGAAGAAGAGTTCCAGGGAAAATGGTCCGAGATCGAACCCTAACTTTCCCCAGAGACTGGGCAGTTGGGAAAAACACTATTATCCATAGTACCATCTGCATTCCTGCAATTGTAAGGAAATAAATTAAAACCATTTTTTTTATCTCTCCTTTGATGGTCATATCATATCAAAATTCTGCACGCATTTTCTCAAATGTCTCTCGACTACCAATGTAATTCTTACCTTCTGCAATGAATATCCTTGTTTATGTTCATAGGGACTATCAACATAAGGTTTCAGAAATAATTCTCCATTTTTATCCACTGGGACTATCATCTTATCATCTGAACCATGTCGGTCGCCACCTTCCATTTTCATTTAGTATATGTCTATGTTGGTAAATAGTTATTTTACCCACATGGATTGCCTCATGTAGTAGCATCCTCTACACTTTCGGTATCCATGGCCATTCTCTTGCCAACCATAGGATCATTCACTTGCATGAATTTAAAGATTATCCTCATTACTCTCTCTTTCTCTAATGGCTTACCACAATTTTTTTGGGCACAAGAGAAATTTTTAGGGGCTAATATTAGCGGCTTGGCTATTTTTCCATGTTTTTTTTCAAAAACAAAATTGGCTAATTTCAATTTTTTTTGAAAATTGATTTGCCAAAATTTTATAGTATAAAATTATTTTACCCTAAAAATCAACAAAATTTTATATATGCTAATATAAAATAATTGGAAACCTAAATATTTGTACAAAAATATCATAAAAAATTTTACAATTTACATATTGCAGATTAGTAAGATTCACCAAGCTTTCTAAACTTTAAGATAAACTTCCATGCTTGAAATTTTCCCTATTGGGCACTCACTACATTCACATTCTCAGCATCACCACATTCCACACCGCTCTCCACACTTGGCCTCTGACCCCCACACATTGCAGTAGACCATCTATGACAACAAATCCATTTCATGCACATTAAATGAAGACCAGCCAATTGGACCCCACCCCCACCCTTTTCAGTTACATTCCTACACCATCATGCAAGCCATTATATCACTTCGGTACCCATCTCCATGTTTGTACATTCTAAGCCTTTTTAAATTATTTTCACAAGCGTAGACATATTTTTTTTGGGAAAAATATCCTCACCCACTTTACATGTCCATTACACAGTGGTAGTCACCAATGACCCTCAATTAGAGCTTTTGTCACTCATCACTCATTCCACATCACAGATCTCCATAGTGTATAAATCCCCATTTCCAATCAGAACAGTCATCCCTTATTCCCCTAGATATCCTCCGAATTTCAACGGCCTACTACCTAGGATTTTGTTTTGACTATCATCACTTCCATTTGCTCTCCAACCTAGGGAAGCTCATAATATAAATTTCACAATGTCAAACTTGGTCACTATGCCTTGGCCCACTCTAATGCAGTACTTCTATCACCTTCATATGTGCTTTATAGAATCATCTCTTTGGGATAGTAATTTCTTATTTTCTATTGACTTTGACAATCATTTTCCAAACTAGAAGCAGTACATTTGGTTTTTCCCCCCATTACAAGTAAATATACGATGAAATAACGTGAATCATCATTTCCCAGTGATTTCATTGGTCCCATGGTGTTTGAAATAAACACACTTTTCACATCAAGGGTGTATCGTACTTCATGACTGTTTCATTTCTCCCATTTAGGTAAAGATCCATGCCTTCAAATTACACCTATTTCAACAGTTCCTAATAATTGAATGCATGGGAGAACCCCATTCAGTATATTTGTTAGATAAGTCCTTGAGGGTGAAAGAAGTTATCTTCTTCATCTTACAACACAGAAACCACATTTAGTACTAATTTATTATTATTTTTGTGTGTACTTGTAATTGCTTAGTCAAAGTCATGATCATGAGGATGGGCCATGCCTTCCTCGTATAGACACTTTCGGCATAAAAATTTCTATCGACATGGTTTCCTTTCAGCTATCAATAAGGGATTTTTCAATCCTCTACAGAACAAGACACTCTCTCTTAAGAATTTAGTAGGACTCATCATCAAGTAAAACACAATGTGATGTCTTTCGACGATATGATTACTCCTTACCTCATACATCATGGGGAAAATATTAATATGGAAAAATCGTACGCACAATTGTAGAAGAGAAAACATTCAATGTCACCAACAATATCTACACGTGTGTTATTATAATATAGAAACATCATGGAAACCAAAAAATTAAAAAGGTTCTTTAAGTTCTATTTAAATAATAAAACTTTACAGGTGCGCCAAAGGAAAGTTTTACCATACCCTTGTGGTTATTACTTTGATAAAACTGAGGGTTTTCCAAAGAGCTAATTCAACATACCTTGGACCAAATTACATGGATTGGCTAGTTTATCCCTAGAAATACCATGTCAGGAAACCATTATTGAGTAGCTTCAATTTTAATTTGAAAGATATGCATCCCCAATGGAATCTTCCTATCTTTCTCGAAGTATCTTTCTCATTAATGATTGAAGGAAGGATATAATTCAAAATCTATAAATCTAAGGAAATAGAGAGACAAAAGACAAGTAATTACATCCATTATTATGCTTCCAAAATTTCCCCAACCAATCAAGCATTCCATTTCTAATGAAGGGTTCATCATTGTAGATTTATTCCACAAATACATTTGAGAGAGAGAGGATCTTGCAAGGGATTGGAGATATAACATTCCTTGTTGATATCTAAGAGGCACCATTTCCCTCATTTATTCTCTTCAACTGTATTCTAGACCTATTATATCTCTACAATCAAAAGCTTAATAAAGATTAATTTTTCCAAATACTCTTTGTTTTATTTGTTTCCTTGAGTTGCATGTGTTTGACATTTACTCGCTTAGTTTAGCTTTTACGCATTTTTTTTCATTAATTATAGTGCATTGTTTATCTTATGTTTAACCACTCCCATTATTTGATTTTTATGACTTTGTAAGTAGCAACCAACTGCAAAGAAAGGGGAATTTAGACAAGTTGCTTCGTATAAAAATTTGTTATAAATAATTTTTCATTTATATCTTATGCTCCATATCTTGGATTGTTTGGTTATGATTCATGAATATTTAAATAATAACAAAAATGTCTTATATTGATTCACCCTACCGACTCGTCTCCCCTCCCTCAATTATCAGTGTGAATCCAACACTTATCTTGTGATATTGATATATTACCTAATATTGATAAGTTTGATATATGTATAGGTGCAATGAATATGGATAATATAAATGCAACAAACAAATAGCTGGAATAAATATGTACTAGAGGGAATACTAATAAGTGATGTAGAGGGCATACTGGAAAGCTTAAACACATGTTACGTGCCTATACAGTAAGAGTAAATTAGTAATACACACACATATCCAATAAATATGCTATGATAGTAAAGTGTAGCTAATGATGTCTATGTAAGAACTAAAAATGATAGTGATTCTAGTACATATGATAATAATCCTTATATGAGTGAGGTCAGGATAAAAAATATTAAAATCGAGGTTGGTGAAGTAACATGTCAACTTCCGTCATAAACCAAATAATTATTTAAAATAAAACAAATTGATGGAAACCATGAAGTTATAAATTTTGTATACTATTTTATAAATATTCTAAAGGGAATTTATGTAAGAATTCAGTCCAGCTAGCTTTCGTATCCATTTTAATATATTTATACGATTTGAACACATTATGAATGATATTCCAGTTAGTGCAATAATATTTTAAATTATATAATATAAAAAGGATATTTAAGCATTGAATGCATTCATATGAAATAAATGGAATTCCATGTTGGGTTGGTTATGAGTTACTATCAAGGGAAATAATGAGATATAATCCTACTGTAAAAATGAATGCAAACAATGTGAACCATATGTAAGGCCAAAACATAGTTAGATATGGAAAGTCGATGATGCTACATAACTGTCTAATAGTATTCCTACTTTATTGGTTTCTTGGATAGTCACCTTCTTTTAGATGCTTAAGAGAACCTATAGAGGGGAAGGATTCCTACGGGACTGTATCATGGATAATAGAAATTGCTTCTAGTACACATAAGGGGTTATTTATAAAAGAAGAGGTATATACATAATGTTTTGTTGGGCTAAATGAAAATGTCTCTAGATGGTGAATCAAGTATTCACAAGTTATTTATATGATGTGTTATGGCATTGGTTGTAGGTTCCAAATCACCATAGTGGAATACGTAACATATAAATATAGTATTATTGATTCAATGTAGCAATTCATTGATTATATGTACATGAGTAATTTGTCAAAGCGTGCAAGTTGTGGCTATGTGTATGCACATGTTGGCATATATGTTTGAATGTGTGATTGTGTTATATTTGTATGAAATTAATATGTGAAGAATAAAAATGACGGGATTTCAACTAACTCATGAATTTGATATCTCTTTAGGAATTATTGTGGATGTTGAAATACAAAAGTTAGATGCTCGAGAAGTCACATTTGGATAAACTACATGAAAGCTCCATCATAGGAATAGAGTTATGAAGAATGATGATGAATGAAATAAGGAAATATTGGGAAGAATTCTACCATGTCAACACTATGACATGTGATTGCAACAAGTTACTGGTGAAATATTATTAGTGCATGCCTTTTAGTAAGTTGTAACTCTCCATGAACATGAAAACCTTAACAAAATGGACGAGTCAAGAAATTATTTTTATTATTAAATCTAATGCTTGAGCCTAGTGGCTGAGTTCAACAATGAAGAGGAAACTTAAAATTTCATTTCGCATGGTGGTTGGAATAAAGAGGGTGTGTTGAATAAGTTAATAATTTGAAAGCTTGGTTGGAATAAAGATTGTGTGTTGAATATCTTAATGAGTTGGAATATTTCTCATTGCATCCTTATGAAATAGAGAAGCAAGCTCATAGATAAGTACACAATCATGGAAAATTCATCTTGTTGTCTATTATCTCATCATGTCCATTCACAAAGGGAATTTTATAACTATGAAAAATAGTCTATATATTATAGTTATTTTGGAGGATGTCTAGTAACAGGTTTTTATATGTATGGGGTGTATAGAAATAAAATTTAAAAAAAAGTAGGGGATATGTAATAAAAAGAAAGTTTATATTTTCTGGAGAATTTTATTGGGATGGGGGTTATGAAAAAAATGATTTTGGTATCTCTCTCTCTCTCTCTCTCTCTCTCTCTCTCTCTCTCTCTATATATATATATATATATATATATATATATATATATATATATATATATATATATATTAGTAATATTAGACGTATTCTTTAATATCTCGTGAACACAAGAACTATCACACAAGTTGATCAAATGGAGACCCCGTGTATCAAATTATTAATTCATAGCTATTTTTTAATATAGGCTTAAATTATGGATTTATGAATTTAGGTTGATAAGGTAATTTTTATATGAAAATATATATAATATGTTTTCTTCCATAATGGTTGTTATAATAACAAGTAAAATAAGAATACATGAATTTAGTAGCTAGAAATAAAAACATGATTGATGGTGTCACTCAAAAGGGGAAAATGATGTAATACTAAGTACAACCAATATGTATGCTAGCAAAAAATTACATTATGCTCAATAAAAAATGATTGAATGTGGCAAGATACATATTAATAAGAACGTAATTCCAAAAATGTTATTCAGATGATAAAAGGGTACGAAAAATGGATAGACAATGTAAGTGAAATGTAGTGAATGATTAAAATCTTATTAAGAATGATGTCAATATTAGGGCCCATCATCCTGTTACTAATAAAAATATGCATAAATTTCTTCAACTATAAGGAGAGGTTAACCCACACAAATAAAAGGCATTAAGGATGATGGATGAAAAAACATATCAATTTCCTCAGAGATAAAATGCCCTAGTGGGGTGAAAATTTGTTGTAGGGATAGCTATTTTTGCATGTGTAGGATATGTGAATTAACCCATATTTGGAAGGTTAGACATTATTATTTTCTAACGGAAAAGTTATGTATCCCTTGATTTAATACAATTAGTGTAATTTTGCATATTTAGGCTCTAGCAATGATAATAACAAGCGTGTTTCACTCTATAAATAAATAGTGGGTGGGTTAACCACATCAAGATAATTTGTTCCAGCATAAACAATAAAAATGTGGTAGGTTTCCACAATATCTCCCTAGCTTAAAAAGTAGTGGATAAGTTGAGATGAAAAAAAAAATAGTTATTTAATACTAAAAGTGAAAACCTTAGGTTTTCTACACCCCGGTAAGGTTTCTAAATTAGAATAAAAAGA
Organism: Pinus albicaulis; assembly: GCA_034641835.2. Taxonomy (NCBI): domain Eukaryota; kingdom Viridiplantae; phylum Streptophyta; class Pinopsida; order Pinales; family Pinaceae; genus Pinus; species Pinus albicaulis. The sequence continues at coordinate 604,773,829 of CM076575.1, read as the reverse complement.
TCCACTTTATGAAGATCCATGCATATGTCCATTTCGAACTATGTTTTTCTTATACCTTCAAAACCTAATTCTAAATAATTTCCTCAAACGGTGCTTCCTAAGGAAATAAACTAAAATGGATCTAATCATAAAATGTCCTTATAATTAAAATTCTCATTCCAATTAAAATGAAAACAATGGTAAGAAAATTCAATTTCTTATGTTAAGATACATTAATTAATTTATATGTAAAATTTTAGACAAATTAATAAACATGATCATAAAAATATATATTTTGTAATAACTTAAGGGGAAATATCGGTGGTCCTTTCAAATAGATGATCAATTTTGATGGTAAAGGATTCAAATGTCCCATGTATGACACTTTCACATAGATTGTCAATTTTAATGGTAAAGGATTCAAATGTCCCATGTATGAACCTTCAACATAGATGATGAATTTTGATGGTAAAGGATTCAAATTTCCCATGTATGGTTAGTATCCCACATCAAATATAATAAAAAATTTCAATCACCTTTGAAGCCTTAAGTGATTTTTCTAAGGAAATTTAGTGTATATGATAAAGAATCCATTATAAATTATCTCAGAAATTAAATATAATGAATAAGTTAATTTATTGTAAAGTGAAGTCTTGAATAATTATGGTTACATTTATAATTATTTTAATACATATTTTAGTTTTTAAAAAATGGATGTTTAAAAAAAGGTGAATTCTATTACAACAAAATTTAGAAGTTACAGAAAAAAGGTCATAATTCATTCCAATTTCTTGCTTGGGATACTGGACCATACAAAAATTTGGTCCCTTCAAAGGACCATGAATAACCCACAATGCCTAACTCAATTGAACTTAAACACAAGCACACACATAAATTGGCCTATTCAATCATTAGCCTAAGAAAAACAAGATGAACTAGGAAACCAACATCATGAACCATCACAAAATTATGGACATATACCATACTATGAACCAACTACATGAATAGGATGTCATAGGGTTTTTGGGTGACTAGGGGTTGTTGGTGGAATGCCAAGGTTTCTTTCGATATGTTCCAATCTCTGGTTCATTGTTTCCAATATATAGTCATAGATCTTAAGGTGGGCATGCATCTGATCCATCATCTGTAATAGCCTCATCCTCACTTCCTGACTATCTTGGAGCATATATCCTAAGATAAATCTCATTTTATAGTAGAGATTAATTTCTTCCATGTACTCATTCCCTCTAGTGCTTGTCTTCCATTTATTTGGAATCGATCATTCCCACTATGATTCAACTTTTCCATTGGAAAGGGAGTTTATTTATGAGGAGGCTTGTATTTACATTCTTGATAGGTATGATTTAAAATGCATAGTAATATGTTCATGGTGCCTATATACAAAACCCACAACTCCCTTATCAAGGTGTGAGTTTCCATAAAGGACGTTTTCTTCATAGTACATTTCTTCTCTGCTATCCATGCTTCTCACTCTTGGCATGGTGATAATTCCTTCAACCCCTAATATAGAGAGGTATACAATATTCTAAGTGCTATAATTATTATCATATATTGGATATTTCTAAGAGGAAAGGAAATCCCCAACAAGCTTCACTTAAATACTACCCTGCTTCCCTATGTTTCCTTTTGTTTAAGTAACTGGATTATTTTCCTGGCACTCCCCTCCTTTAATAGATGTCCCCCTACTGAATTATAGGCATAGAATCCACCCTCTCTTCTCCACAGGAAACACAACCAATAATATTTTCTTCTCTCTTTCAAGCCACACAAAAGAGAAATTTTGTCCTTCATTATCCTGGAATAGGTTCTCATTATTTCCCTACTCAAAAAACCTATATGTTGCACTTCCATGAACCATATTTTCTGAGAACTAAGAGAAAATTTATCTCTCAGACTCCAATATCATGTTTATAGGGCCAAACAGTAACTTTATAATCACAAAACATAACTCTACCAGCCTTCTTCAGATTCTTCTACCCCTAACAGTGTAAGAATCAAACTAGTTTCCAATAATAGTTCTATGTCAGCCATTATTCCCACCCAAAATAATAGATATAATACTTTCTATATGGTAATTACTAAATATAATTGACCAACCAACAAACAATAATGGGGTATTTTGAACTATTTTATAAGCACAAGTTTGATAACCTTTCACACCACTGAGATAAAAATTTTAGTAGGGAATACATAGAGAGAGTGTGAGAATGTTTCATGTTGTGTGCCCAAATCAACTTGTCCTTGTCGTTTGTTCAACTAGATTCTTCTAGGGAGCTATATCCTTAAATAAAACATTTACATTTTCCTAGTGACCCTCAAAATCCCTTCCTTCTCTTGATGTGAGGCTAGCTTTCTTTATACAATCCCAATTAATGTTGAGATTCTCGTTACTGTTCATAGCCTTGACGAAGGAAGGAATCCTCTAGAGAATATAATTCTCCACACATTCAAAATTTCTAATACCCCTATATTTCACGTGGACATGATGAATTACACCTATTCCCAGTAGCACACTCTAAATTTTAGCATATGCAAAGCATGAAACAATTAGCATGGTTGTTAGTGTGAATTCTAATCACAAGCGTACTAAAAAATCTCACTTTAGTTATGCATAAAAAAAAACCTTAACATCAAAGATGGCTATCAATTTCCTTACATATGAAGTTATTGATTAGAATAAATGCTATAAAAATCCACATCTATGCAATTAAATACATTAAAAAACAAATAATAAGCAATATTTTCTCCATGCATCCAATGAACAAGACAAGAATTTTTAAAGAATTTATTGTATTATGACCCCTAGGAAGGGAACATAGAAATATGTTACCAATCCCCCTCAATGGTATGGGTTCTTGTATGTCCTCAACAGTTCATATCTAAGATCTCTCTCTCTTGATGGTGCATAAAACCCACACAAAATGAGTCTGAAAGGGAGCTCAGAAAAAAAAGAATAGAAAAATATGACAGTGATATAAGGATCAAATTCAGACCAAAAGAATAGATCAAGAGTGATCTGTAGGCAACAAAAGGTAGGGAATGAATGGAAAACCCTTCTATTTATAACAAAATATTGAGTTAGTATAGATATTGGTGCATAATTAAAATATTATTTACCAGATCTAGATTCAACTTTTATGGAATATTTTATTATTTTGTTGGAGGGAAAAACGAATTTCAATTTAGTCAAATCCCTATATTTAGAAGTAATAAATAAATAAATGATTTATTTATTATTTTAAAAATGTGGTTGATTAATAATTAAATACATAGTGATTTATTCAATTATTTATAAATGATTTAGCCAAATTTAACAAGGAATATTATTAAATAATGTTTTAAATAATTATTCCTAGAAAATAATAAGATAATTCATGAGTTATCTAATTAATTTTCCTGTTTTGGGTTAAATATGACTAGTAATATTAAGTAAATAGTGGTTTAATTAATCATACCTTGAGGAAAACCAAAAAAATAAATATTTATTCAATTATTCCTTATGGGGTTTTCTGTTTAGACCAAAAAGTAACTTAATAAACAATGTGTTATTAAATTATTTTTCATAGTGAAAGAAATTTTACTATGTTAAAATTGGTCTTACATGGTGTACATCATTCCATATAATAGTAACAGGTTAGATGACCAAAAATTGGTGTAACATATTTCCCCCCAACATGTGAGCGTTAGGAGCTAATCATATGAACGAAGTACATTGTAAGAACTCAATCACTAGACACTGAAGGGGAGTGAGAGAGAAATATAAGGTGGAATGTAGCGAGAGAGCACAAGACCTTGAGGAGGTGATACTTACAAGTGTGACAAGTCTCTATTATCAGTGAGTTCCTGTTCTACATGAGGCGGGGGAGGCATACCTATGCCCATCGAGATTACAAAGTACAAAGACTAATGGACCGTCCGGAAAACATGGGACTGAACTATATAGTACATGCTAGAATAAATAGAGGTCAGATAAGAAAAACATGATAATGGATCCGACATACATATTGTACTTGGTACAATAGCCAGGAATTATACAATAGTATCTGTAACACCTCTACTTCACTACCACTTCAAAACATATTTTTATTTTCTTTATAAGTGATATCATTGGTTTGGCAATGCTATTTCAGTTAAGAAAGTAACTGTTCCTATTCTACTAAACCTTTGAATAAGGATAATGTCAATAATTAACCACCATAATAATATTTCAATTTCCAAGTGGAACTTCCACTCTACTCTCTACAATTTTTCATTTTGATACAGTAACGACCTTATGGCAATTTCCTCGTTGGGTCAACAATTTTTTAAGGACATCTGTTTTATTACACATTAGGCTTACCTTTATAATTATGTTGTATTATCCACCACCCATAATGTACACAATTTCCATTTTGCAAATATATTGTATTGACTTACCATTATAATGTACCATCTCCATCTCCACAGTTGTACATAATTTCCACCATATTGATATGTCTCTGTTACATGAGTCTCTTGTGTTATTTATATGAGGGTAAATTTAAAGTGTGAGATCCCTTCTTGTATAACAAGATATATATATAATTATATATATGTTGAATCCAATGTAATACGTTATAACACTGGTCCAACCCTGTCATGTTCTAATCCTTTAATTCTCCATTACGATGACACTCATCATAATTACAATGACCATCATACCTTTCATATGTGCTATGGAATTTAAACAATTCAACGTTGGTTGGTTTACGCCATGGTGATTGGTTTGTTTGTATGCGTTGGAATATTGATCCATACCTGAAGCGATGGGAATCGTATCCCTATGATCTTGCTTTAGTTATGTAGTCAGACAACAATTTAAAAAGAGTATTTTATAAGTTTTCTATATCCTGACTCCATGTGACAGAGTACTGTGGCATTAAACTAATATCTCTTCTGTTTGATTTACCTTACTGTTCATTTTTTTGTTCGCGTGACTCATACGACACCCTTCGCCCAAGGAATTCACCTCAATCCTGACATAACTCCTCTAATGTCTACACGTGGATGGTAGGATCTGATAGGAGATTAGGGTTTGGTTTTCCAATAAAATCTTCCATTCTCTATTGCATTTCTTCTTCCAAATTTCATTTTTTCCAAGGAGAGTTCGACTACGTTTCTACACAACCTCGTTTTGTCTTAGGTATGGCTAATTATATCGTTGGAATCTTCGTTAACTATCAGGATTTACATATTTTTTCTCTATAATTACCTTTACGTTATTTCAATTTTGTCTTAGATAATTTCATTTATACTTTTTTTTTCTCGTTGTTGTTCTGATTCTGAGTTCGCTTAATTTTTTTCTCTTGGGAAAGAAATCTTTCAATTTCTCTTCATTCTACAACCGAGTTGATATTCCGTCACTGTGTCATTTTGTTCATGGTAAAGGATACTCTTCAATACACTCAATTTATTAAAACAACTCTCTAAGCTTGAGGTTTCTCGATCAGTCCGTAAGGCTCGACGATTCATGGAAGCGCCAAGTTCATTTTTCGCTCAGTCGCTTGCCTATTAGGTAATGTCTTCACTATTGATATCTACCTCGTTAGTTTTTGGTGTCCATGGGTTCTTTGTCTGGTTTATACGTAACCCTTTCTCCTTCATATATTTGTTGTGCAGGATTTACCATGTCGAAAATTTTAGGAGTGCCATAGGTAAATTCGTTTCACTAAAATTTTTTTTTCCATATTATATCCTGTGATGATTTTAAAATTTTCCATTCTTCTGTTAACTTATGTTACTCTCCATGTGGTTGCAGGTAGGATCATTCACCTACCCGATTTCTTCATCATGCTTGACTGGAAGTAACACTTTTCATTAGGGTTCCTGAGACGAATTAAAATCATTCTTCTGTTTGTAATTTCAGGTTGGTGCATCTATAATTTACCACTCCCAAAAAAGTGCTCTACTCTTTGTCTAGGTTATAAAATCAATTGTAGTGATCTCCAATACTGATGAGATATCTTCTTAGATTATATGTCACGACCAACCTGTGTATTTCTAGCAATGTACTACAACATACTATTGGTTTGATAGTGGTAGTATAGGCGTATGGAAATTTTAATTTTTAAATTCTGACTATGATTTCGGGTCTTCTTTCATTGTTTATATTACCGAAAATTGGTATAATGATATACCAGATAGGTCTTCAGAATCGTTTTAATTCTGCTCAGTATAGTTCTTCTGATGTATAATTTGTAGACATACATGTATGTATAAAATTTGTAATAACCGCATTTTCATATTAATTAGATAATGTACACTTGTATATATATATTTTATTTTTCCATTCGTCTTTCTAATACTAGTTAGAAAATTTTGGGTTGTCGCAAAATTATTTATACAGTAACTAATGGTAACTTAATGGCACACTATACAACTGTTCAAATGGGCTTTTGAGCCATTTTTCTATTTTTTGTTCTAAGAAATCTGTGTGTATGATTACTCTGTTTAAAGTCTTGACACTATTTTCTGAGTCCATGGTTTTTATATCGAAATTCCAAAACCTAATCTCAAGTTTTTCCTATTTGTGTATCCTAATAGAGTTAATAAGACGTTGATATATAGAAATATATTTCCACTAGTTCTTCTCTTTCTGTTGTGGATATCATTAATGAGGATTATATTTAAATTAAATCTTTCACCAACACATCAATGTGCACCTTGCGTGACACATCTGGATAATATGTTATTAAAGTGTAATTATCATTTTACTTCAGATAACAGAATTTTATGTGTTGGTATGGTATTTTTTTGACATACTTTCCAGTTTTGGTTTTTTCCAGAATATAATAAAGGCTTTTCCATTTTGGATATATCAATGACATCTATCTTTCTCTTATAAACCTGTAATCGTGCACAGTAGCAGAGAAATTGACCTATTTACATTAGCATTTCTTTTTGTTTTATATAGCAGAATCAAGTAACTAGATGGGATTTAATTTGCAAATTTTATAATTGTACAACATGCAATTGCATATCAGACCTGTATGTAAATTAACTTGACATTTCTATTTTGTTAAATTAATTTGTGTTACTTAACAGTTCCGTCTTATAGAATTATATTGTGCGACATAACAGTATTTCTTCCTTAGATTACGTCCCCCTTTAGGCAGAGAGTTAAAATTTGTATGCCTGAATTCCAATTTAACTCTGTGATATATGTTCAATATTACATATTCATCAATCCTTTTAATTTCAAAGTTTTTTTTCATCTTATGAATCTAACTTTTCTTAGCTCATACATATCTATAACTGTACATCTACAGAAATAATTAAAGTACAACTTTAATCATTTATTGTAGTAGTATAAATCTCCAGATTTAAACCCTTAACAGGTTTAGAGATTCTGGAAGATTTTCCCCATAACTCTTATTCCTACAACTATACAGAATTGAGATGATGAATTTCTTCTAAATAGTTTTTTTAAATGTAAGGAATGACAACTTCAGCATTTTAATCTAAATTAACCTCTATAACCATTAACCATATTGCACAATAACAGGATTTTAACCATTCATAGAAATTTTGTGAACATAGCGCTTCTGCAAATGACCAACCTCCTAACCTTAGAGTTATTATGTCTCCAGAACTCACCCCTAACCTGAGATCATCTCCTAGAACAGACCAACACCAATATTTTATGGAGTAGCTTATTTAAGCTTATGCTCCCCAAAGCCTGTTTCTAATTCCGTGTCTAGAATTACATGATTCTTTTATTCATGTTTGCCTAGGCTTCCCTTTTTAGGGACTTTAAAGCTGCTTTCTGCTTTTCCAGCTTTTTACCTCTTCCCAAGTATTCTCCACATCATTGGGGAAATCTAGATTTTTTCTCAAAAATCTAAATTAAAAATAAATTCTTTCAACGATTTTTTTGAAATATTTTTGGGGAAATTCTTAGCCTCTTTCCATACCTCATGGATTTGGCAAGTGATCTCAAAATTCTCATTTGGTCAATATGCATAGAAATATTTTATTTATTTTTCATAATTAAATAATTAATTACACTCACACAATAATTATCCATTGGGGTCCACCCCCTTTGGATTGAAGTTCATTTGTCTAAATTTCAAAACATAAACTAGGGGTGTTACATATTCTCCCTCTGAAAGCAAACACCGTCCTCGGTGTTAACAACTAACTACTAGAGTTCATTTTGAAAATAGATATGGATATTTTTTCACCATCTCAGCTTCTCTTTCCCATGTAGCTTCTTCAGCAGTAAAGTGGTTCCACTGCACCTTTACTCTTGCTACTGTTCGATTTCTCAATTCAATTTCTTCCCACTCCAATATTTCAAGTGGCTCTAGAAGGAACTCCACTTCTGGTTCCACGTGTATCACATTCCAATAAAAAATGTGAGAAGCATCATGTACATATATTTTTAATAACAAAAAATGAAACACATCATGAAATTTAACATGGGGCGGTAGGGCCATCTTATAAGCCACTGGCCCCACCCTTTCTAACACCTCAAAAGGCCCATGTAACACCCCAAGTCATGTGATTGCATTTTAAAGTTAGATACTTGAACTTTATATCCTAAGGGGAGTGGACCCCAAAGGATAATTATTTTGTGAATGTAATTAAACATTTAATTGAGGAAATGAATAAATTATTGTGGTGCAAATTGACAAAAAATGAGATGATGAGATCACTTGCTAAATCTGTGAGGATGGATGAGGCAAATATTTCCCCACAATCTTTCAAAAATCCTTGGAAGATAGTAAGTTTTAAATTTAGATTTTTGAGGAAAAATATGAATTTCCCCAATGATGAGGAAAGTAGTTGGGAAGAGGTAAAAAGCTGGAAAGCTGAGGAAAAGCATAAAATAGCTTTAAAGAATCCCTAAGTGGGAAGCCTAGGCAAACAGGAAGAAAAGCATCCTGAAATTCTAGAAGCAAAATTAGAAACAGGCTTTGGGGAACAATAGCTTAAATAAGCTACTCTTGTAGAGATTATAGGTTAATCTGCTATAGGAGGTGATCTCAGCTCGGGGGTGAGTTCTGGGAGACAGAAGAGCTCTAAGGTTGGGAGGTTGGTCTACTGTACAAGTGGTATGACTCTGAGAAAATTTGTCTTATTGTTTGCTATAGTATGAATTGGCTACATATAAAAACAAAATTTATTCCTAGGTTAGTTCATATTATTAGTCTACATTTAACAGGATGTAGTTCCCAGGCAGTAATCTGGTCATCCTGTATAGTTGTAGAAGAAAAACCTGTAAAGTGGAATTCCACAGAATGTTTAAACCCAGGGTGGGGTTAAATCTGTGGAAACCTTGTTCTTTCAGGAACCATTGTGAATTTGTTTTAATCTGCTTCTGTTTCCTAGAATAATTTTATTTACAGCTACCCTAGAGAGAAATAAAATTCAATATAGTATACCAGAACTATAGCAGGATATAAATTTATATTTATATTGTTTATGAAAGACACAGAGGGAGAGAATCAATAAACCGATCTCAAGTTCAGCCAAGAAATTCTGTTATAATTCCAGAAAATTTAATAGTTCAAATCAACCAGGTTGTGCATGAGTTACTTTTCTTAGGGGAGGAAAGGAGTACCTATTTACAAACAACATGAAGTATAAACTATGGTCTCCCGGAAACTACTCTAATATCAAATCACAGGGATTGATTCCATATAAGGTAATGATTATAAGGGAGCAGTTGAGAACTACAGTAGTAAAGAGTTAAACCACTTAAAACTGTATGTACAATATCATTATATAGACACTATTTCCATTTATCAAGAGGAAAGAGTGAAGGGGTCCCAATCCCTAACCAGCCTTTAAAAACATTTATTACCATGTACACAGGTAGACAAGAGCTGGGTAACTAGCTATAAAATCAAATGAGAAGAAACTAAAGAATAGAAAGTTATGCAGACAATGCTGGAAAATAGTTCTAGACGTACATAAATACTATCTATGATAGAATTGAAAATAGACACATAATTTCCAGTATACCATTCATCTATGAGCAACAATTTCAACACAATACATGTTGAATCTATCATTAGTATAATAGATGTAAGTCTATCAGAGGATAGAAGTACTTATGAAGTACTACCATATGATGATCTGGAACCATAATAGCATTACCAAATTCTTTTTCTGTGCTGACGAGCACACTAGCAGAGTCAAATTTCATGGTATATATATATATATATATATATATATATATATATATAGAAAAAGAATTACACTGATTTATACAGTTCCGGTAAAATTATACTGTGGCATAGTATATCGAAATTCCATCTAGCAGCATAGAAAATATATATATATCCCAAATGTTAAAATACATAAGAAGCCTATCAGGCTGGGGTATTAAACTTGCAACCCATATCTCAACAGAACAAATAGAAACAAGCGCCCTTCTGCGCAATAGTATAAGAGGTCGATGTTATATTTCGACGCCCCTGAAAATGACGCAATAGGAGAGGAGCAACAAAACCCATAAGAGTACTGACCTGGATGGCCAAGAGGTCCACATTAGTAACTCTAAAAATTGAGAATAATTTTACTTGCCGCGTTTACAAGCATGCCATAATCATTTATTTACCTGTAAGCGACAAAGGCAACAAAAAAAAAAGGGAATTAGACAATTGGCTCTGCCGTAGAGAATCAAGTGGAAGATGAAAACTGTATTGAGATTAAAACCATACCTGAGGAGCATAAGGTTCACACACGTCGAGCCCTGAAATTTAAAATTGTATACAAAAAGAGATAAATACGCAATACCTCCGAAGAGAATAGGGAGGAAGATACAAGTTCAGACGGAAACGATATTCATAGGAATATACCTCGGAAAAATCCACTGAATAGTAGACGTCTGCTTGGCAGAGATGCGCATCATGCAACGCAGAAGATGTAAAACGAACTGGTCACGTCCTATGAAACCGCCGTGGTAGGGTAAACGAAAACCCTGAAATAGGAAATCAACCTCATTATGGTGATGAGCATATGACTCGCATCTCTTATGGCATATCCTTAAACAAGAAGTATTCCTCTTACTGAAGAGTGAATACATAATCAAAATCAGAGTTATGGCCAGCCATGAGAAACGGCCTGAAATCATTTAAGCCATACACTAAAATAATAAATGAGCGTCGAAGTAAATTACCTGATATATGGTGGATAAAACTGAAGCACCATGGTTTTCTTTGCAACCGAGAATCACCAACCCTTGGGCCGAATGCAGAATGGTGTCAGCGCAGAGGTGCAGAACGAAACGAAAAATGCAGAAACCCAACTTCGTTCTACCATCGAGACTTATATAACTCTTGGATAACCGCCTTAACCCTAACCAAGACCGATCACCATCATCCACTTGGCAGGATCATGGAAGACAAGCCACAGATCAAGGGTAGCTGTGCAGAAGTTAATACTACCGTATCGTGTTAATGGAGAGTAAGTCCAAACTTAATGCGAATTGTCCTGCGAGTAGATTGGCATGGCTGCAAGTCGAGCTAGCGCATCGATGTGGATGCACCAGGTAAGCAAGCGACGGGATATGACGAACTCCAAAAACCATACAACATTCAATTATTATGATGACATCTGACGTGGATCCATGTTCCTCGCGGCAATGCAAGTAGCAACCAAAATCCAATTCGACCATATGATCTACGTGTATATTAAGTTAAATTCAAAGCACAATAATCGAAATCGAATTGACTATTCCATGTGTCGTGATGTGTGGTCACGTCAATAGGTAGATATGAGAGTTAATCTCAAACGCATGGAAACAATCCATTCCCATATTATGACGAATCATATAAACAAGAAATAACCAAATCATTCCCTCAAGTTATATACCAAGATACATGGCGGAGGAAATCGTCAATGTAAATTGTGGAAAGGGTTATATTAAACCATGTTTTGTTATATATATTAATGTGCCATAGGGTTACGTATACCCAATGATTAAATAAATGAGTTATGTGACCGAAAGTTAAAGGCAAATTCACAAAGGTATGTGAGACAAGTGTAAAGGTCAAAGTTGTGAAGAACAGATTCACCTTGAAATGCAAATGACATAAGGTAAGAAGTAGGAGTAGAGGTGTTGATTTCGACAGTATGTGATAATGTAAAGTATCATGATAAATAGATGAACTGTCATAATAGATCTATACTTACAAGTCTGAGTTCATGAAGAAAATTTTTGTTGGGTGTGAAATTTGGAGGTGTGACAAATGGTATCAAAGCCCAAGTTATAAAACTGGGCTAGTAACTTTGTGCTCACAATTGATGTGTACTCACTGTTGTGTACTCACTGTGTAGATTTATTTTTGTAGCAAAAGTTTTAGTTTTGTTGTTTTGCGTTTTTCTGTTCACTGACCTGTGCTATGTAGTGTACAGTGAGGTGATAGAATGGAAGAAGGTGGTGGAATTTATGTAGATCTGCAGGGTGAGCCAGATCCAAATGCGGCCATGATGGCTATGTTGTGAAATTTGCAACAAGAATTGGCTGAGATAAAAAGCCAGAATGACAGATTGTCATTAGCCAGTGAGGAGCAGGAAAAGCTCATCAGGGAATTAACCTCACGGAACAGCCAAGAAGGCGAAGGTTCCGGGAAGAGGAAGACTGATGAATCTGATGAGGAAGATGCTATTCGACATCAGAATAAGCATAAAAAGGAATTACAAGGGGAATTCCGAAAAATCAAACCTCCTTCCTATGATGGGGAAAAGGAGGAGGATGCTAAAGCCTGGTTGCTGAATATGATTAAGTATTTCCAGGTTTATGAATATGAAAGCAATCTGAAGGCCAGATTAGCTGTCTACCAGCTACAAGGTAAGGCTACCTTGTGGTGGGAAGAGACAAAGATGGTGCATGCCATAGATGAAAAAGTAGTTACTTGGGAAGATTTCCAGGCTAAATTCAAGAATCTCTACTTGAATGAGCGATACTATGATGACAAAGCAAAAGAATTTCATGAGCTTAGATTGGGACAGCTCACTATCGATGAGTTTGTTACAAAATTTACCAATCTATTAAGGTATGTACCTTACATAAGGGAAGAAAAGGCAAAAGTACAGAGGTTTCTGAATTGTTTGCCTATGGTATACAAAGAGAAAATTGAGTTTGACAACCCAAAAACAATGGACGAAGCTGTTAGGAAGGCTAGACTGTGTTACCAATAGTTCAAAGGAAAAACTGATCAAGGAAAAAGTTGGGTAAGTAAGAATGAATTTAAAGGGAGAAAACCGAAACCAGCCTATTTGAAGAATTTTGGCAGAGATCATCAGCGGAAAAGATTTGGAAAACCCAAGGAAATTCAAACTGAACAGTCTCAAGTGGCATCAAAACCAATAGAGGGAGACAGTAAAAAGGAGGGAACAGTCAGAATGAAGGAGCCCTTGAAATGTTGGGGCTGTGGAGAACCCCATATTTTGAGGGACTGCCCCATAGAAATGTTCATATGCTCATGAGGGATCGGGAAGTGACAACAGTAAATTATATAGCCAGAAACATACCAACTATCAGTGCAGCCCTGGAGAATTGGCAAGTAGAGCATCAAGAAACCATGGTGGAAATGGAGGGTAAGATCTCTGACCTTAAATGGAGGGTAAGATCTCTGACCTACCTGCTTATGTTCTAATTGATCCAGGTGCTTCTTTGAGTTACATTAGTCCAAAGATTGTAGAAAAATGTAACTTAAAAACTGAAAAATTTGAACAGTCATGGCTGGTACAACTAGCCACTGGAACAAAAATAAAGGTAACACATAAACTGCCCAGAACAGAAATCAAATTAAATGAGTTCCGAACATAAGTGAATTTGAACATTTTACCCTTAGGGTCATACGATCTATTGATAGGAATGGACTGGCTGGAAAAGAAGAAGGCTTTGATGAATTGCTGGGATAAGACTTTGCACTGTGTAGATGAGGAAGGGAAACCTTTCATTCTAAAAGGGAAACAAAAACCTATTTCGGTCAGACAAATTTCAGCATTGCAATTAAAAAGAACAGCTAGAAAAGGATATCAGGTTTATGCAGTGCATGTGGAAGAAACAGAACAGAAAACTGAAGGAGAATTACTGGATGATGTACCAGTAATAAGAGAATTCAAGGAAGTTTTTCCAAAGGAAATCCCTCATCTTCCCCCTAAAAGAGAGATTGACTTCTCAATCGATCTGGTGCCAGGAGCAACACCTGTTTCACGAGCACCATATCGAATGAATCCTCCTGAACTTATAGAGTTGAAAATGCAACTGCAAGAACTGCTAGACAAAGGATATATCAGACCAAGTGTGTCTCCTTGGGGAGCACCAGTGCTGTTCGTGAAAAAGAAAGATGGAACTTTCCAGATGTGCATTGATTATAGGAAATTGAACAAGTTGACCATTAAAAATAGATATCCTTTGCCAAGAATTTATGATATTTTTGATCAGGTGAGAGGGGCTTCAGTATTCTCAAAAATTGACTTAAGAACTGGTTACCACCAGCTCAGAATTAAAGAGGAAGACATCAGCAAAACAGCCTTTAGAACCAGGTATGGCCACTACGAATTTGTAGTTCTACCTTTTGGTTTGACAAATGCCCCTGCCACATTCATGTGCCTAATGAACAGTGTATTGAACAAGTATTTGGATAAATTTGTTCTTGTGTTCATAGATGATATTTTAGTTTACTCAAACAATGAAGAGGAACACAAAGAACACCTAAGGATAGTGCTGCAAACTCTAAAGGAAAATCAGCTATACGCTAAATTTAGCAAATGTCAGTTCTATAAGGACAAGATCCAATACTTGGGTCATATTATTTCTGAACAAGGCCTTGCTGTTGATCCGGAAAAGATAAAGGCTATAAAGGAATGGCCAGTACCCTCGGATGTTTCAGCAGTTAGATCATTCATGGGGATTGCCGGCTATTATCGCAGATTTGTGGAGAGATTTTCTGCCATAGCACATCCCATCACTTCCTTACAGAGGAAAGGTGTCAAGTTTGTATGGACTGAAAAATGCCAAAACAGTTTTAACCAATTAAAGATGAAACTTACCACAGCCCCTATACTGAAGATTGCAGATCCTAATAAGGAATTTGTAGTATGTACGGATGCATGCGGAGAAGGATTGGGAGGAGTTCTTTTGCAGGAAAACTCAGTGATTGCCTACGAATCCAGGAAAATGAAAATACATGAACAGAATTATAGTGCCTATGATTTAGAGTTAGCAGCTGTTAATCATGCTTTGAAAATGTGGCGGCACTATCTTCTTGGAAAAATATTTACATTGATGACTGATCATATTAGCCTCAAATATTTATTTTCTCAAACTGAATTGAATGTCAGACAAGCCAGATGGCTGTCCTTTTTAAGTGAGTTTGACATGGATATAAAACATATTAAAGGGAAGGAGAATAAAGTTGCTGATGCATTGAGCAGAAATTCTTGTCAGCATATCAATAATATTGGAAGTAGTGCTCAGATAGATGTAGAAGAGTTGGTGAGTAAGGCTGCCAACCAAGACCCAAATTATGAAACACTTTTGGTGAAATTACAGAAAAAGGAGAAAATTGACTTTTCCCAAAACCAAAAAGGGTTGATTTGTTATAAGAACATATTTTATATTCCCAACGTAGAGTCTTTAAAAAGAGAAATTCTGGATGAGTACCACAAACAACCCTATGCAGGCCATCCAGGGTATCAGAAAATGTTAACTGCCCTGAAAAAGAAGCTGTTCTAGCCAGGAATGAAGAGAGAGGTAGCAGAATATTTAAGTAGATGCATGGAATGTCAATTAGTTAAGGTGGAACATCAGCATCCTGCCGGCCTTCTGAACCCTTTTCCCATTTCAGAATGGAAGTGGGACACCGTTTCCATGGACTTCATTACAGGATTACCCAAAACCAAATACCAGCATGATTCTGTAATGGTAGTGGTAGACACTTTAACCAAAGCTGCTCACTTTATACCAGTGAAATCTACCTTTGGAACAACTCAAGTAGCGAATGTGTTTCTGAAGGAGATAGTAACGCTCCATGGAGTTCCTAAGGTGATTGTGTCTGATAGGGATGCTAAGTTTACAGCAGCCTTATGGAAGGGGTTATTTGGAGGAATGGGCACTAAATTGAATTTTAGAACCACCTACCACCCTCAGACGGATGGTCAAAGGGAAAGAACAAATAAAATATTGGAGGACATGCTGAGAATGTATGTGATGGATAGACTCTCAAAGTGGGAAGATTTCTTACATTTAGCTGAATTTTCCTATAATAACAGCTATCAATCTTCCTTTAAAATGAGTCCGTTTGAGGCACTGTATGGAAGGAAGTGTCGTACCCCTTTGAGTTGGAGTCAGCCAGAAGAAAAACTGATGCTGGGACCTGATGCTTTGCAAGAAATGGAAGGAATTGTCAAACAGATACAAAAGAACATCAAGACAGCACAAGATCGCCAGAAGAGTTATGCAGATAAGAAAAGAGTGCATAGAGAATTTAAAGTTGGGGAGCATGTATATTTGCGTATTAAACCCAAAAAGAGCACCCTTTATGCTGGGATTTGTACAAAATTGTCCCCTCGATACTGTGGTCCCTTTGAAATATTAGAAAGGGTGGGACCAGTGGCTTACAAGATGGCATTACCACCCCATGTTAGAGTTCATGATGTATTTCATGTTTCATTGTTAAAAAGATATGTGCATGATGCTTCTCACATAGTTGATTGGAATGTGGTACAGGTGGAACCAGAAGGGGAGTTTCTACCAGAATCGCTTCAAATATTGGAGCGGGAAGAAATTGAATTGAGAAGCAGAACAGTAGCCAGAGTAAAGGTGTTGTGGAAGCACTTTACTGCTGAAGAAGCTACCTGGGAACGAGAGACTGAAATGATGGAAAAATATCCATTTTAATTTTCAAAATAAACTCTACTAGTTGAATAACAACATCGAGTACGGTGTTTATTTTCAGAGGGTAAATATGTAAAACCCCAAGTCATGTGATTGCATTTTAAAGTTAGATACTTGAACTTTATATCCTAAGGGGAGTGGACCCCAAAGGATAATTATTGTGTGAATGTAATTAAACCTTTGACTGAGGAAATGAATAAATTATTGTGGTGCAAATTGACCAAAAATGAGATGATGAGATCACTTGCTAAATCTGTGAGGATGGATAAGGCAAATATTTCCCCACAATCTTTCAAAAATCCTTGGAAGATAGTAAGTTTTAAAATTTGATTTTTGAGGAAAAATCTGAATTTCCCCAATGATGAGGAAAGTAGTTGGGAAGAGGTAAAAAGCTGGAAAGCTGAGGAAAAGCATAAAATAGCTTTAAAGAATCCCTAAGTGGGAAGCCTAGGCAAACAGGAAGAAAAGCATCCAGAAATTCTGGATGCAGAATTAGAAGCAGGATTTGGGGAACAATAGCTTAAATAAGCTGCTGTTGTAGAGATTAGAGGTTAATCTGCTATAGGAGGTGATCTCAGCTCAGGGATGAGTTCTGGGAGATAGAAGAGTTCTAAGGTTGGGAGGTTGGTCTACTGCACAAGTGGTATATCTTTGAGAAAATTTGTCTTATTGTTTGCTATAGTATGAATTGGCTACATATAAAAACAAAATTTATTCCTAGGTTAGTTCATATTATTAGTCTACATTTAACAGGATGTAGTTCCCAGGCAGTAATCTGGTCATCCTGTATAGTTGTAGAAGAAAAACCTGTAAAGTGGAATTCCACAGAATGTTTAAACCCAGGGTGGGGTTAAATCTGTGGAAACCTTGTTCTTTCTGGAACCATTGTGAATTTGTTTTAATCTGCTTCTGTTTCCTAGAATAATTTTATTTAAAGCTACCCTAGAGAGAAATGAAATTCAATATAGTATACCAGAACTATAGCAGGATATAAATTTAGATTTATACTGTTTATGAAAGACACAGAGGGAAAGAATCAATAAACTGATCTCAAGTTCAGCCAAGAAATTCTGTTATAATTCCAGAAAATTTAATAGTTCAAATCAACCATGTTGTGCATGAGTTACTTTGCCTAGGGGAGGAAAGGAGTACCTATTTACAAACAACATGAAGTACAAACTATGGTCTCCTGGAAACTACTCTAATATCAAATCAGAGGGATTGATTCCATATAAGGTAATGATTATAAGGGAGCAGTTGAGAACTACAGTAGTAAAGAGTTAAACCACTTCAAACCGTATGTACAATATCATTATATAAACACTATTTCCATTTATCAAGAGGAAAAAGTGAAGGGGTCCCAATCCCTAACCAGCCTTTAAAAACATTTATTACCATGTACATAGGTAGACAAGAGCTGGGTAACTAGCTATAAAATCAAATGAGAAGAAACTGAAGAATAGAAAGTTATGCAGACAATGCTGGAAAATAGTTCTAGACGTACATAAATACTATCTATGATAAAAGTGAAAATAGACACATAATTTCCAGTATACCATTCATCTGCCAGAAAATTTCAATATAACCATGAACAGAGAATCTATCATTTGACATAATAAGATTAATATACATCAGAAGAAGAGATAGAAATTATATAAAATCTTCCTGAAAGTTCTGATGATCTGGAACCATAATAGCATTACCAAATTCTTTTTCTGTGCTGACGAGCACACTAGCAGAGTCAAATTTCATGGTATATATATATATAGAAAAAGAATTACACCGATTTATACAGTTCCGGTAAAATTATACTGTGGCATAGTATATCGAAATTCCATCTAGCAGCATAGAAAATATATATATATATATCCCAAATGTTAAAATACATAAGAAACCTATCAGGCTGGGGTATTAAACTTGCAAACCATATCTCAACAGAACAAATCGAAACAAGTGCCCTTCTGTGCAATAGTATAAGAGGTCGATGTTATATTTCGACGCCCCTGAAAACGACGCAATAGGAGAGGAGCAATAAAACCCATAAGAGTACCGACCTGGATGGCCAAGAGGTCCACATTAGTAACTCTAAATATTGAGAATAATTTTACTTGCCACGTTTACAAGCATGTCATAATCATTCATTTACCTGTAAGCGACAAAGGCAACAAAAACGAAAGGGAATTAGTCAATTGGCTCTGTCGTAGAGAATCAAGTGGAAGATGAAAATTGTATTGAGATTAAAACCATACCTGAGGAGCATAAGGTTCATACACGTCGAGCCCTGAAATTTAAAATTGTATACAAAAAGAGATTAATACGCAATACCTCCGAAGAGAATAGGGAGGAAGATACAAGTTCAGACAGAAACGAGATTCATAGGAATATAGCTCGGAAAAATCCACTGAATAGTAGACGTCTGCTTGGCAGAGATGCGCATCATGCAACGCAGAAGATGTAAAATGAACTGGTCGCGTCCTATGAAACCGTCGTGGTAGGGTAAACGAAAACCCTGAAATAGGAAATCAACCTCATTATCGTGCTAAGCATATGACTCGCATCTCTTATGGCATATCCTTAAACAAGAAGTATTCCTCTTACTGAAGAGTGAATACATAATCAAAATCGGAGTTATGGCTAGCCATGAGCAACTGCCTGAAATCATTTAAGCCATACACTAAAATAATCAATGAGCGCCGAAGTAAATTACCTCATATATGGTGGATAAAACTGAACCGCCATGGTTTTCTTTGCAACCGAGAATCACCAACCCTTGGGCCGAATGCAGAATGGTGTCGGCGCAGAGGTGCAGAACGAAACGAAAAATGCAGAAACCCAACTTTGTTCTACCATCGAAACTTATATAACTCTTGGATAACCACCTTAACCCTAACCAAGACCGATCACCATCGTCCACTTGGCAGGATCGTGGAAGACAAGCCACGGATCAAGGGTAGCTGTGGAGAAGTTAATACTACCGTATCGTGTTAATGGAGAGTAAGTCCAAACTTAATGCGAATTGTCCTGCAAGTAGATTGGCATGGCTGCAAGTCTAGCTAGCGCATCGACGTGGATGCACCAGGTAAGCAAGCAATGGGATATGACAAACTCCACAAACCATACAACATTCAATTATTATGATGACATCTGACGTGGATTCAAGTTCCTCGCGGCGATGCAAGTAGCAACCAAAATCCAATTCGACCATATGATCTACGTGTATATTAAGTTAAATGCAAAGCACAATAATCGAAATCGAATTGACTATTCCATGTGCCGTGAGGTGTGGTCACGTCAATAGGTAGATATGTGAGTTAATCTCAAACGCATGGAAACAATCCATTCCCATATTATGACGAATCATATAAACAACAAATAACCAAATCATTCCCTCAAGTTATATACCAAGATACATGGCGGAGGAAATCGTCAATGTAAATTGTGGAAAGGGTTATATTAAACCATGTTTTGTTATATATATTAATGTGCCATAGGGTTACGTATACCCAATTATTAAATAAATGAGTTATGTGACCGAAAGTTAAAGGCGAATTCGCAAAGGTATGTGAGACAAGTGTAAAGGTCAAAGTTGTGAAGAACAGATTCACCTTGAAATGCAAATGACATAAGGTAAGAAGTAGGAGTAGAGGTGTTGATTTCAACAGTATGTGATAATGTAAAGTATCATGATAAATAGATGAACTGTCATAATAGATCTATACTTACAAGTCTGAGTTCATGAAGAAAATTTTTGTTGGGTGTGAAATTTGGAGGTGTGACAGCCCACAATATCTAGGAGCCAATTTTGCACAACTTCCAGCATAAAGTGTGCTCTTTTTGGGTTTAATACACAGGTACACATGATCACCCACTTTTAACTCTCGATGTACCCTCTTCTTATCAACATATTTTTTCTGTTGATCTTGTGTTGTCTTGCTGTTTCTTTGTACTTGTTTGACAATTCTTTCCATTTCTTGTAAAGTATCTGGCCCCGATACTAGCTTTTCTTCAGGTTGGCTCCAACTTAAAGGAGTACGACACTTCCTTCCATAGAGTGCTTCAAATGGACTCATTTTGATGGAGGATTGATAGCTGTTGCTATAAGAAAATTTAGCTAAATGAAAGTAGTCTTCCCATTTTGATGGCCTATCCATCACATACATTCTCAGCATATCCTCCAAAATTTGATTTGTTCTCTTTGTTTCACCATCTGTCTGAGGATGATAGGAAGTAATAAAATTTAGTTTAGTGCCCATGCCCCTGAACAAAACTTTCCAGAAGGTTGTTGTGAACTTAGCATCTCTATCTGAAATAATCATCTTTGGGACCCCGTGTAGCCTTACTATTTTGTTTAGGAATACATCTGCCACTTGGGCTATCCCAAAAGTAGATTTTACAGGTATGAAATGTGCAGATTTTGTTAAAGTGTCCACCACAACCAACACTGAGTCATGCTGGTACTTTTTTCTGGGTAACCTGGTTATGAAATCTATGGAAATAGTGTCCCATTTCCACTCTGCAATTGGCAAGGGATTTAAAAGTCCAGCTGGATGCTAATGCTCATCTTTAACTAGTTGAAATTCCATGCATCTAGCTAAGTATTCTGCTACATCCTTTTTCATTCCTGGCCAAAACAACTTCTTTTTCAAATTTGTTAGCATTTTCTGATATCCAGGATGTCCTGAATATGCATGTTTATGATATTCATCTAGGATCTCTTTTTTCAAAGACTCTACATTAAGGATATACAGTCTGTTTTTATAGCAGATCAGCCCTTTCTGATTTTGGGTGTATTCAACTATTTATTTCTTTAGCATTTTAACTTATAGATTCTCATAGTTTGGATCTTGATTTTCTACATTTTTAACTAGTTCTTCTAAATCAAGACTAGCACTACTCCTAATGTTGCTTATGTTTTGGCAAGCATTTCTGCTTGACGCATCAGCAATTTTGTTTTCTCTCCTTTTGATATGTTTTATATCCATATCAAATTCACTTAGAAAAGACATCCATCTAGCTTGTCAAGTATTCAAATCTATTTGAGAAAAGAAATACTTGAGACTAATATGATCAGTCATCAATGTAAATTTTTTTCCAAGGAGATAGTGTCACCACATCTTCAAGGCATGAATTACAACAGCCAATTCCAGATCATATACACTGTAATTATGTTCATTTTTCTTAATTTTTCTAGATTCATATGCAATAATAGAATTTTCTTGCAACAAAATCCTTCCAATCCCTCTCTACACGCATCAGTACACACCACAAACTCTTCATCAAGATCTGCAATCTTCAGTATAGGGGTTGTAGTGAGTTTTAATTTTAGTTGTTCAAAACTATTTTGGCATTTTTCAGTCCACTCAAATTTGACACCTTTTCTCTGTAGAGAATTTATGGGATATGCTATTGCAGAAAATCTTTCCACGAATCTTCGATAATAACCTGCAATTCCCATAAATGATCTCACTGCTGAAACATCAGTTGGCATCGGCCATTCTCTAATAGCATTTATTTTCTCAGGGTCCATAGCCAATCCTTGTTCAGAAATAATATGCCACAAGTATTGAATCTTATCTTTATAAAATTCACATTTACCAAACTTGACATATAACTGGTTTTCCTTCAAAGTATGTAAAAATATTCTTAAGTGTGCTTGATGCTCTTCCTCACTTTTTGAATAAACCAAAATATCGTCTATGAACACTAGTATGAATTTATCCAAATAATTTTTCAAAATGTTGTTCATTAAGCACATAAAAATGGCAGGGGAATTTGTCAAACCAAAAGGTAGGACTACAAATTCGTAGTGACCATACCTAGTTCAAAAAGTTGTTTTACTAACATCTTCTTCTTTAATTTTGAGTTGGTGATAACTAATCCTAAGATCAATATTAGAAAATACTAAGGCCCCTCTTACATGATAAAAAAGGTCATCAATTTTGGGAAATGGGTATCTATTTTTAATTGTCAATTTATTTAGCTGACGATAGTCAATACACATTCTAAAGGTCCCATCCTTCTTTTTCACGAACAACACCGGTGCTCCCTAAGGAGACACACTCAGTCTGATATAACATTTATCCAACAATTCTTTCAATTTCATTTTCAACTCCATGAGTTCAGGGGGGCTCATCTAATAAGGGGCTCTGGAAACTGGTGTTGCTCCAAGCACAAAATCGATGGAAAAGTCAATCTCTCTTTTGGGGGGGAGATGAGGAATCTCATCTAAAAAAAATTCTTTAAATTCTCTTACCACTGGCAAAGTGTCTAGCAAGTTTTCTTCAAGTTGTTGTCCTAATTCTTCAACATTTACATCATATACTTGATATCCTTTCCTAGCTGTTCTTTTTAATTGCAGAGCTGATATTTGTCTTACAGAAATTGGTTTTGGTTTTCCTTTGAGTATAAAGGGTCTCCTTTCCACATCTATGCAATGAAGAGTTTT
This sequence comes from Pinus albicaulis, assembly GCA_034641835.2. Taxonomy (NCBI): domain Eukaryota; kingdom Viridiplantae; phylum Streptophyta; class Pinopsida; order Pinales; family Pinaceae; genus Pinus; species Pinus albicaulis. Next base: position 604,750,508 of record CM076575.1, on the reverse strand, counting down.
ATCCCAATAGTTCATCATAACCTTTCTCTTTTCTAACCAGTCCATTCCTATCAGCAAATCATATGAGGCTAAGGGAATAATGTTTAAATTTACTTCTGTCTGAAAATCATTTAATTTAATTGTTGTTTGAGGTAACTTATGAGTTACTTTTCTCTTGGTGCTGGTGGCTAACTGGACCAACCAAGACTGCTGAAAATTTTCAGTCTTGAGATTGCATTTTTCTACAACTCATGGACTAATGTAACTCAAAGAAGCACTCGGACGAATCAAAACTGTAACAGATTGGTCAGCAATCTTACCTTCCATCTCGACCATAGTAGCCTGGTGTTCTGCTTGTCGGTTCTCCAAGGCTGCACTGATAGTGGGTATATTCCTTGCTATATCATTCACTGTAGTAGCTTCTCGATCCCTCATAATCATCTAAATATTTTAGTGTGGATAGTCCCTCAACAAATGAGGTTCTCCGCAGCCCCAAAATTTCAAAGGCTCCCACATTTTAACTGTTCCTTCCTTCTTGTTATCTCCATCTAGTTGTTTTGAACCAACTTGGGACTGAGCAGTTTGACCTTATTTTGGTTTATTAAATTTTTTCTGCTGATGATCCCTATCAAAGTTCTTCAAGTAAGCTGGTTTTTGTTTCTTTCCTTTGAATTCACCCTTGTTTACCCAGCTTTTCCCATGCTCACCCTTTCCTTTAAACTACTGGTAGCATAATATAGCTTTCCTCACCGCTTCATCCATAGTTTTTGGATTATCGAACTCTATTTTCTCGTTGAACACAACAGGAAAACAGTTCAAAAACCTTTGTACCTTTGCCTTCTCTTCAGAAATATAAGGAACATACCTTAACATATTTTTAAACTTGGTGACAAACTCATCTATGGTGAGTTGTCCCAATTTGAGTTCATGGAAATCCTTTTCTTTATCATTATAATAATGTTCATTCAGATAGCAGCTTTTAAACTTGACTTGGAAATCTTCCCAAGTCACTGTTTTTTCATCAATGACATGGACCATTTTAGTCTCCTCCCACCATAAGGTAGCCTTACCCTGTAACTGGTAGACAACTAACCTAGCCTTCATATTGTTCTCAAATTCATAGACTTGAAAATACTTAATCATATTCAACAACCATGCCTCAGCATCTTCCTCCTTCTCCCCATCACAGGAGGGAGGCTTAATTTTTTGGAATTCCCCCTGTAATTCCTTCCTCTGTTTAGACTGATGTCTAGTAGTGTCATCTTCCTCAGAATCCTCTGAGAACTTGCATTCCTTCCTCTTTCTGGAACCTTCACCTTCTTGGATGTTCCACGAATTCAGTTCTCTTATGAGCTTTTCCTACTCCTCACTGGCTAATGACAGCCTGTCATTCTAGCTTCTTAGCTGAGCCATATCCTGTTGCAACCTATGCAACATAGCCATCAAAGGAGTGTTGGGATCAGGTGTGTTATCTTCGTCACATAGATCAACATAAATTTCTTCTCCTTCATCCATTGAATTTTTAGTTCCAGTACCACTGTACACTAAACAAAACAACATCAGTAATTTTTTTTTTTTTTTCAACAAGAATAAGTTATACAGTGAGCGCAACAACAATAATAATTTTTTTTTTTTTTTCAACAAGAATAAGTTCTAACATGAGCTCTGATACCATTTGTAACACCTCTACTTCACTAATGCTTCAAAACATATTTTTATTTTATTTTTATAAGTGATATCACTAGTTTGACAATGCTATTTCAGTTAAGAAAGTGATTGTTCCTATTCTACTTAACCTTTGAATAAGGATAATGTCAATAATTAACCACCATAATAATCTTTCAATTTCCAAGTAGAACTTCCACTCTACTCTCTACAATTTTTCATTTTGATATAGTAACGACCTTATGGAAATTTCCTCGTTGGCTCAACAATTATTTAATGGCATCTGTTTTATTACACATTAGGCTTACCTTTATAATTATGTTGTATTATCCACCACCCATAACATACGCAATTTCAATTTTGCAAATATATTGTATTTACTTATCATTATAATGTACCATCTCCATCTCCATGGTTGTACATAATTTCCACCGTATTGATATATCTATGTTACATGAGTCTCTTGCGTGATTTATATGAGGGTCAATTTAAAGCGTTAGATCCCTTCTTGTACAACGAGATATATATATATATATATATATATATAATTATATATATGTTGAATCCAATGTAATACATTATAACATTGATCCAACCCTGTCATGTTCTAATCATTTAATTCTCCATTACGATGACACTCATCCTAATTACAATGACCATCATACCTTTCATATGTGCTATGGCATTTAAATGATTCAATGTTGGTTGGTTTACACCATGGTGGTTGGTTTTTTTGTATGTGTTGGAATATTCATCCATACATGAAGTGATGGGAATCATATCCTTCCAATCTTGCTTCAGTTATGTAGTCAGACAATGATTTAAAAAGAGTATTTTATAAGTTTTCTATATCCTGACTCCATGTGATGGAGTACTACGGCATTAAATTAAGATCTCTTTCGTTTGATTTACCTTACTAATCATTCTTTTCGTTCACGTGACTCATACGACACCCTTCACCCAAGGAATTCACCACGATCCCGACATAACTCGTCCGATGTCTACACGTGGACGATAGGATCTGGTAGGAGATTAGGGTTTGGTTTTCCAATAAAATCTTCCCTTCTCTATTGCATTTCTTCTTCCAGATTTCATTTTCGCCAAGGAGATTTCGACTGTGCTTCTACAAAAACTCATTTTGTCTTAGGTATGGCTAATGATATCACTGGAATCTTCATTAAATCCCAGGATTTACATATTTTCGCTCTACTGCTACCTTGATGTTCTTTCAATTTTGTCTCAGATAATTTCGTTTAGACATTTTTTTTTCTCGTTGTTGTTCTGATTCTGAGTTCGCTTAAATTTTTTCTCTTGGGAAAGAAATCTTTCGATTTCTCTTTGCTCTACAACTGAGTTGATATTCCCTCACTGTGTCATTTCGTTCATGGTAAAGGATACTCTTCAATGGACTAGATTTATTAAAATGAATCTCTGAGCATGAAGTTTCTTGATCAATCCCTAAAGCTGGATGAGTCATGGAAGCGCCAAGTTCATTTTTTGCTCAGCTGCTTGCTTATTAGGTAATGTGTTCACTATTGATATCTACCTCATTCGTTTTTGGTGTCCATGGGTTATTTTTCTAGTTTATACGTAACCCTTTCTCCTTTGTATATTTGTTGTGTAGGATTTACCATGTCGAAAATGTTAAGAGTGCCATAGGTAAAATCGTTTCACTAAATTTTTTTTTTCCATATTATATCCTGCGATGATTTTAAACTTTTCCATTCTTCCGTTAGCTTATGTTACTCTCAATGTGGTTGTAGGTAGGATCATTCACCTACCCGATTTCTTCGTCATGCTTGACTAAAAGTAACACTTTTCGTTAGGGTTCCTGAGACGAATTAAAATCGTTCTTCTATTTGTAATTTCAGGTTGGTGCATCTATAATTTACCGCTCCCAGAAATGTGCTCTACTCTTCTTCTATGTTATAAAATCCATTCTAGTGCTCTCTGATACTAATGACATATCTTCGTAGATTATATATCACGACCAACTTGTGTATTTATAGCAATGTACTGCAACATACTATTGGTTTGACAGTGGTAGTATAGGACTATGGACATTTTAATTTTTAAATTTTGACTATGACTTCGGGTCTGCTTTCATTTTTTATATTACCAGAAATTGGTATAATGATATACCTGCTAGGTATTCATCATTGTTTTAATTCCACTCAATATAGTTCTTCTGTTGTATAATTTGCAGACATACATGTATGTAATAACCACATTTTCCTATTAATTAGATACAGTACACTTGTATATATATGTTTTATTTTTCCATTCATCTTTCTAATACTAGTTACAAAATTTTGGGTTGTCACAAAATTATTTATACAGTAACTAATGGTAACTTAATGCCACATTGTACAACCATTCGAATGGGATTTTGACCCATTCTTCTTTTTGTGGGTTTAGGAAATCTATGTGTATGATTACTCTGTTTAAATTCTTGACACTATTTTCTGAGTCGATGGTTTTTATATCGAAATTTCGAAACCTAATCTCAAGTTTTTCCTATTTTTGTATCCTAATAGAGTTAATAATATGCTTCTATACAGAAATATATTTCCACTAGTTCTTCTCTTTCTGATATGTATAGCATTAATGAGGATTAGAGTTAAATTAAATCTTTCACCAACACGCCAATTTTCACCTTGCCTGACACATTTGGATAATATGTTATTAAACTGTAATTATCATTTTACTTCAGATAGCAGAATTTTATGTGTCGGTATGGTATTTGGTTGACATACTTTCCATTTTTAGTTTTTTCCAGAATACAATAAAGGCTTTTCCATTTTGGATATGTCAATGACATCTATATTTCTCTTATAAGCCTGTAATCGTGCATAGTAGCATAGAAATTGACCTATTTACATTAGCATTTCCTTTTGTTTTATATAGCAGAATCAAGTGACTAGATGGGATTTAATTCGCAAATTTTATAATTGCATAATGTGCATTTTCATATCAATCCTGTATGTAAATTAACTTGTCATGTCTATTTTGTTAAATTAATTTGTGTTACTTAACATTTTTGTCTTATAGAATTATATTGTGCGACATAACAATGTTTCTTCCTTAGCTTATGTCCCCCTTTAGGCAAAGAGTTAAAATTTGTATGCCTGAATTCCAATTTAACTCTGTGATATGTGTTCAATATTACATACTCATCAATCCTTTTAATTTCACAGTTGTTTGTCATCTTATGAATCTAAATTTTCTGAGCTCATACACAGCTTTAACTGTACATCTATAGAAATTAATTAAAGTACAAATTTAATGATTTATGGGAGTAGTATAAATCTCCATATTTAAACCCTTAACAGGTTTAGAGATTCTGGATGATTTTCCCCATAAATCCTATTACTACAACTATACAGAATTGAGAGGATGAATTTCTTATAAATAGTTCTGTTAAATGTAAGGAATGACAACTTCAGCATTTTAATCTAAATTAACCTCTATGACCATTAACCATATTGCACAATAATAGGATTTTAACCATTCATAGAAATTTTGTGAGCATACCACTTCTGCAAATGACCAACCTCCCAACCTTAGAGTTCTTCTGCCTCCAGAGCTCACCCCCGAGCTGAGATCATCTCCTAAAACAGACCAACCCCAATATGTTATGGAGTAGCTTATTTAAGCTTATGCTCCCCAAAGCGTGTTTCTAATTCTGCATCCAGAATTACAGGATGCTTTTATTCATGTTTGCCTAGGCTTCCTTTTTAGGGACTTTAAAACTGCTTTCTGGTTTTCCAGCTTTTTACCTCTTCCCAACTACTCTCTACATCATTGGAGAAATCTAGATTTTTCCTCAAAAATCTAAATTAAAAATAAATTCTTTCAAGGATTTTTTTGAAAGATTTTTGGGCAAAGTCTTAGCCTCTTTCCATACCTCATGGATTTGGAAAGTGATCTCAAAATTTTCATTTGGTCAATATGCACAGAAATATTTTATTTATTTTTCATAATTAAATAATTAATTACACTCACACAATAATTATCCATTAGGGTCCACCCCCTTTGGATTGAAGTTCATATGTCTAACTTGCAAAACATAAACTAGGGGTGTTACAGTATCTCAGTACATGATATATAAGTACAACCAAAGAGGCCCTGTAAAACAGGAAAGGGCTCTAAAAATGTAAATGATACATGCAAATTAAAAAGGTGTCGCAAGCGATTGAATCGAGAACCATCAAATATATGGAGTTGCATCCAAGGCCGTAGTAGAGAGAGCATCCGAGCATGTGGGGGGCTACTTGAAGGACCACTTGCTTATGAGGTCGGAAACATCTCACACACACTCGAGAATCACTGGTACAATCTGTTGCATCACTGAACCATCAATTCTATGGATCTCGATCATGCCATATGGAGTTCGAACTGAGAAAGAATCAAGTCAAAGGGAAATAAAGGGTCCCCTTTCCTGATTCGAGGCACTGAACAAGAGTGGAAGAAGGAACCAAGGTACATCACCCTCTAGACCTGTCTTCTAGAATCAATAGGAGGATGTCGACAGAAGGAGGTCTTCCATAGGTGAGGCAATAAGGAATCCTCAAATAGGGCATGGGGGATAGTACTAGAGCGACTAATTGAATGACACTAGGGATGATGGTGGAATGGGGGGTACTGGGTAGCGGGCTGACAAACTCCCTTGTTAGAGCATAAAGGGCATGGATTACTTGGCAGCTACTGATTCGATTCTGGAGGGGATATGGGACCGTATGACTGGGGGCCAAAAGATGTGACACGAAATGGTTACAAATAAATGAAGGATGGAAGACTTTGATGGCAAACAGAGGGAACTCGATTCAGACTCCATGGATGCGATGACGACTCAACTTGGATGCTCTAATCAAGTGTGACTCGATGATGCTGCCCCAAAGAACAAGTCCGATGGGGACCATAAAAACATGAGTAAAAGATGTTTACTCATGAAGAAAATTGACACGAGCATGGAAAAGTATGAAGGCAAGGTGGTGCCTTAGATACAAGTGTTGCAAGTGAAGAAAATTGATTTTGAGAAGCAATGAAGAGACCCTTCTTGAAAAAAAGGCTTAGACGTGAAGTATAAAATCACCAAAAAAAAAATCCGACTACCTAAAATAAATAAAATGTGCATTTTAGGAGGGAAATACTAATGGTAATATTTCTTAAAATAGAATGCATTACGAGGATTAGGAAGAGGGTGGCCTTTGCAATTCTCTAAAAGGTATGCCCCTTTACCCAATTTTTTATTGATGATGTAGGGGCATAGCCATAAAGTTTGAAACTTCCCATGGCTGAGGAAATCATGTGCCTGGTCATATAATTAAACAAAATTTCCTTTGTGAAAAGTATGAGGGTGGACTTTTTGGTCATTTAGCTTTGCTGTGCTTGTTAGGCACTTTAGTGGTTTGCAATGCAACATGGTGGTCTTCGGAAGCATACTCATGCATGATAAGTATTTGCTATAATGGTTGCGTGTCAGGGAGAAGTTTGATGGCTAGGAGAAGGGATGGGATTTCACACTCGATCGGTAGGACTGCCTCCTTGCCAAAAAAAAGATGGAAAGGAGTAAACCTAGCAGTGGCTTTAACAGAATTTCTATAGTCCCACAAAATAGGGAAGAGCATAAGGTACCAGTTGGTTTTGTGCTTATTCACCATCCATTGAAGCATATTTTTAAGGATTTTATTAACCGCTTCAACTTGGCCATTACCTTGGAGGTAATAGGGTGATGAATATTGGTGCTCAAAGCCCAACAAGGAGGATATCTCATGCCATATCTCATCTTGAAAATGTCGGCTAGGGTCAAAGACCAATTGTTTCAAAACTCTAAACTGACCGATAACACAGTTAAAGAAAATTAAGGTTGTTGTAGCTATTGTGTTGTTGAATGTTGGCATGGCCTCAGCCCATTAGGTGAAATAGTCAATCGCCACGATGATATACTTGTGGTTACCAGTAGATGTAGGTCAACACTCTATAAATTCTATGGCCGAATTACAGAATGGATCAGTTGACATGAAAGGATGGAGGGGAGCCAGGGGTTGGGGGCTCAAGCCTTTGAGGAAAATTTTTGGAAATTGGAGCAGTGTTTGATTGCTTCAATGCAATCACTGAAGAGAGAATGCCAAAAATACCCAGCAAGCATGAGTTTTTGGGTATTAGCGAGATCAAAGAGGTGGCCACCACAAGTGCTACTATGGTAGGCATTAAGGACTTGTTCAACTTCAACATGCGTGAGACAATGACGAAGGAGAATTTCTACCATGCGACGATAGAGTTCTATCGTTGATGAGAAGGTAGTGGGGGGCCTTGTGTCGGATACGTCGTCGAGCATCACAATCAAGATGGAGGGTGAAATTTTGGGTTTCTAGATAAGTGAGGATGTTACCATACCAAGCATCATCTAAAGTAATGGAAAAAAAATGTTGATCGGGAAAATCATCATTAATTTGAGGATCATGTGTACCATTAGGTAATTAAGAAATGAGTTCAGCCAAGGCTAAACCTTTCTTACTCTTTGGTGTGACGAATTCAAGGTTCAATTCCTGAAATATAATGATCCAACAGGCATACTTCCCATTGATGATCTGTCAACTCAATAGGAAGGCCATAGGGTTAGAATTAGTCACGACCTTGGTGGAACACATTAGGATATAATGACAAAGTTTTTGGACCGAGAACACAACATCAAGTGCCAATTTATCTTCATGTGAGTAGGACAGAGGGGGGCCTACAAGTTTCTTACTGACATAATATATAACGTGTTTGATTCCATTTTCATATTCTTGATCAAGGACCCAAACGACCAAATGGGTGGAGGCTAAGATGTACATGATGAAATCCCTGTCTAAGTTAGGGGGTCGAATCAAAGAAGTGGAGGTGAGAGAATGTTTCACGACATCGAAATAATCTTGAGCATAGTCATTTTAAATGAATGGAATGTTAGATCTGATAAGTCTGAGGAACCCATACATGATGGTGGCATAGTCAGGTATGAACCGGAAAAGGAAATTAACTTTTCCTTGGATTATTTGTAACTGGCATAAGTTACGAGGGATAGGAATCTCATGAATGGCTTGAACTTTGAAGTGGTCAAGTTTTATACTGTCTTTAGACACAATGAAGCCTAGAATATGGCTAATAGGAACACAAAAGACACACTTCAGTGGATTGATGCAGATATTATACTTGTGAAATCAGAGAAATACGGTACAAAAATCATGGAGGTGTTGCACCCAATGTTTAGAATGTGTAGTGAGGTCGTCTAAATAAGAAAGGATAATATGAGCCAGATCATGAAAAGAATATGACATGACCCGCTAAAAAGTGGCTCTAGCATTCTTAAGGTAGAACGACATGATCCTATAAGTGAAGGTTCCCCAAGAACTAATGAACATAGTTTTCAGCTGATCAACATGGTTGATAAAAATCTAGTTGTATCCAGAGAAACCATCCATAAAGGATAGAACCTCGGGCCCCACACACTCGTCAATGATTTCATCAATGAACAGTGTGGGGAAGTTTCCTTTGCGACAAGCTTTGTTCAGGTCGCAAAAATCAGTACAGACATGGATGGTGTGTTGTCTCTTGAGAACAAGAACTAGATTGGACACCCAAGTGGTGTATTCAATGGGATAGATAAAACCAACCTACTTGAGCTTATCGATTTTGGCTCTGATAGCCTCTCATCTAGAATGATTAATGGGTCTCAAATTTTAGTGGACAATATTGGCATGTGGCCATGTATCAATATGGTGTTCGACTATGGTAGGATCAATTCCAGGAATTTATGAATAGGACAAGGTGAAAACATCATGGAATTCCTTGAATAACTTAGTGTAAGCCTCAATTTCTTCTGCGGTGCATTTGGAACCCAAGGTAATGTTTTCTTCTACCCTTGGTTTGTTAGAAATGTTAATTTTAATGGTAGGAGAGATATTGGCCATATTTATTTCCTTGAAAGCATCAGGTGCAGGGATGAGATTTCTTAAGCAATCGACCTCATCGTGAATGAAGTCTTTTGGTTCAACAACATATTGGTCATGGGACTGCTGCTAGAGGAAGTATGCAAGGTGGTGCATATCATCACATGAAAATTCATGGGCAGTGATAGCTTCAATAATGTCGTCATTAGAGTAGAATGTGGGGCGACTGGTGTAATGATTACCACATGACATAGAAAAGCTACATGATTTATCATCGTGAGAAGAAAGGTTCACATGCGCATCGTCATGGTGGGGTGACCGACAAACAAGTAGATGAGGGATCCGTTTATTTTTAACCTAGGGTGATCATTTAAGGGAGGTTAGTCGAAACAGAAGGGAAATCCCTAGAGGGGTCTTTGACCATTGATCTCATATATGATCATAGGTAGACGATAATTGCCCAAGACTCCATCATGTCAACATCGGTAGGGGGAATGTCGATGGGAGTGGCTATGTCCTTTGGAACTTCTGAAGCATAATGCGCAAGTAAAGTAGAGGTGGACTCATTTTTCTTGGCCTTGAATTGGTGAACCACTTCCAAAGAGGTGCCATAGTCTTCGAGGTGGGGATAAAGTTGAGTATAGTGGCCATGGAAATCACACAAAGAAAAAGGATTATTTGTGTGCAAAGACTTGAGTTTTAGGGATGAATCAGGTAAATTAGCATGGAGCTGAGGTATATCAGACTCAGGAAATGCTTCGTTGGTCATGGGCTTGAGACGAGGAAATTCGGGACAATTATGGGTGGCATGACCAACAACATCACATAAAGAACATAAAGGTATACGCTTTGGAGGCTTAGGAGGAGAAGGGGTTGTCTAGGAAGACCTGTCCTTAGGTTCCTTCCTACAGGCTTTCCCCCCTTCACCCGAGGCTTTTGCAATAGGAGTAGGTTCTTGTTGATGTGGCTGAGGCACAAAAGTAAAGGGAGTGGTCATGGAAACCGGTTGGACCGGAATTGAAGCATTGTAAGGTTTGGGTTGACTAGGAAGGGTATTATCTGGGGGATCAATGTACCAGACTATGATCCCAAAAGTTATGTTGGGAAGAGACAACGTAGCCATAATAGGTACTGAAAATACTCTAGGTGGGGGAGAAAGAAACAATATCTGATCGGAGGGGTAATGGTCAGGCGGGAAAGCTTCGAGATGGTTAAGGATAGAGGGAAATGTTCAAGGATGATAGAGAGGATCATGGAAACCAGCTATAAATGAGGGGACTTGAGGAGGAGGTCATGAAGGCTGAGTCAAACTGCTAGGAGCAGATTGTGGAGGGCGGTGCTCTTGACTAGTCAAACTGGTCCGTTTGAGGTCGGACCGAGATGATTACATCATGCAAACATTCGATGAGCTAGGGTCAGAGATGCGAGGGGGAATAATAGGGAATTAACCAAGTAGAGAGGAATATTTATAGACTCCTAGTGAGACACTGGTCGAAGGTTCAACTGCTTGTTTATTGGCCACCAAAGAAATAATGGACTCAGGAGAGGTTTGGGACTTCGGTTTGTAATATGTCAACTAATCGATGGTGACAATATTTCACTTATGAGGAAAGAACATCTTATGGTGAACCGTAGATGGGACAATAGACATCACATAAGTGTAGTAATGACCCAATAGAATGTTATAGTCTATGGGGATATGAATGAATTCAATGTTAACATAAATAGTCTTGCCGACAAGAGTAATAGGAAAATTGTTGAACATGCCAAGGAGTTGGGAAGAGTGGCCATCTCACGCATGAAGGGTGATAGTGGAAGGGGCTAACTAAGGACATTTGATTTTCTTCCAAATAGAAGTGAAAATCAAGCAAGTGGATGCCCCCTCGTCAGTGATATAGTGAGAGACGTTGGCATTCTGGATCTTGACAGTTATTTGGAAAGATACAGAGGTAGGAACGGGGGGATGCTTTGTGTTGTCAACATTGAAGACAATAAAATGATCATCTGAAGGGTCCACAACAAGCATAGTAGTTAGAATATCTTTTTTTTGTGAATGGCACGACTAGAGGACTTCTAACGTTGACATGGCGGTATGGGATTGTGCCAAGTCATCTACTATACTCTAGGAGTGGGCGGCTTTACTAGAAGCATCGTTTTGGTGTAATGATCCGTTAGGGAACTTCCTATGAACCTCTTCTTGAAGCTAAGGGATATGTAAAGGACCATTGGGTGTCGAAAGAGGCTCTATGGGACATGAAGATGGGGGGTTGGTGGCAGGCTTAGTAGGGGGCTTGTTGTACTAGCAGGATCGATTTTGAAGGTTGAGGTCAGTGGTATTGGTCTGGTTAGAGTTCACCATGAGGATCTAGCAATCATATGTACAAAATGGGGGAGGTTGAGTGGCTGCCTGACTCTCAGGGAGTTGGGCAACCACATATCCTTGATGGGGGAAAGGATTTGTAAACACAGCCAGTTGGATGGGCGTAGCATAAGGAGGAACCAAAGGGGAAGATTTACATGCTTGGGATGTTTCTTGAGCTTCCCACATTTGGCGCATCTGAGGTAAAAGAGGAAAATCAGGGGTATAGTTACCATAGACATTACATTAAGAACAAGGATTACTTGTGCGAATAGGCATGTCCTGCTTGAGATGAGTGCCATGTTGTTGAGTTGCACTATTAGATGTATTCCCTTAGGGATTGTTTTCGGGATTACCTGGAGTGGGTTTTTTTTGTTTCTTTTCCTCTTTTGTTAGGAAGTGGGAGGATTAGTCACACTGTGCTATGCATGCACCTGCACCTAAGGGGGGGTGGCTACTGTTGCAGAGTTTGAGAAGTCAAGGGAGACTGAGGTGCTTGTGCTATAGGAGTGGGAGAACCAGGTTGTGGATACAAATAAGAAGGAGGTTGGGCAACATTGGTGTAAACATCTTGGGAAAAAGGATTACGTATGTCATATCCTGGATACATGTTTCCATGAGGGGGAAGAGTGCTATTGGAGCTAACCTCCCTGATGGAAGCCATAACTCAAGGGAGGATGAGTGTATCAATGTGACAGGGATCCAATGATACCGTAGACGGCATAAGATACCCTCGGTGCATTGGCACCACTAGGTCTAGGGAGATGAGGTAAGATGGTATAAACATAACCATATTGTGCATAGATCAAGTCATATTTCAATGCAATCTAGATGGCAGCTTCCTCAGTCTGAGGAAAGTGAGATGTGACATATTTTCCAATAGAAGGCAAAAGGGATCTGAGAAACCAGTCCATGTAGACACGACCTTCAAAAATAGAGGCTCGACATAGGATCTTCGTTCTGTGACATTATTGAATATGGTTAGATAAGTGGGTGGTAGAATTTTAACAGAAAGAGGTCAAGAGTTTGATACTGGTGTCATAGCGAAGGGGAAGCTGGAAGTAATATAGAAAAGCCTTGGCAAGGGTCATAAAATTAGTATGAGAGGAGGAGTTCTAGGTGACATACCACTTGGAAGCTTCTCCAATAAGCGTACGCTGGAACAACTGAACACGAACAGAGTGATCGGTGATGGAGTTAGACGAGAACCACATGTGGAAAGAAGGAACATGGTTGGTAGGATCCTCTCCGGTATTTCCTTCAAACTTGGGGGTGTCTGGAGGAATATTGGTTGGCATAGGTGGCCAACCAGGATCATGGTGTATGGGTCATTAATCAACTGGCTAAATTGGGAAGGCTTAGGCCTCCCAAATAATGAAGCATGGGAGCAGCGAGAATAGTTCCTGTTGCCGCACTACTAGTGGAATTTCCAGCATTAGGGCTGGGGCCACAACTAGTGTTATGTCCTGAACTAGACATGATCAAGGTTAAAGGTGGAGGAGAGCTAGCCATAGAACTAGAAGGGGAACCCGATGAACCAAAACCAGAGTCAGAATGGGGACTCGATGGAGGAAAAACATGAACCCTACACAGTGGGGTAAGTCTTCCTAAGGGAAACTAAGTGTTACACCATTTTTTGGTCATCTAACCTATTAACATTAGATGGACCCAAGTACACCATGTAAGACCAATTTTACCTTAAGTAAAATTTCTTTCGCTATGTAAAATAACTTAATAAAACACATTTATTAAGTTGTTTATGGTATAAATAGGAAACCCCAAAAAGAAATATTAAACAAATCTTTATTTGTTTAATTTTCCTCATGGAATAATCAATTAAACAATAATTTGATTATTATTCCAAGTTATATTTAACCCAAAACAAGGAAATTAATTAGATAAATCCTTATTTATCTTATTGTTTTCTAGGAATGATTATTTAAATCTTATTTAAATAATATTCCTTGTTAAATATGACTAAATCATTTATAAATAATTATTTATTTAATTATCATTCAACAACTTCCTTAAAATAATAAATAAATCATTCATTTATTTATTATTTATAAATAAAGGGATTTGACCCAAGTTAAATATCTTTTCCCTCCAAATATAATAAAATATTCCATAAAAGGTGGATCTAGATTTGGTTAATATTATTTTAATCATACACCAAGATCTAGAAAGACTTAATATTTTGTTATAAATAGTAGGGTTTTCTCATTCATTTGTCACCTTTTGTTGCTCATTAGATCACTTTGGATCTATGCTCTTCGTTTGACTTTGAGCCATTATCATTGTCACATTCTCTACTTTTTACTTTGTGAGCTCCCTTTGAGTTCTATATTTGTCTGGGTTTTCTACACCAACAAGAGAGAGAAATGCTAGATCTAAAGTGGTGAGGACTTTCAAAAACCTATCCCATTGAGGAGAATTGGAAACACCTTTCTTGTTTTCCTCTTAGGTGCCCTTAGTATAAAAATTCTTTCAAAAATATTGTTTTTGTCTTGTCTATTGAATGCATGGAGAAAAATCTTATTTTTACAGCTTAATATCTTTTTATGCATAGATCTTGATTTGTGCAGCATTTATCTTGATAAAATAACTGCAGATTTCAAGATATTGGCAACCATATTTTATGTTAGGGCTATTTTTTATGCGTAGCTAAAGTGGTATTTTTCTGACAAAAGTTTCATACTAACAATTGGCGACTCCACATGGGTTTTCAATTATGACCGCTATTGTTTTTCATATTCCTCCATATCCAGGTACTTCAGACCCTAGGCATTCTTTTTAGCTTTTCATTTTTTCTATTTTTATGTTTTTTTTCACCTATAAAACCCTAAAACATTAAAATTTCTAACCTCCGCGTGTTTCTGGCCCTATTGCGCAAGTGACAGACATCAGCCATAGCTGAGACAACAATTTTTTCTGAAATCTCTCGTCGAGCATGCTATAAGTGCAGGTCGCACTTTTTTGCCAAAAACCTATGACTTGGAGATTTAGCTAGTGGAAAACAGCCCAAAAACTGCGACCTGAATGAAAGACAGGTCAAAAACTGCGACTTGGACTTTTTTTCTAGAATTTTTCTGAAAGTTTTCTGGGTTTTGTCTGAACCTCTGTCAAGGTTGTATAACCTTCGTCTCCACCTATTTAGAACTATTCTTGCTATTTTTTACTCAAATAAGTGGTAATATAGCCCCCTAGGGCTTCAGTACCCTCCACTTTTTCTGGAAGAGTTTTAGCTGCTATAAGTTTCTAAATTTTCAGAGTTGTAGCCATTTCTTTTACAAATCTGATGCCTCATCTTCAGATCCCTTTAATATAAGCTACTTTTCCTTTCAATTCATCTGATATAGTTTTGTTTGGGTTTCCCTCTAGGGTCACCTTCTTGTCCTTTCTACCTTTAGCTTATTTCCTCCATTTTGCAGCAACCTTGCCTCTGCCTCTTTGATGTTCTCTGCACCTCTTTGCAGCAGATATCTCCTTTAGATCCATGTCCCTCCCGACCTTAGATCTATTGGCCCCTTTTTAGTGTGTTTTGACTAGATTTTTTCCCTCTTTTAGACTAGTTTTGAGCGACCCACCTTCTTGGGTTAGATAGATGCATTGGTAGCTATTAATTTTCTATTATTTTAGCATTATATAGTGTTCTTTGCAAATTTATATTCAGTTACGAAACACACTTTTTCTTTTACTCTCAAAACATCTGGGTTTAAAAATTAAAATTAACACATGCCACACACTAACCCTAAGTGAATAAGAGCTTGATTAAGACCACCAGGAAAAGACTTTAAATTCAATTAACACTGCACCTCTCTGCCCTTGTTTCGACATTGTGATCACTTGATTCTGGACCTCCCTGCCCTTGTTGGTCCTTCTTCTTCCCTTTTTATCGTCATCTTTACGCCCCCAAGGCATATATCCTGGAGACTTCTTGGCCTTTACCCTCACTTTCTGGTTGGTCGACCTACTCCTTCCCGTCATCATTGAGTTAGTCCCCCTCTGAGTCTGCACTCCAAATCCTCTTCTGATTCTTTGGGTTCTCCCCCTACTTCTAGTTCTGCCCCTATTACCTTTACCATGTTTGCTCCAGGGCCTAGCACTAGCAGCATCCTAGGCCGTAATGTTTGGAATGTTACTAGCAGAACTGCCACGAGAACTACCTTGATTTCTCCCTTTCTCCCTTTCATGGTAAGCCTCAGTCTCCTCGATTTCAATCAATTAATCAATGATCCTATCTGCCACGATGTTGGTTGGCCTGCTATGCCAACCAAGCTCCCCTCTGACACCCAAGTTCGAAGGCCTTGCTGGAGAGGATCCCTCCAACCATATCCGATATTTCCACACGTGGTGTTCATCCCAGTCCATTACTGATGATTTCATCCTTCTTAGATTGTTCCAACACACACTTACAAGTGAATATTCTAAGTGGTATGTTGATCAGCCCACTTCCTCTCATACTACCTTTGTGACTCTTGCCTAGTTTTTTTATCTTACTTCCAACTTCCCCTTCATTATGACACTGGTATCGAACTTTTGACTTATTTCAGTCAATCATCTATGACCCGCCTATCTGATCATGTCCAGGAATGGCAAAGAAGAAAGAGCTTATGTCAATCTCCTACCTTCGAAGACCATGTCTACATGGACTGGTTCCTTAGATCTCTCTTTCCCCCTATCAGGAAAGATGTTGCATCGCATTTTCCTCAGACTGAAGAAGCTGCCCTCCAAATGGCATTAAAATATGACCTAATCTATGCTCAAACGGGTTATGTTTATATTGTTCTACCTGATCTCCCCAGACCCAGTGATCCCAATGCACTGGGGGCACCTCATGCTGCTGACAATATCATTGGAGCTATCTCTCATACATACGCCCAACCTCCCATGCGTTATGGTTTTCCTAGGGGGGAGGCAGCACTTCCTGCACTTTTTCCCCTCCTAGTAGCACGTCTCTAGGATGCGGCATGCCCCCTCTTTTGGTCCAACCTCCTACTTACCACACTATTACCCAACCCCCTTATTATCCGTATCTGTAGCTTGGTGCTCCAGCTCCTCCAACATTAGCACCTCCGCCTCCCTTGCCTTCTCAACTCCCGCAATAGCACTCGCTGCCCCCTTAAGAGTAGGTGGATGCACATCAGGGATTTGTGGCTACCCAACCACCTGAAAAATAGGCAGCCACTCAACCTTCCCCTTCTGGTTCCTTCAATTACCATATTCTCATGATGAACTCTAATCAACCTTTACATGTCCTCCTTAACCTTCAAACTCGGTCTCGTCAGTACCCCAAGCCTCCCACTCCGTATGTCCCTGAGTCACCTTCTTCATGTTCTACAGAGCCTCTTTCGACATCTAATGGTCCCTTGCATATCCCTCAGCCCAAATTTGAGGTTTATGCCAAGATTCCTATGGTCCCATTACGCCGAAATGCTACTTTTGGTCGAGCTGCTCATTTATATAGCATAGTAGATGATTTGGTGCAGTCTCTTGCTGCCATTTCAACACTGGAACTCCTCTAGTCATGTCCTTCTCAAAAGAAGACTCTACTATCTTCCATGGGCACTGTAGATCCCGCTGATGACCAATTGATTGTTTTCGACGCTCGTCAATCAGAACATCCTCCCCTTCCTACTTCCGTAGCTTTCCGAATCCCAGTCCAAATATGGAATGCTCACATTTCTCGGTGTATTATTGATGAGGGGGCATCCACATGTGTGATGTCTGCTTCAGTTTAGAAACAACTTGGATCTCCTAAGCTGGCCCCTTCCACAATCACCCTTTGCGCATGGGACGGCCATGCCTCCTAGCCCATTGGCTTATTCCATAATTGTCCTATCACTCTTGCGGGCAAGATTGTTTGCGTTGACGTTGAATTCATCAATGCCCCTCCTGACTATAACATTATTCTGGGATGTAGCTACACCTTTGCCATGTCTTTTGTCCCATCTGCAGTCCACCGCAAGATGTTTTTCCCTTATAATGGAAAGATAGTCACCATTGACCAGTTGACATATCATGAGCCAAAATCTCAGACCTCCGCTGAGTCGACCATCTCTTCTGTAGCTAATAAGAAAACCATCAATTATTTGACCAATGTCTCCCCTGGTGTCTATAAATACTCCTCCTTGCTTGGAAATTTCCCTGGTATTCCTCGTCCTCCTGTCTCTGATCCCAGCTTAGCAAATGTTTGCATGATGCAATCGTTTCAGGCTGACCTTAAACGGCCCGCTTCGGCTAGTCAGCAACCTCAATCTCAACCTCACCTGCCGCAACCTGCTCCTAGCCCTTTACCTCAGCTAGCCGGACCTCTCCCTTCTGGCCCTTCTCCTACAGCTGGTACCCATGAGCCCCTCTATCCTCCTGGGTCAGTTCAACTAGGTCTCAACCATCTTGGTGTCATCCCTCCTAGCCATTACCTGCTGGTCAGATACCTTTCCTTGCTCCCCCTCCCAGAGTCTATTCGGCTCCCATCACGGCCACCTTTTCTCTCCAACCTGACCCTGGGTATACCCGTTTGGTACCTTGATCCTCCATCCGCTACCCCGCTTGGTCACCCCAAACCTTACCTTGCTTCAACATCGGTTCAACCAGTTCCCCTAGCTTATTTCGTTGCTACAGTGCCACCCGCACCTCTATAGGACCCTTCTCCTGTTGTGAAAACTTCGGGAAAGAAAGATAAAGCTTGCAAGGGGGCATCCAAAGACAAGGCCACCCCAAATGACCTTGCCCCTACTCCACTTGCAAATTTTTGTGCCTTATGTGATGTCATCGGTCATGCCACCCATACTTGTCCCGAGTTGCCCCCTATTAAACCCATGGTTAAAGTCATGTTCCCTAAGTCTACGGCCGCTGAAACCTCTGTTTCTTCCTCGACTGCAGCGAAGAACCCAAAGACTATTCACACCAACAAGCCCTATGCTCTGTGTGGTGTCCATGGCTATTATTCCCACCATTTTCCCCACCTGACGCATTACCGCACCTCTTCAGAGGTAATTTTAGAGTATGAGATTGAAAAAAATCAATCCGCCTCTCCCATACTTGCGCAGTATGCTTTAGGTCAACTTGAGGATTTACCTGCTCCCATTGACATTCCCCCTCCCGATGTCGAGATGAGAGAGCTTGCTGCCACTATTTTCTACCTATCATCATCCATGAGACCCTTGGTCGAAGTCCCCTTGGGGACTTCCCCTGATGTTGCGCTTGACCTCCCTTCAACGATCACCCTGGGCTCAACATCGGTAGATCCTTTATCTACTTACTCTTCTATCACCCATTGTGATGATGCGCATGTGACCCTCTCTTCTCATGATGATGAGTCAAGTAGCTTCGCCATGTCAGGTGGTCTTTCTTCCACCAGTCACCCCATCTACTATCACGATGATGACATTATGGAAGAAATCACCACCCCTGACTTTATCTATTGCCCCTTACATCGAACCCATGCGTTCACACCACATACACCTTGTGGTCATGACATTGAAATCCAATGTTTGGTTAAGGGGGCACCCACATTTGAGAGACCAAGAGAAGCAATTCTCCACAACTCTCCTAGTGTATCTGGTTGTGCAAACTTTAGTACCATTATTCTTCCACATTTAGAAGAACCTATAGAGTCCCATATCACTTTAGATCACTCTAGGCATGATACCCCTTATTGTTCCTTCATCTTACATTAGCAACCTAGTCTCTTAGACATTGTTGCTGACCAACCTATAGGTTTTCTAAGAGAGCATCAGTTCATTATCTCCAAATACTCTTTTAGGTATAGTGACACCAGGTATGCCAACCTAGAAACTTACAGTCCATTTGATTCTTATATGAATTACTAAAAGAGATTGGTAATCCTCCATTTCCTTTCTCAAACTGCATAACCATAACGAAAACAAATGGCACACCATATCATTAAAATATATTTAGATTCCCCTTTTTCTAAATACATTTTGGCATGACCACAACATGCTTGGGGGGACCTATGCCCCTGAAACATACAAATCCCATATCTCAGCCAAAAATAGCACTGAAACCCCCTTTCTCTAAAAGGTCACACTTTTCAGGTCATTTCCTGGGACAGGTCACAGTTTTATGCCTAGTAGCTACTACCCAGGTCGCAGAATAGACCCCAAAAAGTGCGACCTATCCTGTTCATGAGCTATAGGTACCTGTTAGTTGTTAGTACCTTGATACTTCACCACGACACATTCTCTCCATGAAGGGTCTATTCACCTCTCCTCCAAATCGGATTTCCTCACTTACAACACTTGTATTTGGGACACCACTTTGCTTCCATACTTGTCCTTGTTCGTGTTGATTTTCATCATAAGATACTCTCTTGTACTCATGTTTTTATGGTCCCTCATTGGACCTTTACTGTGTGGCAGCACCATCAAGTCGCCCTTGTTTAGAGCATCTGAGTTGAGTCATCGTTACATTCATAGAGTCTATCCTGAGTCCCTTTGTATCCCACTATAGTCCTCCATCCTTCATTTCTTGGTCCCTCTATCGTGTCGCACATTATGGCCTTCAATAACACTATCCCCTATCCCTCATGATATTGTGTCAGTCGCTGCCAAGTCATCCACACCCTTTATGCTCTAGCAAGGGAAGTCGTCCATCCGCTACCTAGTATCCCCCACTTCATCATCATCATTAGTGTCAGTCTGTCAGTTCCTCTACTATTTTCTCTCGTGCCTTAGTTGAGGACTATTTATTGCCTCACCTATGGCATACCTCCTTCTGCCGACATCAGCTCATTCATTCTAGAAGACAGGTCTAGAGGGCGGTGTACCTTGGTTCCAGCTTCCACTGCCATTCGGTGCCCCAGATCAGGGAAAGGGACTACTTACTGCCCTTTGACTTGGTTGTTTCTCACCTTCAGCTCCTTTCAGCATGATCAAGATTCATACACTTGATCGTCCAGTGATGCAGCAGCTATTCTCCATGATTCCCGGGCATATGTGAGATGTCTCAACCTTCATGAGGGGGTGGCCCTGCATGTAGCCCCCCACATGCCCAGATGACTTCTTCCTCGCAGCCTTCGATGCAGCTCCATAACTGTGATGATAACGGCCTTAGCCGCAGCACCTCTTTGATTTGCATGTATCAGTCAGATTTTCAAAGCCCTTGCCCATTGATAGGGGGCATTTGGGTTGTATTTGTATCTCATGTACTTAGATATTATTGTATAAGTCCTGGCTATTATCCCAGGCACAACATGTATGTGGGATTCCTCATTATATCTTTTATATGGCTTTTGTTTATGCCAGCATGTACTTTATAGTTCTATTCCTTGTTTACTGGATGCACTATTCTTTTGTACTTTGTCTTGGCGGGCATAGGTATGCCTCCCCCGCCGCCTCTAGCACAAGTACCCTCTCATAAAAAGAGAATTGTTGCACCTGTAAGTCTCATCTCCTGAGGGTCTGATTCTTCAGCACATTAGGCTACCTTAGATTTCTCTCTCTAACTTCCCTTTTGATGTCTAGTGATTGAGTTCTTACAACGTACTTTGGTCATACAATTTTCTCCTAATGCTCGCACGCAGGGAGGCAATCTGTTACACCATTTTTTGGTCATCTAACCTATTAACATTAGATGGACCCAAGCACACCATGTAAGACCAATTTTACCCTAAGTAAAATTTCTTTGGCTATGTAAAATAACTTAATAAAACACATTTATTAAGTAGTTTATGGTCCAAATAGGAAACCCCAAAAGGAAATATTAAACAAATCTTTATTTGTTTGATTTTCCTCATGGAATAATCAATTAAACAATAATTTAATTATTATTCCAAGTTATATTTAACCCAAAACAAGCAAATTAATTAGATAAATCCTTATTTATCTTATTATTTTCTAGGAATAATTATTTAAATATTAATTAAATAATATTCCTTGTTAAATATGACTAAATCATTATAAATAATTAAATAAATAATTATTTGTTTGATTATCATTCAACCACTTCCTTAAAATAATAAATAAATCATTTATTTATTTATTATTTACAAATAAACGGATTTTACCCAAGTCAAATATACTTTCCCTCCAACAAATATAATAAAATATTCCATAAAAGGTGGATCTAGATTTGGTTAATATTATTTCAATCATACACCAAGATCTAGAATGACCTAATATTTTGTTATAAATAGAAGGTTTTTCTCATTCATTTGTCACCTTTTGTTGCTCATTAGATCACTCTAGATCTATGCTCTTTGTCTGACTTTGAGCCATTATCATTGTCACATTATCTACATTTTACTTTGTGAGCTCCCTTTGAGTTCTATGTTTGTTTAGGTTTTCTACACCAACAAGAGAGAGAAATTCTAGATCTGAAGCGCTGAGGACTTTTAAGAACCCATCCCATTGAGGAGAATTGGAAACACCTTTCTTGTTTTCCTCTCAGGTGCCCTTAGTATAAAAATTCTTTCAGAAATATTGTTCTTGTCTTGTCTATTGGATGCATGGAGAAAAATCTTATTTTTACTGTTTAATATCTTTTTATGCATAGATCTGGATTTGTGCAGCATTTATCTCAATCAACTAACTACAAATTTGAATATATTGGTATCCATATTTGATGTTAGGGCTATTTGTTATGCGTAGCTAAAGTGGTATTTTTCCGACAAAAGATTCATACTGGCACTAAGTATGAAGGCTTTAGAGTCTTTGGGATAAACTCATTGGGGGTGCAATGATTGTAAAGATACATGGAACCCAATAATGAGGAATGGTAAAGAAAGGTAGGGAGGCGCAGGATCAATTGATTACAATGTTTAAGGCTTGGCCTAACAGTGTAAACTAGGTTCTCTTCACTTAAGGTGTGCATGTATGTGATAAGTGTGTTAATTTTAATTAACCGCAGACATGTGTAGAGAAAAAAAAAACTATGTTTTATAACTGTAAATAAAACTAAAAATGACAATAAAGGAAATTGAATGTGATAGTAAAATAAACAGCTAAAGATGCATCAATTTAAACCAAAGGAAGAGGGCTTCCCAACAACTAGTCTGTGGGTGGGAGGAATCTAGTAAAAACATATAAAATGGTGAACGGATCTAAGGTCGGGAGGAAGAGGGATCTAAAGGTAAGATCTACTAGAAAGAGAGACAAAAAAAAATAAAACACCAGAGGGAAAAATGATGGAAAATAGGGGCGAAAGGCTACAACCTGAACGGAAATTAGGGGGGGCCTGAAGGAGGGCCAAACAAAATTGAGAAGAGGTGTTTTGGATGGATCAATAACTGATCTAAAATGGATCTAAAAGTATAGGTTTAGATCTAAATAATGGCTGAAAGACAATGAAATCTCAGAGGACCTGCTTCAGCTAAACTCCTCCTAAAAAGGTGGAAGTGTACTGAAGCATTAAGGGGCTTGGTTCCTAATTCGATGAGTAAAAATAAGAAAGTATAGGTCCAAGACAGGTGAAGAGGGAGGTCAATAGCCCTTGAAAGTGCCCTAGAAAATCCCAAAAAAATTCACAGAAAAAAATTAGAAAAAATTAGAGGTCGCAGATTCTGACCTGTTCTCTACTAAGGTTGCAGTTTTTAGGTTGTTATCTGCTACCTAAGAGTTGAGGTCACATTTTTTGGCCCGAAAATTGTGACCTGCACTTTCGGCTATCTCAGGAGTAGGTTTCAGAAAAAAGTTTCGTCTCTATTGTGGCTGATCTCTCTTACCTACACAAGGGCCCAGAAATACACGGAAGTTAGAATTTTTATTGTTTCAAGGTTTTAAAGGTCAAAAAAACATTAAGAAATGAA
Organism: Pinus albicaulis; assembly: GCA_034641835.2. Taxonomy (NCBI): domain Eukaryota; kingdom Viridiplantae; phylum Streptophyta; class Pinopsida; order Pinales; family Pinaceae; genus Pinus; species Pinus albicaulis. Next base: position 604,726,804 of record CM076575.1, on the reverse strand, counting down.
AAATAAGAAGTTAAAGAAAAACCCTAGGGGTTGAAGCAACTCATAATGTAGGGACCTCAAAAATGACAACGACCATAATTATAAAATGTTGTGGAGTCACTGGTTGTTAGTGTGAATTCTAATCACAAGCATACAAAAAAATATCACTTTAGCTGTGCATAACAAATAGCTCTAACATCAAATATGTTTGTCAATTTCCTCAGATCTGTAGTTAGTGATGAGAATAAATGATACAAAAATCCATATCTATGAAGTTAAAGACATTAAACATCAAATAATAAGCAAGAGTTGCTCCATCCATCAAATGAAGAAGACATAAATTTTTAAATAATTTTTTGTATTATGACACTGGGGAAGCGAACATATAATGATGTCACCAATCTCCCTCAATGGTATGGGTTTTTCTATGTCCTCAACACTTCAGACCTAAGATCTATCTCTCTTGATGGCATAGAAAACATAGAAAAAATGGAACTCAAAGGGAGCTCGCAAGAAAAAAGTAGAAAAATATGACAACGATGGGAGGATAGATCAGACCAAAAGCATAGATCAAGAGTGATCTATAGGCAACAAAAGGTAGTGAATGAATAGAAAAACCTTCTATTTATAACAAAATATTTAGTTATTCTAGATATTAGTGCATAATTAAAATATTATTAACGAGATCTAGATCCAACTTTTATGGAATATTTTATTCTTTTTTTGTTGGAGGGAAAAAGAATTTGAATTTGGTCCAACCCCTTTATTTAGAAATAATAAATAAATAAATGATTTATTTATTATTTTAATAATATGGTTGAGTAATAATTAAATAAATAGTGATTTATTCAATTATTTATAAATGATTTAGTAAAATTTAACAAGGAATATTATTAAATAATGTTTTAAATAATTATTCCTAGAAAATAATAAGATAAATAATGATTTATCTAATTAATTTTCCTGTTTTGGGTTAAAGATGACTAGGAATATTAATTAAACCATGGTTTAATTAATTAATTGTTGAGAAAAACAGAAAAAATAAGGATTTATTCAATTATTCATCATGGGGTTTCCTGTTTAGACCAGAAATAACTTAATAAACTATGTGTTATTAAATTATTTTTCATAGTGAAAGAAATTTTACTATGGTAAAATTGGTCTTACATGGTGTACTTCAGTAAATCTAATAGTAACATGTTAGATGACCAAAAATTGGTGTAACAATTGTGCGCATAAATTTCCACCCCCTCCCACAAGCCATGTTGTTTAATTCCCTCATTTGACATCACCCCCTCTTGAGAACCTCTGTAATTTCTAATTTACTAATTAGTTGGAGTCCGTTATTAAGGATACATATGTTATCTACTATATTTCCTCTGCACATTCATGCTTGCTCTCACCATGAATGTGACATACAACTTACATTGTTTTAAGAAAAATCCAATATTGTTTCTCTCATTATCATGAGAATCAACATAACATATAGATCCAAGGCTAGCTTATGGTATTTGTTTGGGGGTGTATTTCCATGTTCCCCTGCCTATTATTCAGGAGGCATAGTGGAAACTTGCACCCCCCTCCTCTCTTTTTTGGTCACTCAAGTCTTAGGAAATTCAATTATTGAATTTATTTTTTTCCCCAGAAAAAATCGTAATTTTATTAATGAAAAAAAATTACATGTTGCATCAGCTGAAAAGATTGTCCAACAACCAGCGAAGTCTCGCATTCAAAGTACATAAAAGTGACCCTAAAAATATAGATGAGGAGAAAATTTAAGTTTTTCTCTCATTCCTCTTCTCAACCTTTCGCCAAGCACCTTGAGATGGCGTGGAGGAGACAAGGGCGAGCTAGTTTTCAATTATAGTTGCTCCGTTGTATTTGTATGAGTTTGAGTTATTTGTTGTATGATTTCGTTTGGTCCCACCATTGTTCGAAGCCACTGGATCCTTAGCGGGAAGAACCGAGGGTTTGTAGGTACAATGGGTTGTGTGATTTGTGTCCTTGTGCCTCCGGACTTGTTGCTAACTAATTTCTCTCTTTTAGGAAGGGGTCATCCGCTTATTCCTCAACATCCTCCTCTGGTCCACATGGGGGAATTTTCCATCATTTGGGTTGTTTCCCAACCTTTTTCTTTCTTCCATTATCTCTTTTGGCATCCGAGCATGAGTTTTGTAAATTACCTATCTCCTTGCAATTTCCACATCTTAAGGTAGGGTTTTCATAATCTAGGGGTTGTGTCCAATTTTTTTGTTTGTGTATCAATTGTATTATTTCCGGTAATCCTTTGTTGAGATCTACTTCCACAAAAATGTGTGCGAAGGTGTAGATTCTCTCCTCTAATTTTTTTGTATATTTTTCGATGTACCTCCCAATGATGTTCCCAATACCTTCTAAAACAAAGTCGTTCTGGAAATGCATGGGGAGGTTGTACACCTCACATAAACCATCATTGTAGAAACAACCATAGAGTCTGCATCAAAATATGGGAGCCATGGGGTAATTAAGAGTCCTGTATATCGCCAAAACCAGGGACTATCCCGAAGTATAATACCTCTAGCTTCCGAAGTTTGAAACTTGAAAATGAAAAAACCTTTAAAGTAGAGATGAATTTTGCACTTCATTATCCAGTTTGTGAAAATAAAATGAATTAGATCCAATGGTTCAGGCCAAAAGAAGTTGAAACCGCATATGACAGCTTGTGATTCAAATGAGGTAAATTGACCATCAATCTTTGGATTGTCTACGGTCAGTTATGGTGCATGATTCAGTTTTTTCTACTATGTAGGGACTCGGGGCACTACCGATTGGTTCTTTGGGTTCCTTATATTTATTTTTCCTATGTAATATGATATTGTAGCATGAGCCTCCTTGTGTGTGTCCTTGTTTAGAGGTATTAGAGCCTCTTGCTCCCTCAGTACCTTTTTTATTGTCCTTTTCTGTAGTACCTCCTCTCAGCCACAGGTTAGGAGTTATGGTGGATCCTCTGCTGATGTAATAATCCTTTATTTTCCTAGAATCTTGTAATGTTTTGCCTCCACAGAGTAGGGATTTCACATGTATTGGGTAACCCAATAATTTCTTGATGTTTTGTTTCAGTTGTTTCACCATATTTGTATCGTGTAACCAAAATAAATTATTTTCCCCAAAAGGGGTTTAACAAAAATGTGAAAATAGGATGGGGTTACCTGATGCATAGAGTCTCGTTCCCTTTTGTTATCTCTAATCAGTGTGGGTTCTGGAGGCCCTTCTCATGGTGTATTTTCTTTGGGTCACTGGCTCGGGAGGAGCCGAGGAGGATGCTTATCCAGGAATCCATCCAACATAGCATCTATTTCTGTCCTGAGAGAACAGGTGCGATGGTGTAGGAGATGGGGTTTAAATCCCAATGCATATAGATGTGCAGGAACAAGCTGATCATGGGCAGTGCGAATCCACAGCGTCGTTCCCACCTGCACGCAGAAATTTATGGGGAGCAGATCTCCCATCACTAATCTAGGAAGCAAGGGTATCCACCGAGTATTAAGAAGATTTGTTTCTGAACATTATTCCACTGTGAGCAACCTACGGCTTCCTGCTACAAGTGTATAATAGCTGGGCCGAGCTTCCCATCTCAACCAAACCTGCGATTTGCACCCACATGATCGAGTATGGGTATGTTGTGGTCAAAATGGTCTTGGGTATTGAATATCCCATGATAAAGGTCGGTGGAAATGCGAAGGGAACCACGACTGTAAGTACCGACGTTCCAAAGCACCAAAAGTCGTCGCGCTCACGCGTAGAGGCCCCATCCAAGAGCCGCACTCGATTGGGGCCGATGGCTGCTGGGCCCTAGATGCCTCGCCCCTCCTCCGAGAGTTTGTGCATGGCGGTTGAGCTGAAACCAGCGTGCCCTTGTTCGTAAACCTTATCGCCTACGATTTTACTCCCGTCCATTTTCAATGAAATGACAAAAGACCGTGAGGAATTGTTTTATGTTAATCAATTGGTGAATTATTTAGAGTTAAAAAATAATTAAAAGTAATTAGTATTTTTAGAATAGATTTTGTTTAAATGTTTTCTAACTTAAATTTAAATTTACATCATTCATTTTCATATGTATATATATGGTTTTAGTGCTAAGATGATTACTTGACTATCCTATGGTTTTAGTATTTGTAACTCATGGATATTTAAGTCGTCAAAATCACCCAAGCATTGCACTCCACTTAAATTGCATTAATGTTTAGCATGTCTAAATTTTTTCCCACAAAGATTTGAATGAGCTACTTTTATATCACAAAGTACCTTAACAAAAACACCTTATCACTATATATTTTCCAACTTGAAAACTATTCATATTTATATATTAATATAATATTTTCAATTATATTAATCAATTTCTTTTAATATAATTAATTTGTCAAAAATTTATAAAATTGCTCACTTAAAACTATTCATAATAATAATAAAAAACTTACGCTAAAATAAAATATATTTTTATTGTTAATATTAAAATGTATTATAAAAATTAAAACGGCAAACATAAAAAAAAAATTAAAATTATTATTTTTAATTACTTTTAATTTAATTAAAAAATAATAATAGCAAAAACTCTTATATATTAATAATAATGTTCATGGCAAAAATACAAGACAAAAAATTTCCCATAAATATGATATATCTTTATTTATATATATATAATTACAGAACCTTCCAAACTCATTCAACCAATTACTATTCACCAATCTTCCATGTTTTCTTATTTCAATGTCGTACAAAGAAGTGGTATATATAAAAGAGTCATCGTGACTTATTTGTTTAAAGGGAAGGCCCAACAGATTCAAAATTTTTCAATAACGGAAATAATTATCAGATTATAATTTAATATCTGTAAATTAAATTAAATATATCAAAATCAAATGCAATTAAGATATTATTATTTAGGATTTGTTTTCAATATTAATAAGTATTTATTCAAATTCTATTAATGACATTCTTCGATGGGTCTAAAAACTAATTTGATTATTTTTGTATTTAAAGAATAATGGCATGATTCATTTAGTGTAAGTTATTTGAAGATTAGATATATAATTTTTTTGAAAATAATATAATGTTATATATAAAAGTATTTGTTAAAATATTATTTTTTATATTTGACTAAAATGTATATAAACTAATCTGATCATTTTTGTATTCGTATTAGCAAAATGAATCACTTAACGTCGTTTGAATATTAGATATATAATTTTTTATAAAAATAATATATGGTTATTGATAAAATAATTTGTTAATATATATATATATGTGTTGAGTTTGTTATATATATATATATATATATATATATATATATATATATATATAGTTTGTTTTTTCATATATATATATATATATATATATATATTAAATAAAAAAACAAATTTTGAGTTTATGTCAAAATTAAAATATGCATTTTTATAAATTTTTAAAATAACCTAGGTATGTTTTTAAAATGAAAAATAAAATAAAATTGCACGACTTAACTATCTAGATTGAAAGCCATTTTCAATTGCGTATGCTGCACAACTCAAAACAATTATTAGGAGTATAGATTAATGTGAAGGGTTGAAGAGGATCACATTCATGCCTCGCCAGGCTATGATATGCTAGCAAAACTTCCATGATCCTTGTTTGTATTCTATATTTTTTTAAGCATTCTCCTTTTTTTAAGCATTCTCCCATTTAGGAAACCCCCATTTTTTGATCTAATCATTGATGTTGAGTTAAACCCCTATCTCGCATAGAGTAGAAGACTATTGTTGGAGTCTTTTAGTGTCCTAGTGAAAACGGTGGAGAGGATAATTTCTTCTAGTTTTAGTAACAAGTTATAAATGTATTCTACAATTTTGTCTTATTGTTTATCTAATAATATGAATTTCATCTTTCCTCTCTGCAATTTGATGTTTATTTAATCTAGGATATGATTTTGCATTCAATTTTTCATTTATTTCACTCCCAATATTAAATTTGTCTTTACATATACTATTCTATATCCTTTTTTAGTTGTATGTGTCCATAATTTTAAAGCGAGGATGAAAATATTAGGGTCAAGTGAGGAGATGTAAAACAACCTTCTTCTTTTTTAGAGTACGTGTTCGAGCCCTTAGACAATTTCTTTAGTTTTCTTCATTGTTTCATCGTTTGGTTCTAGTTTCTTATCACAACTCGGTTGTGGCTCCAATCTTAGGCATACCAAAGAATTTACTTCTAATAGTACTATCATGGATAAAATTTTTAATCATTGATTATTGGAATTCATTATATATGCCAAGTGTAGTTTGACAATTATTAAGTAGCATTTATTATTTAGTTATAAATGAGAGCAAATCTATAATTTAATAACGTGTTTTCTACATGATGTAGTGACATGAAAATAACCAATGATAAAATAAAAGTGAATTAGAATAATAAATTTATTGATAAAATTTTAGTATATATTTTTCCCATTTTTCAGTGAGTGTTGACTTATTCATTCATAATCTTAACTTACAATATCTCTCTTCGCTGTGTCATTTATGTATCTGCTTATCTAATTTCTAGTTTAATTGTTAAGTCAATCAATATAAATATCTAAGGCATGTTAATCATGGATACAAGGACCCACCTAGTCGACATCTAGCATAGTATGCACATTTTTATGATATTGAAAGATACCCCTATATAGCTACCTATTAGTGAATATTTCCCATATTTGTTTTACCCCTTGGTAATGCAAATTTAAAAATAAAAACATCTATATTCAATAGAGATATCCTATGTATCAATTTTTTGTGATATATTTAATATGGTAACATTACAAAATTATTTTAAGCACAATCCTCATTATTAATTTGAAAAATGAAATAATTAAAGAGTATTGAATATTCTAAGAATGATAATTACTCTGTATCATTTAATGAAGTAGAACTGTTTCACGTTACTCAAATCATGCTCATCCTATTCTCTTTCTTAAAGGAACAATTAAGAAAAAATCATATCGATAGACATGTTGAATTTTGAGTTATCAATATATACATCACATTCCTTAGTAGGTTGGTGGTAATTACTTATACATGTTATAGTTGTGGATTCTCGTAACCCTTTAATTTTTTTTACAAAATTTGAATTTCTTCCGCACATGACACTTTTAAGTAGGTAGGGGAAAAACACTTCTACAAGCTATTAGAGATTCTTGGGACACCTTTTCTTTTCTATCAAATATAATCCTCTTCTCTTTTCTATAGGAAAAACAAGTAAAAAATGCTCCTAACAAATAGGTTGACCTTTGAATCATTAACAAATCATTTACTATATGATATTCCTCTTTAGTAGGCACAGAAAGTAAAATCCCCTTTATTTGATGCTACTATATCTAAATTTATTAAAAAACCCTTCCAATATAAATATATTCTACTATATCTACATTTATTGCAAAACCACTCCATTATAAATACTTTATATTTATAGAAAAAAATTAGTTAAAAATAATAATAATAAAATAAAACAATTACATTTAAAATAATGTTAATTTTTATAAAATATATAAAGAAATGAATATAACAAAGTTATGAACACAACTAATCTTATTATTTAAGGGATTGAAAACTTGAAAAAAAAATTATATTGTAAGAAAAAAAATTTAAAATTAGAAAATATCCATAAAAAATAAATATATTATTAATGATTACCACCACTTTAATATAAAACTTCCTAATCAAACCCTACCCCACATTCCTAATTTTAAATCTAAATTAAGTTTTACACCCCTATCCTATCTACATATATATTTTTATTCTTTCGATATACCTTAAAGTATCGACCATAGACTGCTTTATTTTTCAATTCTTAATATATATATATATATATATATATATATATATATATATATATATATATATATATAGTAATTCAGGATAATCTATATTAATTCAAAAATAAAATAGTACATATGCTACATGTTGAGTTGGTAAACTGTGCTTAACCTACCCCAGCCTTTGTTGCCTTCATAGTTGCACAAGTATGGGGCTATGTCCTTGGAGGAAACCAGCCCAGAAAAAACATCAAACATAAGATTACAAAGTGTGGCATAGCACCAATGAAACTAGAGGTTGTGTGAAAATAACAAGCATAAAAAAAAATAAGAAGAGCTGAGCTGTTGCGTAGTCATGAGTCTTATTCATCACGATCACTATCTCGATCATCCTCCATGATGGGACATGCATACTCCTACACAACGACTTCCTCTTAAACAGTGGGTTGACGCAGAGGCCTGGAAGCAAGTGCACAAAGGATGCGAGCAACTGGGTACTCGACATCCGAGACTCATGTTGAGGTGCCTTCTGAGTCCATGATCCAAATGTCTATGTGTTCCCCCTCATATTCTTGTGATAGAAGAGGCTTGGGTTTTTGGGGAATGGGGTGCTCTTGGTGCACAATGGTGGACTTCCTTGATCCGCTTCTGCTTCTCTGCATTACATGAGTTGGGGCCTCCCCATTCTAGTCGAGATCAGGGTTTTGGGGGGCCTCTCTAACATGAATGCCTAAAGAGGAGCCTTCAAAAAACTCCAAGTGGTTATCTAGACCTCGATGATAGTGACTAGGGAGCACACCTCTTTTCCATATTCTGATTTTTGTTTGGCACAGTCTAGGAGCCATGGTCAAATGAAGCAGGGGGTTGGGGGTCTGAGAGGTGTGGACGATCAGCTCTGACTTGATATGGGAAGTGAGAAACGAGGGGCTATTGGATAGGGAGGTATGCTCATGGAGGATACGTATCAGGGGGAGTAGGATAGAGGGAGCACACAAGCTCGTGAAATTAGCAAGGCAGGTGGAGCCGAGGTGATGTGCGCATTTAGGGGGGTGCACAGCCTTGGGGATTTTGTGTAATGAGAAATTAGGGGGGAGGTTGTAGGGAAGACTGGGCATGCATGAGGGTTGGAAATGAAACAAAAAAACCTAAAGGAGAAAACTATGAGTAAATTTGTGCTTTAGGTCCTCCCATTTTGTAGGCTTGTGACACATACAAAGATGATGAGCATTATTATGCCTTGCTCACAGCTTCATGCTACAACTGTTTTGATGAGTAATCATGTGCGTAAAGTTATGGCCAAACGTCATATCCCTCAAGGAGAAAATTCAAGAGATTGCAGCAGAGAGGTGCCTGAGAGGGGATGTTGTTGTCTTTGCATGTCTTCGTGATGCTCGGTCTTTATCATCTCATGTGAATTATTTAAGGAGTGTGGATCCACTTCAAGTGAAGGCCCGCATTGCAGATCTTCCTCACATTGAGCATGGGAGAGATTTTTTTATTGTGTGCTTCTACTATCTCCCGCATCTGGGGAATTCGTAATATAAATTTGGAAACTATGATATTATTCCATTAATAAAACTCACTCATGATGGAGAAAACATCCATTAGATAAAAATAACATTTTTTTTTATCATATGTATTTCTTTTGAAGTTACATATGGATGATTACCACTTTTATACAAAGCTATATATTCATATTAATATAGATTTCACACTCAAAACTTATATTTACAATACCAAATATGTTAGTTTATACAAGAGTGGAAGGTTCTTTGTTCTTCTACAATGACATTCACCTAATTTCTACACAAAATTTCACCTACTAACATACACTGTCATTCCGCCAACTATCTACTACAAACATTCTAGAAACCTTCCTTTACTGATTGTCTAGAATAGTCACTATTATTCTAACACCTCCCCTTAATCATGACTTCTATGATAACTTTCCGTCTATTTTATGTCTATGCTACGCTTACAACATGATTTTGATTTTCTACAACAAACAACTTACTTCTACAAAATTTAAATTTAGCCTTTCTAAGAGGCTTGGGGAATATGCCATCCACATTTCCATTTGTATTATCATATGTTAAGTCAATTTATTTTGATTGTTCTTTTTACCTTACAAAATGATGTTGTGTTTCTATATGCTTTGAGCTTGCATGTTATACATGATTTTTTTCTAAGTTGATGGTTCTTTGATGACCACATCTCATCACTGTAGGTTCTTGTTGCGTTTCACCAACATATTTAAGTATCCTTCTAAAGCATATTTCTTTGGAGGTAACGCTACTTAATTTTTTATACTTAGGTTCATTTGATGACAACAAAACAATTGGTTTTTTTTTATCACCCCATGATATACCTCCTGATACCATATTGAACGTCTATCCAATGGTATATTTCCTCTTGCCTACATTTATAACCTAATCAACATCAGAATGACATGTCATCTCAACATTACAATCAACTCAAAATAACTAGTTCCCTTTAAATATTTAAAAATATTTTTTGTTGTTAGCCAATGGCTCTCATGAGGTTTAGCCATGAAATTACTAAGTATGTTGATTTTATAAGCAATGTCTGGCCTAGTAGTAGTGAAATAATCGAGGCTTCTCATTAAATTTCAATAAAATGTTCCATTCACCTATTTTTTTCCCATGGAATACTCATTGTTTTAAATTCATTCATGTTGAATCTCATTAGTAGATCCTTTGTATATTTGTTTTATGTGATTAAATTGCTTCCATTTTCTGTTTATACTTCAAGACATAGGAATTAGTGCATCTATCCTAGATCCTTCATCTCACATTCATGAAATAATTTCCCTTTTATACCTTTAATTAATTTAGTAACACTTTATATTATTATTAGAACATGAAGATATAAAGATATTAATCCTATATTTCCATTTCTATCTAACTCCATATAAAAACTAGGATCACTTCTACTTTTGTTAAATCAATGCTAAAAGAAGAATTTATCTACTTTCTCATACTAGGATGTAGGTTTCTACTATAGTCCATATAAGGGTTTCTTTAACTTTAAGATTCAAACAATCTCACTCGACACTTTGAAACCATAATAGATATTGCACTCTCAAAAAAATTCTTTCGCATTACCAAAGATTTTACTTTATACAAGTGTAGAAGGTTCTCCTTTCTTCTACACCGACATTCACCTATCTTGTGCATCGACATTCGCTTACTGACATACATCCCTATTCCAACGACTATATACTATTGACATTCTAGAAACAATATTTCACCACTATCTAGAAAAGTCGTGATTATTCTAAAACAAACCCTAACTATTACCCCACATTCCTAATTTTAACCTGTAAATACTTAATTATACAACCCCTTTTATATACATATATATTTTAAATATTAATATAAATATGGATACTATGATATTCTTCAACAATTAATGAACCTCCCTCACGGAGAAACCATCAATTTGATAAAATAAATTTACTTTTATTATCAATTACTTTTGAATTAAAAACATAAATTAATTATATCCATAATGAAAACATTTATTTTTTAGTAAATAAATAAATTGAACTCCTTTTTTATTTTTATGAAAAATACTCGTGACCTTAACATTGGAAAATGTTGACCGCATAATTCACCTCTTCTTGATTTTCACTAAAAATCATCATAATTTGACTCTTCGATATCCTAATAACCAACCACACAATTTTTCCCTCTGAATAAACCACACAAATTAATTGTTCACATAGTCGATAATTGGAAACCACCACAAGAAGGAATTTTTATAGTGCCAAATTATAAACTGACCCCTTTTACTTCATTTATCACATAAGTCTTGGAGCGAGTAACATGGAACTAACTCACTTTCAATCCTTCTCGGTCGATTCAATCTCTGCAAATGGATGTGGCTATTAAGACAATATCATGACTTGAACAACATATCGCTCAAAAACTTTACAGTATCATGGATTCATCGAACAAAATAGACGTTAAAGGTTTTTATGTTAAATCTTTGCCTCACATTTTTCTATTGTCATCATTATCCATAACCCTAGGTCCCTAATTATTTTCATAAGTCTCTATATAAAGGGCTCTATGCGCCTTTCCCATTATATAACAATATATGTTATATGAATTTTTCTCTCACACGTTATGCTAGTCCCAATAAGTGAAAGCTGACACTCGCAGCAATCTGAAGCTCAAGATAGTAGCATGGCACCTCAATATAGTCGCATTAAATGAAGCACTCAACAATCATTTTCCAAACTAGAAGAACTACCTTGGTTTTTCCCCCCATTACAACTCAATATGCGATGAAATAGCGGGAATCATCAATGCCCAGTGATTTCATTGCCCCCCCTCATCTTTGAAATCAACACACTTTTCAAATCAAGGGTGTACCATACTTCATTACTATTTCATTTCTCTCATTTAGTTAAAGATCCATGCCTTCATATGACACCTCCTTCTGCAGTGCCAATGTTATGAAACCAACTCCAAAAATAGAAGAAAAATAGAGATTAACACCTTATAAATAGCCACTTTGAGGGGGCAAGCTCCAATACATTACAATAATGAAAAATTCTTAGATGATACAAATGACCAAAACCTCATTCTATATATATGAGTCCATGGGGCTACAGAATTAATCCTAGCCAACCTAACAATAATAATGTAAGGGCACAATAATAAAAATATTGGGGTTAAAGGGGTACACTAATAAGGGGGATACACTAATAACAATAAGGGACTAAACTAGTAATATAGGGACCTAACATGCCCCTCTCCTTCAAAAAAGTGTTTTCCTCGATGCTTGAGTAACTCTAGGTGCTTTTCTATAAAATTATCATCCTCCCATGTAGAATATTTAGTGGATAAGTTCTTCCACTTTATGAGATACTCTAAAACTAATCGATTTCATAGTTGTCATGTTCTTGTTTCTGTGACCGGTTCAGGAGAAATATGATTTTTCCTTCCTCATCAAGTTCTAGAAATATTGTTTGAACTAGAATATTTTCACCTATAACCTTATTTAAGCATGAAACATGGAAAACTAGATGCACTCGCGAAGAAACAAGAAGCCCCAATTTGTATTCCATAGTACCAATCTTTTGCATCACCTTGTAAGGACCATAGTAGTTTCGCGACAATTTATTATCCTTCTTAGCTTGCTTGAGGGACATTTCTTTTTATGGTTGTAGCTATAAAAATACCCATTCTCCTACATTAAAACATATTTCGCTGCAATGTTGATATGCTTGTTGTTTCATTTGATTTTGTGTCAAATTTAAGTTATTCTTTAAGAGTTGGAGAACTTATTTTTTATGCTTGATCTGATCTTCCACTACTTGAACCTTAGAATTTTCTCTTAAATATGATGTTATGGAAAATGGATGATATCCATAAAGTGCCACAAATGGGGTCATTTTTGCTGCAGTATGGAAGGAAGTGTTATACCACCATTCAGCGAGTGGTAACCAACTAAAACATTTTTTTTTGTTTATCACATACAAAACAACGAAGATATCCTTCCAAACATTTATTCACTATCTCATTTTGACCATCGGATTGAGGATGATAAGATGAGCTATGAGCTAGTTGAGTACCCAAACAAGAAAATAACTTCGTCCAAAAATTTCTAGTAAAAATTGGATCTCTGTCAGTTACAATAATCTGTAGGTTTCCATGTAGCTTTTGAATTGTTTCCATAAATGTATTAGTAACTATACTTTCTTTAAATGGATGATATAATGCACAAAAGTATGCATACTTTGTAATTCTATCAAATACCACCATGATCACACTCTTTCCTTCAAACTTGGGCAAGCCTGTGATAAAATCCATTGAAATATCCTCCCAACATTGACTTGGAATGGATAAAGACTGTAGAATACCCAGGGTGTTAATTGTATCAACTTTATTTTTCTCGCCAACCAAACATTCCGCTGCAAAATTTTGAATATTGAATTTAAGGCCATCCCAAAAAAATTCTTTCTTCACCCTATGGGATGTTTTTAAAAATCCTGAGTGTCCTCCTAAAGGAGAAGTGTGCAATTCCAAAAGAATATTTTGTTTTAGTTGGGAATTATTACAAAGATATAAGAAATCTTTGTACCTTAAGGAATCATTTTTCCAAATAAATGTATCAGATGTACTAGGATATTGTTGTAGCTTTTTAATGAGTGTCCACACTTCTTCATCCTTCTTCCATTCATTCCTTGCTTCAGTTATCTAATCTAGTTGGATAATAGTAACGGAATAAAGCAATGCTTCCACCTCATCATTATTTCTTGAGAGTGCATCTGCAACTACATTTAGCTTCCCTTTTTTGTAGATTATTTCAAAGTCATAACCCAACATATTTGTGACCCATTTTCGCTACTCTTCTGAAGATAGTATTTGTTCCAAATAATGTTTAAGGCTATCATTATCAGTTTTTAGCTTGAATTGTCCTCCCATTAGGCAAGGTCGCCATTTCTTTAATGCATGTAGTATTTATAACATTTCCTTCTCATAAATATCTTTCTGTAAATACTTTCCTTTGATTGGATGACTTTCAAAATCAATGGGTCCTCCTTCTTGCATTAAAAAAACACCAATTCCATTTCCTGAGGCATCACATTCCACAATAAAGTTTTTTGTGAATTCTTGCATAGCTAAGACCAGTGATAGGCACATTTCCTCTTTAAGATTTTCAAAGGCCTTACTTGCTTCAAGAGTCCATGAAAATGCATGTTTCTTCAATAATGTTGTTAGAGGTGTTTCTATTCTCCCATAATTATTAACAAACTTGCGATAATACCTTGTTAACCCGAGAAATCCTCGCAAATACTTTATGGTTTTGGGAAATTTCCATTCCTTAATGGATTTAATTTTGTTAGGTCTACCTTAACACCCCGGTGAGATAAAATATAACCCAGATATTCCACCTTTTGTACTCACAAATTTTCTAAGGAAGGGTTTGAAAATGGAATTCATCACCCTTTGAAATGTAGAAGGTGCATTGGTAAGTCCAAAGGGCATGACCAAAAATTCATAATGACTCTCATGAGTTCGAAATGTTGTTCTTGGAATATCTCCAGTCTTCATTCTAATTTAATCATATCCTGAACACAGATCCAACTTGGTAAAATAAATTACTCCATGTAATTCATCCAATAATTCATCAATCACATGAATGGGAAATTTATATTTAATAGTGAGCTTATTGAGCTCCCTATAATCCAGACACATGCGCCATGATCAATCCTTCTTGTGCACAAATACTACTGGAGAAGAGAAATAACTTTGAGAAGGTTGAATTATACCAGCCTCTAACATTTCTGCAATCATACATTCAATTTCTCTCTTTTCGACATAAGGATATCTATAAGGCTTGATGTTTGGAGGAACACTTCCTGGAATCAAATGAATAGCTTGATCATGATCATGAATAGTTGGGAGTCCTTTGGGAGTTTCGAACACCTTGGAATGATTGTCCAAGATTTTTTGGAGATATGCAGAAATAAATGATTTTGATGTTGGAACTTCTAGTGAGCATAATTGTGACATTACACCTTCTTGTTCTTTATTTACAATATTTTTCATGATATTAGAGCTTATTATCTTTCATGGCTTCCCTGCGATACCCCGTAATTTGACTTACTTTCCTTCTGAAAAAAATTTCAAGAAAAGTTCTTGAAAATTAAAACCTACCTTCCCCAAATATTGTAACCATTGTACTCTGAGTACAACATCAGCGCCTCCCATTGGAATGGAAAGAATTGGACTATTCAATACATACTCCCCATTGGTCACCTTGATATTATGGCATTTTCCAAAGAAATTTATAGTTCCTACATTTTCAACCAACACTTGACATTCTGGTGGTGGGTATAGGAAACAATTCAATTCCGTGGCTACCTTACAATGAATAAAATTATGGGTACTACCTGAATCAATCAACGATATTAAATTTTTCTTCTTGATATGTCCTTCTATCTTGAGAGTTTGAGGAGTGGTAATTCTTGCCAATGCATTACATGATATGGTCGGATTCATTTCTTCCTCTTATAGGGAAGGTTCTTGGTGTATATCCTCTTCTTTTGAATATTCTTGTTCATTTTCACAATCTATGTAGAATAATTTCTTCTTAGCACACTTATGACCTTTAGTGTATTTTCTATCACAGCTATAGAAAATCCTTTTTTCTCTTTTTTTATTCCAATATTTGTGGTGTCAACCTTGTAGTTTGTGGAAGTGTAGGAGTGGCAACACTTCCAACTTTATATATGTGAGTGGTAGGCTTCCTTGTCACCATAATTTTACATTCAATTTTTCTTACCAACCTAAATTCCTTTTCCAATGAATTAGGTTCCCAGATGTCAACTTCATGTTGGATTTTATCCTTTAAATTCCCTATGAAGACATCAATCCTGTGTTCCTCTAGAATATCAGTTACCCTTATATTTAATTTTTTGAAGTCCTGAATGTGCTCCACCACTGAACCCTTTTTTTTGAGATTTATCAATTAGCTAAAGAAGGTGTTGCTTTTTGTATCATCAAAATGTGCTATCATTTCCACAGTAAAAATTAACCAAGTGACAATTTTTTTATGGGAGAAAAGCCATCGATACCATACAAATGTATTTTTTTCTAAATGTAAAGTTGCAATGTGTACCTTTTCTGTGTTTTGAACATTATTGAGATCAAAATATTGCTCCATCTGTAGTATCCATGTTACGAGATCCTTTCCATAAAAGTTCCTCATATCCATCATATCAATATGGTGGTTCTTCCATCCAACATTAGAGTTTATGAAATCGTGATTAATATTTATTTTGTTTTCATCATGAGTTTCCACTACTATCTTTTCGCCATTAGGAAACATTTCTTGTATCAACTTTTTCAACCCATCCATGTATGATTTTAAATGATTCTTCATGTTTTCCATGTTGTCTTTCATTTTTTCATCGATCTTAGCTTCCATGTCATGCATCTTAACTTCCATCCCAGCTTCAATGGCATCCATCTCATTTTTTGTTTCTCTTTACGAGAGAAAAATTTGGTCCGCTTGCTCTTGTAATTTTGATACGTCATGTCGCATTTCTTCATCTTCATGAGTCATAGTAGAGAATTATGAAGGCTTAAATGGTGTTCAATTATTTTTAGGTGGAATTTTAGAACCCAATATTGATATCTATGCTACAATATACCCTTGGAATCAACTCAAACCGATTTTTTACACATGACATATATAATTCGAAAAAAAATACACACCTTTTTCTTAATTTTCAGGAGCTTGATATTGAAACTTAATTACATCTATGCTTTTGGATCTTTAATACCTTAAATTTGGCCCTGTAGTATCCATTTGAACCTTCTTCCAAATTCCATAGGTATGACCTGATTTGGATTCTTCAAAGAAATGTTATACCCAATATCCAGCAATGACCTAGTTATGGACTGGTTCAGTAGGGTGAACTTGTATGACATGCCACGTATCATTTTTTCCTCCTTCATCTCTAAAATTGATACAAATGAGACTTCAATCCGTGTAATTATGGAAAATTTTTACAAAATTCAAATCAGATGCTTAGAGAGAGAGTTATGATGATTTTCCCACGGTCACCTCTTTGAGATGAAATTCGGGAGCTTGAAAGAACTCTAACTTCCACAAATGATATATCCAAAAATATTGTGAATCAAACTCTGACATTTTTCCATGAAATTCCTCAAGATTTCATCTTTTCTCTGTAAAACCTTTAGCTTCTGAACCCTCATAGAAAAAACATTATAGAAAAAATTCCATGATGACCTGTTTAGGTTAAATTCAAGAGCCTGCAAAAATCCTTAAATTCCACTAATCATATCCCAGAAAATATTTTCAACCAAGATCTGATGTTTGTATGGGACGTTCCCTAGGATTTCTTCTTCTCTCTCTAAAAATTTTAGCTTTTGAAACTTCATATAAAAAAACGTTATAGTGAAAATTTCATGATGACTTGTTTGGAGCAGCGAAACCCTAGAATCCAAAGCTCCGATACCAAATGTTATGAAATGAGCTCAAAAAATATAAGAAAAGAGAGATCAATGCCTTGGAAATAGCCACTCTGAGGGGTAAACCTCCAACACATTACATAAATGAACAATTATTGGATGATACAAATGACCAAAACCTCCTTCTATATATAGGAGTCCATGGGGCCACAATATAATCCTAGTCAACCTAACAATAATAAGCTGAGGGCACAATAATAACAATATTGGGGTTAAAGGGGTACAAAAATAACAATAATGGGGATACACTAATAGCAATAAAGGACTAAACTAGTAATATAGGGACCTAATAGACTAATAATTGAATGCATGGAGAACCCTATTCAATATATTTGTTATTGAAGTCCCTCAGGGTAAAAGAAGTTATCTTCTTCATCTTACAGCACATCAACCACCTTAGAATTTTCATGTGTATTTTTAATTTCTTAGTGAAAGTTATGATCATGAGCATGGGACCCATGCTTGCCTCATATAGACACTTTTTGTACAAACATTTATATCAGCATGGTGTCCTTGAAGTTATCTGTAAGGGATTTTTCAATCCTCTCTTCAACAACACATTCTGTCTTAAGAAGTTAGTAATACTCATTGTCAAGTACAAAAAAACATGAAGTATTTCGGCGATATGTCTACTCCTAACCTCATACATAGTCGGGAAAATTTTAATACGGAAAGATATTATACTATACACAATTGTACAAGTCACAAAACATTCAACGTCGCAAACAACATGTATGAGTGTGCTATTCTATGATAGCAACATCATGAAACGAGAAAAACTAAAAGGTTCTTTAAGGTCTACTTAAAAAATTAAATATTGCAGTTGCACCAAAGGAACATTTTACCATACCCTTGTGGCTATTTCTTCAATAGAAATGAAGGTTTTCCGAAGAGACAATTCAACATACCCTGGACCACATTACATGTGTTGGTCAGTTTTTCCTAACAATACCAGATCAAACAACTGTTTTCGAGTAGATGAAATTTGAATTTGAGAGATATCCAACCCCAAGGGAATCCTCCTATCCTTCCGAATGTATGTTTCACATTAATGAGTGAAGCAATGAAGGATATGATTTAAATTATGTAAACTCAAGTCAATATACAACAAAAGAAAAATAATTCCATCAGATATTATGATTCTGAAATTTCCCCATGCAATCAAGCATCCCATTTCCAAGGAAGGATTCATCATTGTAGAGTTATTCCAAAAATATATTTGAGAGAGATAGGAGCTTGCAAAGGATTGGAGTGACAAAATTCCATCTCAGAGGTACCATTTCCCTCATTTATTCCATTCAAGTGTATTCTACACATATTGTATCTATACCATTAAAAACTTAATAAAGAGAAATAATTCCCAATACTCTTTGTTTTATTTGTTTCTGTGGGTTTCATGTGTTTGACTTTTAGTCTCTTAATTTATTTTTATGAATTTTTATTCATTAATTATAGTTCATTGTTTAGCTTATGTTTAAGCACTCAAATTATTTATTTTTTGTCACTTTGTAGGTAGAAATCATCTACAAAGAAGGAGGAATTGAAACAAATTGGTTGCTATAAATATTTGTTATAAATAAGTTTTAATTTATATCATATCTTCGATATGTGAGATTTTTTGATTATGATTCATGAAAATTTAAATAATAAAAAAATTATCTTATATTAATTCACCCTACCATGCCCTCGCCCATCCCCAAGTATACATATCAATCCAACACTTCTCTTGTGATATTGATATATTCCCTTATATTGATAAATTTGATACTTGTATGGCTGTAAAGAATATGGATACTATAGATGAAACAAATAATTAGCTCGAATAAATATGAACTAGTGATAATATGATGAAGTGTTGTATAAGGCATATTGGAAAGCTTAAGCACATGAAAGCTTAAGCACATGTAATATCTAATGAATATGTTATGATGGTAAACTATGGTTAGTTATGGTTATGTAAGAACTGAAAACGCTAATGATTCTATCTCATATAAGAGAGAGAGAGAGAGAGAGAGAGAGAGAGAGAGAGAGAGAGAGAGAGAGAGATTGATTTCAACTTCCGTCATATGATAAAGCTATGAATTTAGTATATCATTTTATAAATTTGATACTTGTATGGCTATAAAGAATATGGATACTATAGATGAAACAAATAAATAACTCGAATAAATATGAACTAGTGATAATATGATGAAGTGTTTTATAAGGCATATTGGAAAGCTTAAGCACATGTAATATCTAATGAATATGTTATGATGGTAAACTATGGTTAGTTATGGTTATGTAAGAACTGAAAACGCTAATGATTATATTTCATATATAAGCGAGAGAGAGAGAGAGAGAGAGAGAGAGATTTATTTCAACTTCCGTCATATGATAAAGCTATGAATTTAGTATAGAATTTTATAAATTTGATACTTGTATGGCTGTAGAGAATATGGATACTATAGATGAAACAAGTAAATAGCTCGAATAAATATGAACTAGTGATAATATGATGAAGTGTTGTATAAGGCATATTGGAAAGCTTAAGCAAATGAAAGCTTAAGCACATTTAATATCTAATGAATATGTTATGATGGTAAACTATGGTTAGTTATGGTTATGTAAGAACTGAAAATGCTAATGAATCTATTTCATATATAAGAGAGAGAGAGAGAGAGAGATTGATTTCAACTTCCGTCATATGATAAAGCTATGAATTTAGTATAGCATTTTATAAATTCGATACTTGTATGGCTGTAAAGAATATGGATACTATAGATGAAACAAATAAATAGATCGAATAAATATGAACTAGTGATAATATGATGAAGTGTTGTATAAGGCATATTGGAAAGCTTAAGCACATGAAAGCTTAAGCAAACGTAATATCTAATGAATATGTTATGATGGTAAACTATGGTTAGTTCTGGTTATTTAGGAACTAAAAACACTAATGATTCTATTTCGTATATAAGAGAGAGAGAGAGAGAGAGAGAGAGAGAGAGAGAGAGAGAGAGAGAGAGAGAGATTGATTTCAACTTCCGTCATATGATAAAGCTATGAATTTAGTATAGCATTTTATAAATTTGATACTTGTATGGCTATAAAGAATATGGATAGTATATATGAAACAAATAAATAGCTCGAATAAATATGAACTAGTGATAATATGATGAAGTGTTGTATAAGGCATATTGGAAAGCTTAAGCACATGTAATATCTAATGAATATGTTATGATGGTAAACTATGATTGAACTGTAGTTGCTAAATTTAGCATGGTTCTATTTCATATATAAGAGAGAGAGAGAGAGAGATTGATTTCAACTTCGTTTAGCACATGTAATATCTGAATATATTATGATGGTAGCTATGGTTAGTTATGGTTATATAGAGCGAAAGCATTAATAATTCTATTTCATATATAAGAGAGAGAGAGAGAGAGAGAGAGAGAGAGAGAGAGAGAGAGAGAGAGATTGATTTCAACTTCCGTTTAAGCACATGTAATATCTAATGAGTATGTTATGATGGTAAACTATGGTTAGTTATGGTTATTTAAGAACTGAAAACGCTAATGATTCTATTTCATATATGAGAGAGACAGAGAGAGAGAGAGAGAGAGAGAGAGAGAGAGAGAGAGAGAGAGAGAGAGAGAGATTTCAACTTCCGTCATATGATAAAGCTATGAATTTAGTATATCATTTTATAAATATGATAAAGGGAATTTACATTTTATATCCAACTTAACATGTTTATATTATTTGAACACATTAGGAATGATATTTTACTTTGTGTAATAATAGTGGAAATTATATAGTATAAAAAGAATGTTTAATCATTGAATGCATTCATATCAAATAAATGGAATTCCATGTGTATGAAATAAATGTAATTTCATGTTGTGCTGATTATGAGTTACTACTATGGGAAGTCATGAGATATAATGTTATTGTAAAAATGGAAGGAAAAAAAGGTCAACTATATGTGAGGCCAAAACATAGTTTGATATGGAAAGTCGCTTATGATACATACATGTCTAATGGCATTACTACTTTATTGGTTTCTTGTACTATCATGTTCTTGTGTATGTTGAAGAGATCATATAGAGGGGAAGGATTCCTAAGGGAATATATGATGGATACGGGAAATTCCTTCTAGTGCACATAAGGGGCTATATAGAAAAGGAGGGGTATATACATAGTGTTTTGTTGGGAAAAATGGAAATGTCTGTAGATGGTGAATCAAGCACTTGTGAGTTATTTATATGATGTGTTATCACATTGGTTATAGCTTCTAAATCAGAGAGAGAGAGAGAGAGAGAGAGAGAGAGAGATTTCAACTTCCCTCATATGATAAAGCTATGAATTTAGTATAGCATTTTATAAATATGATAAAGGGAATTTATATTTTATATCCAACTTAACATGTTTATATTATTTGAACACATTAGGAATGATATTTTACTTAGTGTAATAATAGTGGAAATTATATAGTATAAAAAGAGTGTTTAATCATTGAATGCATTCATATCAAATAAATGGAATTCCATGTGTATGAAATAAATGTAATTTCATGTTGTGTTGATTATGAGTTACTACTATGGGAAGTCATGAGATATAATCTTATTGTAAAAATGGAAGGAAAAAAAGTCAACTATATGTGAGGCAAAAACATAGTTTGATATGGAAAGTCGCTTATGATACATACATGTCTAATGGTATTACTACTTTATTGGTTTCTTGTACTATCATGTTCTTGTGTATGTTGAAGAGATCATATAGAGGGGAAGGATTCCTAAGGGAATATATGATGGATACATGAAATTCCTTCTAGTACACATAAGGTGCTATATAGAAAAGGAGGGGAATATACATAGTGTTTTGTTGGGAAAAATGGAAATGTTTGTAGATGGTGAATCAAGCACTTGTGAGTTATTTATATGATGTGTTATCACATTGGTTGTAGCTTCTAAATCAACATAGTGGAATACATAGCATATAAATATGTTATTATTGAATCAATGTATCAATTCATTGAGTAGATGTACATGATTAATCTGTAAAAGTGTGCAAGTCGTAGCTATGCATATTGACATGTTAGCATATATGTTTGAATGTGTGCGTGTGTTATATTTGCATAAAATAAATATGTAAAAACCTAAAATTACGGGATTTGTACTAACTCACGAATTTGATAGATTTTTATGAATTATTGTGGATGTTGAAATGTAAAAGTTGCATGCTCGAGTAGTGACATATGGATGGAATACATGAAAGCTCCATCATGGGAATATATTTATGAAAAATGATGAGGAACGAAATAAGGAAATATTGGACAGTAGGACATGTGATTGCTACAAGTTATTGGTGAAAGACTATTAGTGGATGCCTTGTAGTAAGTTGTCACTCTCCATCAACATGAAAAACATAACAAAATGGATGAGAAAGGGATTATTTTTATTATTAAATCAAATTATTGAGTCTAGAGGGTGAGTGAAACAAGGAAGAGGAAAATTAAAAGTACATTTTGCATGGTGGTTGGAATAGAGAGGGTGTGTTGAATACGTTAATAAGTTTAAATATTGGTTGGAATAAAGAGGATGTGTTGAATATGTTAATAAGCTGGAATATTTATCATTGCATACTTATGGAATAGAAAAAAAACCTTGCATATAAGTACAAAGTCATGAGGGATTCATATTTTTTTCTCTTATCTCATCATGCCAATTCATAAAGGTTGTTTTATAACTATGAAAAATACAGACAATATATTGTAGGTATTGTGGGGGATGTGTAGTAACGTGTATTTATAGGTATGGGGGTGTATAGTGTTATCACTCTCAATTTTCAATTTTTTTTTGACAGGTTCATCATAAGCATCACCTTGTCTCATTAGGTTAGATCATTCATTTGATGAGAAATTTAGTTAATCATGTTTATTATAGGTCCTAGACACTTCATTAGTCTTGTCAATAGGGTCATATCCATAATAATCCACCATGGGTTCACTTGGATAGTCATCAAATAAAAAAAAAATCCACTTTTCTTGTTCTTCATAGTTTCATAGTGAATACAGTGAAAAATAGACAGATTTCACTATGAATCTACTTAACAATTTTGTAGCAAATCTGATGATTTCTCTACTTTTTGACTTTTTGAGCAGTCCACCTAAAGGGAATTTTCTGGGTAAATAGAGAAGCATTCTAAGAAAATTATAGGGATTATTTCCAATTAGATATCAAATAATATTAACCTCTTTGACGTGTCTCGAAGGTTCTACAAATTGGGAGATTCAGAGATGTCTTTCGGCTCTATTTCCAGAATGTAGAATTTTCCTATTTTATACATGTTTTTCGAATGCATATTTTTGATAGCTGGAGATTGTTTTCAAAAAAACTATAGAGGATTTTCTTCATAACATTCTTATTTACAAAATTTTCCTCCCGTTTTGCAACAAATATCAAGGATGGGGAGATAGGAGCTCATCTCTAAACCCTGTTTTTTCAGAAAAAAACAGTCATTTTATTGGTAAATTAACTTGCTAAAGGTGAAAATGATGCTTTTTGAAGAGGGTAAGAGGCATTTTGAACCAATTTTTCTTATCGTATTTCATCATATAAATTTTCAAACCTATATGTTAATTTTTGATGAAAAATGGATAATTTTGAATTTTCTCCATAATCAAGTAGTTTCATAGTGAGTTCTAGGCTTGAGGGCGAAAAGACGCTACGAAATTTCTAAAGAATTCTTTTTGTTTTTAAATTCAGTTTGATGGAGAACTAAGGGAAAAAATTCAAATTTAGCTCATTAGCCCCAAGGAATATCCTCCAACAGTCAGAAATTTTAGAGGTTATGAAAAAGGTGGATTTTGGAGTTTGCTACGAAATGAGCACTACAAAATTTTTGTACATGACTGTTTTAGCAGTCAACTTAAAGTTTGATTTTGGACCAAATGAAGAATGATTTTATAAATATGAAAGAGTTTTGTATTCATCACAGGTCTATCTACAAAAGGCTCTCTTATTTTTTCAAAGACATCAATTTTTATAAATTATACACTCATCTTCGAATCCTATTTTTCAGAATTTTCACTAACTAGATTTGTGAAAAAATTGTAAAATTCGACTTGGAGGAGGTCCAAATCAACATCCACATTGCATAATGACACATCAGTACTTCAACATAGCTAGAAAATTAATTGGTTCAAGTTGATAAGTGTTATTAAATGGATGTTTTGAACTATTAATGAAAGAAGAGTCCCTTTTGTATAAAAACTTTACAAAACAGAAATATCCCTAGGAAGTCTCCAAGTGATGAAATCATGTTTGAAATAGGTCTGTTAACACTGGAAAATTGTATGGAAGAATATGACATTGATTAATGTCAAGCCAAAGGATTTAAAGAGCAAGAAGACATTATGGAATCTAGAAAGTATTTAAAATATCTAAGGTTTTGAGAAAATCAAATTTGAACTAGTCTTAAATGTTCATTGTGTGTGTTATCCTTCGAGAAGAGTGCCTTCTATGCATGTTTTTCCCCGATAATAACACATTCCTAAAAGTGGAAAAATGTCGCTATCTAGGACAACACAAAGCAACGGAAAAGTTACTCCTTACATGAAGCTGCCTAAGGACAACCACCAGCACCTCCTTAGACACTATGTGAGCACACAATGGAATATTTGGAGCACACAATGGAATCATACCTCTCCCTTGGGCCACCATCCACAATGTACCAAGGGAGGGAAGGAGGATTTGAAATCCCCTATATAAATCCTCCATGAGATGAAGAATGGATGATCACATTGTTATGCTAGCGATAATATCCAAAGTAATACCAGCAGTGTGTGACCCGGAGTTGGAGATAGAGGGGACTCAATTGTTGGCCATCGAACAATATTATTCCAACACAGCAGAGAGAGAGGGATACTACACCGAGGTGAGCTTGGAAAATAGCATCCTTTCATTGGGACCTAGAACCATTGTCTACGGGCCATTTGGTAAGTGGGTAAAATTTCATCTTCATATCAAATGCTTAATAGCAAGGGGCCTAGAGCCACTATTTGCATTATTCTAGTTTGAGTCTCTTCAATAGATTCTGTATATTTGTGTTTTAGTTTTAGTTTAATTTGAGTATACATTTGAATGATTTTTCCTCTAGATTGTGTGCTTATGAACTCCACCACTTTCTGCCTGTTACCAATAGTTTAAAGGGGTAAACCACACACCTTAAACTGGTGTGATTTCATAAATCCATGCACCAAACCCACCACAACACGATTGGCGACTCCACTAACATTTTACCAAGTTTATGTGGTTGTGTCTTCTTTCGCAAGAGACGTTTTTCTATGTTGGAGAGTGGAGCTGGTAGTCGTCTGATCTACCTTGCAATCCCTAGATTCACTTTGAGTGACAGACTGAAGAAGTGCAACTCCTAATTTTTTTTTACTTGCAGGAATTTGCGAGCGTTTGTTCCTCACAGATGCACAGGGTGCGCGTTGAGTGCTGACCTATGCACGCAAAGCGCACTTGTCATGGAATTTTGCGCTCAATTCACAAAATGAGAAATTTCTTCCAAGATTCTGCATTTTCCTTCTTCTAAGGTACTTGGCAGCCCCTAATGCATCTTCCAATGCTGGTTGTGGTACCCCATAGCTTGTTAGAACTCACCTTTAGCTGCTTTCTATAGGCTTAGAGTCATTTTTTCATTCAAGTTGATTTTTGTAAAATTTTCACATAGTTTAAGTATGTGTAAAGTTAACTTGTTTTCTAAATAATTTATTTTTTTTTAAATTTTGGTATTCACACCTATATAACTAGTCCAAGTAAGTGGCCGAATACCATGCATGCATAGCTAGTTTTCGTTTTTTTCTAGTGTAGAAATTTTTTAGTTTAGTTCAATTTTTGCATTAGGAATTGCGGGACTAGGATTGAGTTGTTTATAGAAGAGAAAGTAATCTCTGCTACCTTTGCACCCTTCGGTGATCTTAGGTAAGCATATGAATGCTCCATATTGACAATTTTCCATCTCCCTATAGTTGGTCACATAGATTAACTAGGAAAATTTGAAACCACCTGTTTTCCATTTGAGCCACACTACAAGAAAAAAGCACGTTGGTGAGGGGAAAAAATGGTCACCATAAGCTCATTGGTGAGGGTCAAAAGAGCCATCGTCACAAAAAACTGAACGTCACAAAAGGTGGCGTTGCCGAAAGTTTAGGTGTTGTGGTGAAATTCAAGGTCCATCACCAATAATGATTTCTAGTGACGAATAGTGACCGTCACCATTTCATATGAGCATTGGTGATGGACAATAGCCTCCGTAACCAAAAAATTGAGTGTCACCAAAGGTGGTGTCGCTGAAAGTATAGGTGTTGTGGTGACATTCAAGGTCCGTCACCAATAATGATTTATAGTGATGGATAGTGACCGTCACCATTTCGTATGAGCAATGGTGATGGACAATAGCCTCTGTCACCAAAAAAATGAACGTCACCAAAGGCGGTGTCGCCAAAAGTATGTGTTGTGGTAACATTCAAGGTCCGTCATGAATATTGATTATAATGACGGATAGTGACCGTCACCATTTCATATGAACATCAAAGATTTTTTGTGATGGACCTTTCATGGTCGTCACTATTGGTGCATATATATGGTGATGTTCATTGACCATCACCATAAAATCATTGGTGATATCAAAGTTCGTCACGAATAATGACTATAATGACAAACGGTGACCCTCACCATTTCATATCAACAACAACGATTTATGGTGATAGAACTTTAATGGTTGTCACTATTGACGTGTATATATGGTGGTATTTGTTGACCGTCACCATTTCATATTTTGGTGAGGGTCGAAAAACGTCACCATAAGCTCATTGGTGATGGTCAAAAGAGCATCCATCACCAAAAATTGATCTTCGTCATTCCCTATATATGAATATCAGGGCACGATGGAATCAAACCACCAAACTCCTGCTTCTAAAGAAGGTTCTCTTCCATTGAGCTAGCACCCTTTAAAGAATTAGACTTTAAACTAGCAATTGCCCCTAAAGGTGCAAAGATACACCAAAGGAATAAGAACTAGGAAAACTGAAAGAATTCAGTGTCCTTGCTCCTACTTTTATTCTATGACACTCTACAAAGTATGATCTTGATCTATGATGTATTTGTGCTAAGTGGTTCTAATTTAATAGTAAATGTTATATTCAGATAAAATAAATGAACAATTGAGAGGCCTTATGGGCTAATTTTTAATCCTTACACCAAAATCTCTTAATACTCAAGTATATGGAACAACTCGTTCAAAGTTAAAACTGAAGTAGATTTTAAATCGAAAGCCTAAAACCAGCCAAGTAGTTTACAAGTTAACATTTTGGATATAACTTCTGTTTAATTTATATGACAAGTTATGCCATAACCTTGAAACTAGTTTCTTAGCTAAAAGACTTTCAGAAGTCAACAATGACAAAGAAAGATAGTCATGGCAAGAAAAATTCGCTTGTTTTTTCTAATAAGGGTGCATGTAACTTGATAAAGGTTTTTTGAGAGTGTCAAACCATCTAAAATGCATCTCCTAAGCTAAGATGCATCTCCTAGATCATGTGTCTCCTTAAGGACAATGCATATCCAAGGTAATGTGTCACCTTAAGGACTCCCACACCTACATATCCACTCCCTCGACCCAAGAGTTCACATGTCGAGGGATTTTGTGTGCTCATGCTGATTTCAAGATGTTTTTGTCATGGTGAAATACCCAACTCTACTCCATGCACAAAAACTACCTTCATGCATCAACAACATGAAGTCACCAAGCTCCATATTAATCCAACACTTCGAGGAAGAATGTCTTTCAAACATCCAAACAAGGTCTAGCAGCAGAAGGTAAACCACTTCCAATGTCCAAGTCCATCATGGAAGAGCATGGGCCAACCATTCACTATGCACCCCACATCTCATGAAGCACCCACAAGACCTAAACGTGGTGTAAAAATTTTCAAAGTAACCCGAAAGGCTAAAAATTGTGTCCCTCTCATCATAAAATCCTTTGTAACTCCACGCATATTCAGTTACAAATTTCACTCATAAGTGTTGAAAAGTGTAACTAGGTAGGTATTCATTATGACTATGTAATTATGTACTTATGTAAAGGTGAAGTCAATAATAATAAAATGAATTTTTGGTTTACTTGCTTCACGGGTTTCATGAGCAAGATTCTTAGTATAGGTCTATAGACTTCTTCTTGATGTCTATTAGGTGCATTAGTGTAATTAAGATTCATGTAAAAGGCATGAAGAATAACCTCCAGGACGTTGCAGAAGAATGGCTTACAAACATTGAAGATATGCCTATGAAGTCGGTCTACAAACAAGTGTTAAAGTTGGCCTACTTAATGGCTATAAGGTTGACTTAATTACTTGGCTAGAAATACTATATATACCCTACATATGCTGCGGTTAAGAGAACATATCTGCAGATGATACAGAGGTTATATAACGTGCAAAAGGAACAATTTTTGCGGATTACACTCAGGTTAATACAGCGTGCAAAAAAGAGCAAGTATTACAGTAAAGTATACAGCATTAAGAGAGAAGAACAGATTTGCGGATTTTGGGTCTGAGTCAGTGTGGATATATCAAGGGAAATTCTGAAGCAAACAGCATGGAAAGAAGGGTTACCAAATGCAGATCTAAAATGGAAGTCTTATGTAAATTGAAAGGTACAAGAATATAATCTGTGGAAGCTATAGGAGCTGGACTGTGGATAGATGCAAAACTATATAGTGCAGATATATCTATTGAAGGAATTTGCCAATGTCAAGACAACATTGTAATAAGACATGCTGATCTTAAAGGATTTGTAAGTGAGGAAGGTAAATCATACTACATTATAAGATATTCAGTTATGAGTGTAAATAATTCTATTTCAACATTTTGGCTAAGTACTTTGATAACTAACTTGATGATGGAGCAACTAAGTTAAAGAAGAACACACAAGCAAGCTCACAAGTAGTTATTAAGAAAAGAATTTTGTATTACACACAAGCCCTACAAATTCTCAACATGGTTTCAGAGCTATGGTTATGATCAAAGGCAGTTTGAAAGGACTCGAAACATTCCAACAAGACCTATGTCAAAAGGGCTCAAATCATAGTAAGACAGTCCAATAATTAAGCTAGGTGCAAGTTCACAAGAAAGGTCAATCTCTGTCACTATGAAAAGAAGGATCTCAGTAAGATCTCAATCTCAATGACATCACAGTGTTGAAATTACCTCTGCCTCAATTCAGTACTACTCATATAAGATTATTTCAATACAACAACAGTGAGGAGAATGAGTTATAAAGGTGTATTTACAGTTAAGGCTCGGTGTGACATAAAGATATCAGTATAATCCATATTACAGTGAAGATCTTCAGTGCTATAATCACGGGTCAACTACAGTCTCGGTATAATCAATCACATGATAAGTATGACACTACAATTTGGAACTACCAAAGTGAAAAATCTATCACTATTTCGTGCTACCACAGTGAGAAAGGTCTCACTGGCTCGGTGCCATCACAGCTTGATGAGAAGTATGCCATTTCAGTTTGATGGTATCACATAGGGTCTCACAGAAATGGTCAACAGATGTCAAAGACATGTACAGTGAAGTATTTACAATCGAAGCACAAAATAAGGTCAAAACAGTAATATGTATACACAGTGAAATAGTACATTCGAGGATCTTAGAAGAAGATAACATAAGTAACAAGAAGCCAACAAACATTCACAATTAATTATCAACTTAAGAGAAATCTACCCTAATCTACAAGCATCTTGATTTCTCAACATGGTATCAGAGCTAGGTTGAAGGGAAGGAAGATTGAAGATAACAGTTTGTTGGCTTATTTTCTTATCCTTGTGGCACCTTAAGAAAAGTATCATACAAATTATGTGACATCCTTTCCTTAAAATATGAATTGAAAGAGGCACAATACCTCTGTGATTCATGTTGAAGAAAGACATCAATATTCCTGTGAACCGAGCTCATCAATAAAGGAAGGACTGAAATACTTAAGGGGTAGAAAAAGAGACCTATAATATATGCAAAGACTCAATGGCATTATCTCTGTAAATCAAGGATGAAATTCATATCTCTGCAAAGACTCTATCGCATTATCTCTGTAAATCAAGGATGAAATTCATATCTCTGTTGTCGACAAAATGTTTCGCATAGGTACAAATATTTGAGTCTCTATGTTGATTTATGAAGTAAGTTTCCTGTACTAATGTGAATTTTAGAGGCACCTTTGCCTATGATAAGCATACAAGTCATTATCTTTATAATCTACAGAGTACTCAAAGAAAAAGAAAATGGCTTATATGAAATCTGTTAAAAGAAGACAACCTGCTGTGACAATACTTTCAATGGAAATCTGAGCATGACTGTGCGCTCCTTTTTGAATCAAAAAGGACCAAGTGTATTCATGATAAATGTGTAGTTTGAGTAACCAAAATACTGTAGCTGACATATATTACCGTTGAGTTCAAAGGCTAGTCTAAGAGTATGAACAAGTCCAAAATTGCCATAATGATTGAAGCAAGTTTGTTTGGGAAAAACAAACATCTGAGGTATTGTTCTTCGATTAATACAAAAAGGTTCTGTGACACTTCTATGAGGTATCTGAAGCTTACTATAGAAAAAAATATTTGAATATTCAAGGCATCAATGATGAAACCAACATGAAATGATACAAGGTCTATCTAACACTATATAAGGCAGCTCGACTCATTTGGGAGACTATCCATCTTTGACATCTAAAAGGACAATCATCTTCATAATCAATGAAAATCTGTGGCACTGTGAGACGAAGGATAGAAGTGTATTGTGATCTGAAGTTAAAAGAAACCAAAACCATGTGGATTGTCTCTGAGGCATGTAAATGTACAAATGATGAACTTAAAGACATGCAATCCAAGTCTTATCTATGACATAAAGGACTGAGCATCTCTATACCTTTGTGCAAAATGAATCAAAAGTCTGTGATCTACTCTATGCT
Organism: Pinus albicaulis; assembly: GCA_034641835.2. NCBI lineage: Eukaryota > Viridiplantae > Streptophyta > Pinopsida > Pinales > Pinaceae > Pinus > Pinus albicaulis. The sequence continues at coordinate 604,694,954 of CM076575.1, read as the reverse complement.
ACAGGACCAAAAGACTAAGGTACATAGTCTATAGAAGGGACCAAAATCATCAATATGAATAAAAGCCAAGATTCTGATCAATTCCAAGTCTGAAGCTACACTTAATGACATAATTTACATTTGCGAAAAGTTTGAGCATCTCTATGACAAGTAGAACATGTATATTTGTGATCTGAACTATACAAAGACATACAAAACTTTTTGAATTGTCAAGAATCAGAGTTTAGTGGCATCCTGTGCGAAAACCTGAGGGGATGCTACTTCGTGACAGAATTTATTATGATGATATAAGGCCCATCTCCGTGACACTAGAATATGTATCAGCATTATATCTCTTCATAAGGACTGTGAGGGTATAGGGAATCCATGACACAAGTTTTTGAAAATAGCACCCTTCTCATACATAAAAGAAAGCTGAATTCAATTCTTGAAGTCGACCAATTGGATATTGAAAGATAAAGGACACTGAAAGCAGCTCAAAGACATCTCTTTGGCTTATAGCTAAGCTTGAAGGACCAATTAGTGAGATCAATGTGAAGACCAAGTTGCAGAACTGTATGGACAGAGAAGTTCGAATTTAGTGTAAGCATATCTTTTGAAGTAGCCCCAAGAAATTACAACTTACAATATAGTATTACCATACTGAAAGGCAATAATGGAGAACAAGGGAAGTTAAAAGAGGTACATGTAAACTATGCTCAATGATAATAGTAGTGGCAATCTGAGCATGAATGTGTGCTCCTTTCTGAATCAAAAAGACCAAGTGTATTCATGATATTTGTATAGTTTGAGTACCCAAAATACTATAGCTGACATATATTACTGCTGAGTTCAAAGGCTAGTCTGAGAGTATGAACAAGTCCAAAATTACCATAATGATTGAAGCAAGTTTGTTTGGGAAAACACGAATATCTGAGGTATGGTTCTTCGATCAATACAAAAAGTTTTTGTGACACTTCTATGAGGTATCTGAAGCTTACTATAGCAACAAATATTTGAAGATTCAAGGCATCAATGATGACACCAACATGAAACAATACAAATTCTATCTAACACTATATAAGGTAGCTTGACTCATTTTGGAGACTATCTGTCTTTGACATCTAAAAATACCATCATCTTCGTAATCCATGCAAATCTATGGCACTGTGAGACGAAGGATAGAGGTGAATTGTGATCTGAAGTTAAAAGAAACCAAAACCATGTGGATCATCTCTGAGGCATTTAAATGTACAAATGATGAGCTTAGAGACCTGAAAAACAAGTCTTTTATGTGACATAAAGGACTGAGCATCTCTATGCCTTTGTGAAAAATGAATCAAAATTCTGTGATCTACTCTATGCTACAGGACGAAAAGACTAAGGTACATAGTCTATAGAAGGGACCAAAATCATCACTGTGAATAAAAGCCAAGATTCTGATCAATTCCAACTCTGAAGCTACACTTAATGACATAATTTACATTTGTGAAAAGTCTAAGCATCTCTATGACAAGTAGAACATGTATATTTGTGATCTGAACTATAAAAAGACATAGAAAATTTTTTGAATCATCAAGAATTAGAGTTTAGTGGCATCCTATGCGAAAACCTGAGGGATGCTACTTCGTGACATAATTTATCATGATGATATAAGGCCCATCTCTGTGACGCTAGAATATGTAGCAGCATTATATCTCTTCATAAGGACTGTGAGGGCATAGGGGATCTGTGACACAATTTTGTGAAAATAGCACCCTTCTCATACATAAAAGAAAGACGAATTCAATTCTTGAAGCCTACCTATTTGATATTGAAAGATAAAGGACACTAAAAGAAGTTTAAAGATATATGTATGGCTTATAGCCAAGCTTGAAGGACCAATTAGTGAGATGAATGTGAAGACCAAGTTGCAGATCTGTATGGACAGAGAAGTTCGAATTTAGTGTAAGCATATCTTTTGAAGTAGCCCCAAGAAATTACAACTTACAATATAGTAGTACCATACTCAAAGGCAATAATGGAGAACAGGGGAATTTAAAAGAGGTACATGTAAACTATGCTCAATGTCAATAGTAGTAATGCTAAGATAATAATCTCTTGAAAGATAGTAATAAGGGTTTGTGTAGATATATTTTAGAAATCACTGTTATTATAACATTTGAATTCTTTCTTTTCTAATTTATTTATGATCAAGGAATGAAAATCTCATGTATAGAAGGATTCTCAATAAAGACTCTAGGGCTTTGCAGCTAACTCACTAGTTTGGACTAAGATGAACCCTAGGATCAAAACCCTATCTAATCATTTCCGTTGTAAAAAGTAGATCTAACTCTTGTTAATAATGACACCATGCTAATGTAAGAAATAGGTTGGTGAACAGGTCCAAGATTAAGAGGGAGCTAACCCTTCTTCAAAAGATAAGCATTTTACATCTCCTTGATTATAGCTGTTACTATTATCTTTATACTTTGCCTATTTTTTTCTTTCATAGTCTTCTAAGTTCTAACAAAGCCTGCAAGTCAAGACAAGATCTATCTAATCTTGATTAGCAATTGGAAGAATTGGAAGAACATGGAAAAGCATGAAGATTAAGGAGGAAAAAATAAGTCGATTAAATGAAAAACAAAAGGAAGGAGAAGTTAGATCTTAATGGATACTATACTACTTGAAGTTTGAAAGAAACACCAAAGAAGCTTGTGATCAAGAATAAAAGTTGACCAATATAGGGAAATATCCTATAGCAAGCTTTTGAAGAGTTCTGATATCGTAGTACCTGCCGCCGATTGGTTCGATCCAGGAACACATTGATTGAAAATATTGATGCTAATAGAGATACTATTGACGATTGGAAGAAAATATTATTTCTTGGAAAAGCATATAACTTGTAAGGCCCACCGGAGGAGAATTAATGTAATCTATCTATAAATTTCATCTACAATAATCCTATTCAAGTCATGCTTAGATGATGAGAGGTAATGGAATAGGACAAAAATTCCAGGGACTAATAATGGAATAATACAACCAAGCCAACTAGTACAAAGGAAGTTTCAAGATTATAAATCATAATATTCAGTTTGTCAAAAAATGGAATTTGTCAAGAAAGGAATGTGTCTAAGAATGGAACTAGGGTTTAAAATGTGCATCAATTATTTCTACTTTTTATCAATTCATTGGTCAATGATTGTTATCCTACAGTTCTTGCAAATAGCTAAATTGTTTTGGAAAATTCTCCTGATATAGACAGATTTGGTGTAGAGATGCTATTTCATTTTTTATAAGTCATTGTGGCATGAAACTAGTTGAGGTTCAAAGGGTTGAACTCTGTATATAAATATTATGGATAAATTATAATCTAGCATATGTTTGTTGTGAAAATAACGGGGAGAAACTGTAAACCACTTGTTCCTTAAATGACATTTTTCCAAAACAGTCTGGGATGTTGTGAGTTTATAACAAAGGAAAAAGAGAATTGGACAAGTGAAAATGTTGAGGATGCATTGCAAGTGGGTAGATGATAGAGAGGTGAGTGAATGCCCAACCCTTCCTACAATAGTTCTTTGGTCAATATGGATTGCCATGAACAAATTTATATTCCAAGATATTTTTGTTTCCCCCTCACAGATGCTACACGAGATCGAATATATTTATGGCAGCCTACCAGAATATGCTCCTTCACACTTTTTTTCAGGCAGAGCAACTCCAGAGCTGATGAACTGACAAAAAGGAGATGGGGTCTTCTCTCTTACCCACAGGCATATTGACATCTAATGATGTTTTATTTTGTATATTGCATGTTGCTAACTCCATAAAAGTTTATTTATCAATATAATTCTTGAAGTAATGTTCAAAAGGAAATTTTCTATGATAATAATGGGTAAATGCCCAGCCTATCAATAGACTCTTTTATAGTCTTTCTTGGGGAAAAGAGCATCCTGGATATTTTAGTCCAAATTCAACTATGACTATTACAAAATTTACCATTACCTCTTTCTATTGAAATTCAAAAAATTTCAGAAGGAAAAAAAAAACTACATACTCAATCCAAAATATTTCAATAATTGGTTTCCCCTTGGATTAATGAAATAGTGGAACAAACTCGTTAGAATCATTACACATTGAGTAATATTTCAGGAAATAATGTACTAACCTGTAAAGCATCCAGAGAAACAGCTGGTTCACTTTCTACTAAGTTGTCCATTTTTTTTTTTGGTTTTATAGCTTGACCACTACCATGCTCGCCATTATCTGTATGTAAATAATTCTCTTTTGGACTGTCTATGCTGCTCAATAAACAATTTTCACCAAAGATATGGGCAGTAGTCTCACAAGAAAATTTTGTCACCATGGAGAATTTTTCCAAACCATGAATCAAAATCTCATGAACAAGATCCCTCAAGTGCTCGTTTTGAACCCCACCATGTTTCAAACCACCATAAATTTTATCTTGGTAGTTTTGGTTGAAAGTATCCATTGTGTTCTGAATAGAAGGAGCTGGTCCTTCTATATGAAGAGAAGATCTGATGTTTGCAACTGGAAGTGCTCCAGGTAGTTCCAAAGATGTTAGACTTCTCTGCAGCTAAACAACAATCTAGACATTGCAAAATTCAACTTATGACATGGAATTTCCTTTTAGCAGAAATGAATCTCAAGACAAACGAGGGATTAAAACTATAGACACAAAATGAGCTTTAAGGTATAGCCTTAGAAGGTAATTATCTGAAGCGGATCTTGAATGTCATTTACAAGAAATACATTGGCATCATCAGCAGACCTGAAAAGACAAAATATTGCAGTGACATTTGCTTGGGTCATACCATTGTACTGAACATATTACTATATCAATTTCCATGAATGAACTATGAAGTTAACTAGAAATTGCACCTTATGTTGCAAAGGAAACGTTGTAAAGAAGTAATATAGGAAATACTAGTATTAGATTTGCAAGACTATGCTTGGGAGTTAAATTTGTATAGAAAACAGTAGATGATTCGTAAGTTTTTCAAAAAATCATTCTAGGAGCAGGGATCATGTTTCTTCCTTTTTCAAAATTGTGATTTACAAGAGTTCAACAATTGATAAAAACCACAAACTCTATTTTCTAAAGAGTTGCTGGAACATGAATAGACTGAACTTCCTGCCATTGTGTCCATTGTGTCCATTGTTACATTAATTCATTTTTCCTAAACTAGACTGACTTGGATTATAGTTTTGCAGAGTCACATAACCACCATATGGAAAAATGCCTTAAATGAGGCATCTATTAATCTGACATTCTATTAAATTTTCTTTTAAGAAAATCTGACATTTAGTTTAATCACCAACCATTCAAAGAGGCATAAGGCATAAATTTAAATTTCAAAGTAATTCAGTTTCATGTTGAGAACATTAGAATATGATAGTAAGTGCATGTCCAAAGAGGTTGATATTTCCACTAGTTTTCCATTTAGTTCACCATTATGGGCAGCTGCCAGAACCGTTGCCACTGCATCTGCTAACTTTTTCCATTACTCAGTCTGTATCCTCAATCTCTTCATTTCAGCTTCCTTAGCCAAGTTAGCAGCCTGTGTGGCCTAAAGCTGCTCTAATGATCTGTTTGCTCTCTAGCTATTGTTTTCCATCTCGAGAATGGCAACTTTTAGCTTCTCTATAGCCTTCTCCTCCCTGACATTCGCAACCTCAAATTTTGCAAGGGCCTCTGTTATTTTTTCCTGTACACTAGCTTCTTCCTCCTCAATTTTTTTATTTACCGAATTGTTACCTTCCAATTAAAGTGAAGAGTCGGAATTTGGGGCAGTGGCAAGTGATTTCTCCATTTTCTCCATTTTTCTGCAATGGCAAGCTCTTTACATTTCAGATTTTCATTTTCTTCCTTGATATTCTGTAGTTGATTCTCTTGATCCATTAGAGAGGCCTTGAGATCTACCACTTTCATATTTCTCTTTTCTAATTCTTCTTTTGCGGCATTGGCCTTGGCTTCAGCTTCTCTCAGAGATGCCATCGATTTACCCTCTCTTTCAGTAGACCGAGTCATGATTTCCTCTACTGATAGCTTATACTTTTCAATAGCTTCTTTGACATGTTCTGCCTCCAACCTAGCCTCACTCAGCATTGAATTAAATTTTCCCTCCATGGCTTCCAAAGCAGCCCTCAATTTCTCAGTTTCAAGTCTTGCGCTCTGCACCTCCTCATAAGCGGTCTCTAGTTCCATTTTAGCTCGCCTAGCTTCTGCAGTAGTTTGCAAAAGATGGAGTTCCCAGTTTTCCATTTCCTTCTTATTCTTCTCTACTCCTTCAGCTTCTTTTGAAATCATCTCTTCCTCTCTCTTCTTTGCTTCAACCAAGTCTGATCTAGTTCTTTCAAGCTCAGCATTCAGGGAGTGTATAGTTTCTGTAAGGGAACCCAAATCAGATTTTTCCTTTTCCAGATCTGCATTTTTTTCTTCAAGCTCTGCAATTACTGATCTCAGGGACTCTAGTTCTTTATTCTCCTCGGCTTCTGCTCTCTCAATATTCATTCTGGCTTCCTCTAAATTAAGGTTCGCTTCACGGGCTATCATTGCAATCTTTGATTCGGATTCTGTGGCTTCTTTAAGCTCAGATCTGAGCATCTCCAAAAGAGTATGCATATCCAATGAATTAGGCTCAGACATCTTCAAAGTGTCAATTTCTAGCCGCAAACCCTGAATTTCCAAATTAGCCGCCTCAACCTGAGCTATAACCATAGCCTTGGAATATTGAAGGTTCTTAAGCCATAAATTCCAAATATTCCCCTAATTACATCAATTGACAAACCATCACATTAGCATGATCATGAGGACCATCATTATTGACAGAATTAAAAAATTTATACTACTCAATAATTGGAGTATCTTCCTAACAGAAAATAGAGAGGTTGATTTATCTCAAAATCTCTATCAATTTCATGAAAACGTAATGTAGAATTTTGTATTTATGTTTTCTCACATGATCAAATATTCAATGCTTTCCTTCGCAATGGATCATTATGTAGATGGAAGCTCTCTAATATAAGTAGGAATTGTCCATGCAAGTTGTGTGGTTATTTTTCCATTGCTTATCGTGGTATTTTATGATATCACAAGCTACATAAAGCCCAATAATAAATTCTGGTCCAAATCCTTGTTTTCATCATGCATGGATTGTACTCCTGCAACCATTCTGTAACCTCGGCTAAGAGATAAAGCCCAAAAAATTGGATTTCATGTTTAGCCCTTTGTTTCTCAATTTTGAAAGGGCTCTTGCTGCCCTCAGAGACCAAACTGTGATTCCTCTTGGGTTTCTTGGTAGCAGGCAGATGGCAGGGGAAATAAGTATAATTAGAACTGGTTTCACGGCCAGCAATAAGCCTCAAATCCCTAATTTCTCCATTCAAGTTCCCTCACTGCAATTCCATGTCCTGTGAAATAGCCATATACATTGAACAAGATGAAGAGGCCTCCACCGAGGGTTTTCTATTGGAGGTTGTATACTGACTACATGCCTAGTGCATCAAATGAGGTAGAAGACAAGGACTTCGATGCTGATTTCGGTTACTGAATTATTTTCTGATAGGAAAAAGACTCTAGCCCACTTGGATCTTATAAATTTACAATCAACATGGACTAGTCAATTTTGTCATTTGCAAATTGCCATTATATATAATATAGTATATCATTTGGAGTTCAGGCTTTGAGTTTCTGAATCTTGATTGAAGTGTCTAAAACTAATGCATATTCACATTTCACAATATGAAAAAAATAAGAGACGGTCTTACTTTGACAAACTAACTAACCCATAAAGGGTGACGCTATGCACATACCTCAAGGAGATTCTAGCGAGCAGCCTGAAATGCCACAACCCCGACATTGAACCACCATCTCATTGGAAAATATCCTAATTTTTTAATTTTTACACGTCTATTTTTTTCTAATTTTGTGTGCCTAGGGAAAAGTCATATGATCTGGACTCGACAATGACTTGGTAAATCCAAAGTGGAGACTCAACAAAAATCCACAATATCACAGCTTAGTAAAAATACAGGGAAGTAAACTCAATCAAACTCAGCAAAATTATTGAAAAAAAGTGAATCTGAAAGATTTTAATCAGGAGTATTGAGTCAGCTAGCTAGCTCTGAGAGCAGAATTAATTCAGGATTTCTCACAGACTTATACAAAATGCTTATAATTGATATAAAACCAGTACTCACGTGGAGAAATGAGATGAAATTTCATGAAAATGGGCTAAAATTCAATGAAAATTATAACATACCTTATGAAAATATGAATGCAATTGTGTCACGCTAGATGAGAGTAATGGTTGATACTTCAGTGAAAACCAGGCAGTATATGTTCAGGTTTGATTCATGGAAGAGGCGGAGGAATGATAAATTTTTGTCCTAAAATTTAAAGCTAAAACAACAAACATTTTAAACAGAGTGACATTTTCATTTGATAGCATTTGTGCAAACATTTGGGAGAAAGATCCCAACGTATACATTGTACTCTCTGATGAAAGTGGGTGTTTGTGAATCGTAATCAGTTACATTGTTTTTCCTATTGTCACTTGCAATCTTCCATAGCTGATAAATCTATCGTTGGGGGATAACAATATTGGTTCAACATTGCCTCACAACCTTTCCATGTGCAGGCAGCTTCAGTGCTTGAATTTGTAGCAGAATATTTTGGTGGGGAACCTTTTGGACTATATTTTAGAGCTCGCAAAGCTGAAGCACTTTCATATATTGAGCAACAATTTCTCTGGTTCGATTCCTGCAGGAATTCGGAAATTGTGAAGGCTTCAAGTACTGAACCTGTGTTGTAATCTGCTAAACAAAAAATCCCAACATTTTTTTGGAAATCTTAGCAATCTTCAGAAATAATTGTTGGCATACAATCCCTTTGCCCCTGGTGTGATTCCTCCGGAGCTGGGGAAGGTAGAAAATTTTTAGAATCTATGGGCTACTTCTTGTAATCTTTACGAATAACTTGAATGGTAGCTTACCTTTGAATTTGGGGAAATTTTCTGCCCTGCAAATGCTAGATATTGCAAGAAATCAACTGAGTGGCACTCTTACGCCGGATCTTTGCAAGCATGGGAAGGTGCACCCTGCTCGTACACCCTGCCGAACTTGAGAATGGCTTCAGGAAGCTCCTTAAATGGGCTGCTGCTATTGTTATGTGGCCCAACTTCCAGAGCACAAGACAGGAATGAAATTCTGGGCGTCCTAGGTAGCTAGGATTGATTACACTCTATCAAATTTTCATCTAGTTAAAACTATTTTCCTATGTACCTGAATAATAACTGTGTTTAATATGAAGGTTGAGAATGTTTCAATCGTCTAACATCTAAATCAATGATGTATAATGGTACAGTTGGCAATTAGGAAAGTTGTTTTCAAGTAAAAACGCTTTACAACGTAATAAGAGAATATAGTCAGAAAATGTTCCAGACATGATCAACTTCCTAGGCTACTTAATTTACAACCATATTCAAACAATGCTAACATATGTCTGCATTTTTCATTGATCTAGAACATTGAACAACATATTCATGATTTTGTGCATACCAAGGTTTCTTGGGAGCAGGAGCAAGAGTGGGAAGCGGGAGAAGGAAGTGGGAGAAAAAGCGGGAGCGAGGAGCGACATTTTCAAAAGCTCCCAGGTTGGTAGTGAATTTTTATATATTTTGATGCATATATGTCGAAAAAATTATGTAGAATGATGAATTAGATATAAAAAGCATAAAAACTTGAGGAAGAGAGCTAGCACTTGTCTTTTGGAGAACTTTCTGATCATATATACATTTGACAAATGAACAAGAAGGGCTACTTCATACATGACACTAATTCTTTTGACTATAAACGACCAATCGTAATGCTCTCAAGTGAGAGCCAACTAAAAATAAAATCACTTGCTCATGAAACCCATGAGGTAAGGCTTTATAATAATTTTATTATTATTATTAAAAAAAATTGTCAAAAAACTAAATTACACCATTAAAATCATAAATATATACATGCCAAACACTTATGCTGAAGAGAAAGATTGCTGGAAGTCCCTACAAGACCTCAAGCACATAGAGTATGGCACAAATTGCATTCTAGGGGGAGATTTCAATATAGTTCTAAAATAGGACAAAAAGAGAAGAGGGAAAGTGGTAAGATAAATTCACTAGAAAGACTTAGAATACCTGCTAATGCAGTCAAATCTCTTCGATGTGAAGCCGAGAAAATTTAAATACACACGGAACAATAAGAGGGTGGGACCGGGGCACATAGCAGCAAGGTTAGACAGGTTTTTAGCTTCAGATATTCTGCTATCAATGTCCTTCACTATAACTTCAGAGATCCAACCATGGTGTGGATCAGACCACTGACCGATCACGCTTCTTATTTCTCCCCCAGTAAACTATGTGCCAATCCCATTCAAATTCTCCCCATTATGGATCGAATCAGTTGGATTTTCTGAAATGATCACTGCATCCTGGGCTCAGTGGGTAAATGGAAGCCCTGTAACGATATTGGAAAGGAAATTTAAAAGGTTAAAAGCCGACATCAAAGAATGAATCAAAACATACAATGAAAATCTCTCCTTAAATGTCAAAACAACAGAAAACAATATTGCAAAAAAGCAGGCTCAAATAGAAAATAATGAAGTGGAGAAGGCAGACTTTCAAGAAGAAATAAAAATGTTCCAAACATACCACGCAAGCCTAAGACAAGAGGAAGATATGTGGTGGCTAAAATCTCGCAATATTTGGCTCAACTCTGGAGATAGGAATACAAAATATTTTCACAAGCAAGCAACATTTCGAGAGATCAAAAATGGCATTACCCAAATTCAGCATGGATCTCAAACTCTCAATTATTTTCATGAAATTAAGGTCGATGCAATAGATCACTTCTCTGCACTATAACATGATGACCAGCCATCGACCCCCATTAGTGAAGCCTTCTTCTTAGACTTGATGCCTTCTTTGGTGACTACTGAAGCCAATGAAATCCTTGCTGCTCTGCCTGATCCTAAAGAAATTTAAAACGCAATCTTTTCCTTTTCTCCAGATGAGGCCCCTATGCTTGATGGCTTCACTGGTAGGTTTTATCAAACCTATTGGCATCTAATAAAAAGAGATTTATTCCAAATGAATGGGTATTCCCTAAAGATCTCATACATCGGTGGTGGAATAAATTCAGCCTTTTTAGCCCTGATACCAAAAGAACAAAATCCATCCTCTTTCTCGAGATTTAGGCCAATTTTCCTTTTTAACTTCTCTTATAAAATTAGTGCCAAAATCCTAGCCCTTAGACTGAAAGTCCTCCTGCCTCTCCTCATCTCTCATAATCAAGGCAGCTTCGTCCTGGGAAGACAAATCTATGACACAATACAATGTTAATCCAGGAAGCCATTGACTCAAGTTGGAGACGTGAGGAGCAAGGAATGGTCATTAAACTGGATATGGCCAATGCATTTGAAAGGGTTCGGCATAAATTCCTCCTCGACATAATGAATATGGGATTTAAAGAGACCTTCATTAGATGGATAGAGAAATGCATTGCCAGGCCCTAGATCTCTCCTCTGATTAATGGTAGGGGGGATGGGTTCTTACAAGCTTCAAGAGGTCTTCGACAAGGGTACCCCCTCTTGCCCTTTTAATATATATTGGTCAGAAAGGCTGTTAGTTGCAACCTTGAAGCAGCAAGGATCTCTCATCACATCCCGAGAATCAGATTCAAAGAAGGAATCAAAATCATAAATCATGGGAAATTTGTTGATGATACAGCTCTTCTAGGTGGGGCCTCTCTAGTCATAACTAGAAGATTCAAGTCTTACTTGCACATATTCCAAGAATCATCTGGAGGGAAAAAAAGTGATGCCAAATGTATAATATATGCATGGAATATCTCCATTAGAAAGGCTAATAAAATAGAATAGATATTGGGATTTAAGGTAAAAATAGACTAAAAGGAATTTAAATACTTAGGAGTCCCAATTTTCTTGAAAAGGACCAGTCCTAAGGCCTAGCAAGGCATGATTGACAAAATGAAACAAAAAATAACCAATTGGGGAGGGATTTGGTTAAATCCAGCAGGTCATCTCATTCTTATCAAATCAGTTTTGTCTTCTCTCCCTTTATATCAGTTCGCGGACCTCCAGGCTCCAAGGTATGTCTTGCAGCAACTTGGCAGTTTTATAAGGAAGTTCTTATGGGAAGGAGGGAAACAAACAACAAGAAAATATCACATCGTAAACTGGAAGACTGTTACATCACCTACGAAACATGGAGGACTAGGAATTTGAGACCCAAGATTAACTAACCCAGTAATTAGGGCCAAATTATGGTGGGGTCTAGTAATAAAACCCGAAGAATGGTGGGCCCATGTAATAAGAGGAAAGTATTTCAATCAACAAGAACAGGAAAATGGGTATATTCCAACCACTCAAGGCTCCCCAATTTGGCATATTCTTCTATCCTCATCTCCTTTAATTACTCAAAAAATCAGTAGAATTCCTGGAAATGGTCTGACAGTTAAAATTTGGGAAGACAAAATAATGAGTAACGATCCACTAGCAGATTTGGAACAGCTGAAACCCCTCTGAGATCACTTCAAGTCGATCAGAATTACAACCTTCTCACAAATCTCAGTGTGGGATGAAAAGATGAAATGGGAAGGGTGGCTTCTGTAAGATCTCCCCGAAGAGCTAAATGAGCAAAAAAAAGAACTCATAAATCTTCTCGAGGGATGTTCTCCAATAGCGAGAGATAAAATAGACAAATGGTGCTAGAAGAACACAAGATACTCAATCAAAGAAGGCTACACTCATCTCCTCATTGAGGAACAGGTTCCCCCTAAAAGTGGGATATGGAATCGGATCTGGATACCAAATGCTATACCAAAAGTAAATTACTTCATCTGGCAACTAAACTACAAGAAAATTCTCTCACAGGACAACATAAGGAAAAGAGGTATAAGCGGGCCAACCAAATTCCCTCTTTGTGAACCAAGTTTTCGACTGCAAATCCGACAGTCCTCTGACCTAGTTACCCCAACCAAGTTTTCAACAGTGGTCCCAATCAATATTTTCAAATATATAAAACTATTTATAGGGTTTCGATAAATCCAAAAGAGGGATTTCATTGGTGAAATGTTTGATGAAAAGCTTAAAGCAATTTTGGCAATATTACACTCGCCGCAAGTGTAATATCTCCTTTCTTCTGACACATCCGCCCATGAGTATATGATTGCCACCACCTTACGTGATGAAAAGGAGTGGCTGTGAAAGACTCTCCGGGATGGAAAAAGGGTGGACTTTGATCATAACCCGAATCATGTACCGAAACATACTTCCAACGAGCTCTAAAATGAGAAGAGGCAGAGTTTTTATTCGCACAGGAATGAGGCACACTCTGAATCACAGTCGGGTTTATACAGGAGGAAGATTCATTACAAGGAACATTGCTATAAACTTGCATCTAATGTCAAACAAGTAATTTTGGAACATAACGACCTCTGAGACAAATTTTCAAGCTTACAAAAGCGGGCGCTAATAGGAAGATTGTTGTACCCAAATGATTTAATTTTTGATTTTCCAGAGTGGGTAAAAACATTTTGGTGTCCAATTCTGGGATACATTCCTAAAGTAAGTAAAATGATGCAGAACTAGTTTAGTGAGCATTTTCTGCATGAGGAATATTGTAGGAATATTATGACTCAAACTTGGGTCCAGGGCAAGAGTTTCATGCTGATCCTACCATGGTTTTTGGGTTTCAATCCTGTAATTAATGCCCCGAAGAGTAAACTGATTTGGGTCAAATTACCAAGCTTACCCCTGGAGTTCTGGACCTTGAAAACACTTCGGCTACTGGAAATTCCATTGGAATGACCAAATATTTGGATCCTAGATGTATTGGTACTACGGATAAGCGGATTGCTTGGATTTTAGTTGAATTTTCATTCCAAGGTGGGTTGCTGAGTGATGTTGATTTAATTTGGGGACAACGAATACACTGACAGAGGCTAGACTACTAGGGTGTGCCATTTCGCTATCTCATATGTCACCACACTAGTCACTTGAAAATAATTTGTCCTATGCGACAATGGAGGAGAGGACGCCACAAAGACATGTCTTTTGGTCGCCAACATCGAAATAAGTCAGCTCATGCATCTGGGTCTGACTCGGGTAAGTCAATTCCCCCCTATTATAACAGTGTCATATCTTACTCTTTGGATTTACCTTTTTTAATTATACATACTGCAAAAGCCCCATATTTACTTGAAAACACGGGTTTCCCTCGCTACAATCAAGAATTTTCTCCAATTTCCCACGAGTCAACCTCGCCACACTCTAATAAACCAATGGATGACCCCCAAGGAACTGTCTATACAGGAAATCATACCTTATCACCATGTCCACATCCCTCTGAACCGCTAGTGGTTTCACCATCAATTTCCCCCCTGGAATGGGCTTCTCCATTATCTTCTCATGAACCTGATCCCCCACAATGCCCAGATTCCCCATGGAATATTGTTGGTAGTGATTTAGATGCGCTTCTAGGAAACCCAATGCTAGATATGGCTGCACTTACTATCTTTGATAAAGGACTTTCAAAACCCTTTCCTCATATATCTCTAGAGTCAGCCTCAAACATCACTGTTAGGAAGACTAGTAAAAAGGGATCAAGGCATTTTCGTGGTCATCTCAGGACAAAATAATTATCTCAAGGGGATCTGCATGATTTGCATGATGTTCTTTTACTACAATTGGTGATATTCAGGGCCTTAGAGCAAGTAGCCCTAATAAAGTACCTAAATGATGACTATGGTATCTCTGAATGTAAGAGGGTTGGGCGGACCCTCTAAAAATATTCGCCTTTGCTAGATGTTCTCAGAAATAAATCCATCAATGCTATTTCTCCAAGAAACTCTTTGTAATCGGATTATTGCTATTGAGAAGTATATGCTCGTGTTGGCATGTAGTGGGAGTGGATGCAGTGGGTTGGGTGGGTAGAATGTTGGCCACTTGGGACCCTTTATTGTACAGTCTAAAGGCCTATAAATTCTTTGGAGGTATTTTTCTATACGGTAATATAAGAGGGGTCTCAGAGCTAAGAGACATCGAAAATAAGATTGCTCAGATTTATATGGACATGATGATCGCTCCACCTGAATCTCTATCCTATGCCACTCTTGAGAAGCTGGAGCCTTGCAAGCTTGAGATTTTCAAAATATAGGAAACTACATGGAAATTAAAAAGCTGGGTTCAATGGTTGTAGGAAGGCGATCTGAATACAAGGTTTTTCCATAACTGTGCAAATTGCCGTAGGAACATGAATTCAATTTGGATAATAAAGGCTGTGGATGGCTCTATGAAACATAAAACGTGGGACATACAGGTTGAAGCGCTCAATTATTTTACTGATTTTTATAAATTTGACCATGAAATTGATCATCGAAGCCAAGCTTGGGTACTACAACATATGCCCTCCATGTTAGACCTAGATGCAAACAATGTTATGGAGGTGGAGATATCTAAGGAGTTAGAAGTTGCATTAAAATATTTTGCACATGAAAAAAGTCTTGGGCCGAATGGATGGCCGGCTGAATTTTATTTACACTTCTATGATATGTTGGAGTACGAGCTCCTTATGGTTTTGGAACAGATTAGAATTATAGGTTTTGTTCCTAGCGATATGAATTTGAACTTCTCGAAAATCATTCCTAAGTCATCGGATCCTGAACAATGCTTAGATTTTAGGCCTATTGCACTATGTAATGTTGTGTACAAAATCACCTCTAAAATTATTGCAAATAGGATTCGGGGGATCCGATCAACATACATTTCTAAGTAACAATTCGGATTTTTAAGTGGAAGGTCTATACACAATGCCATTGCTATAGCACAGGAGGATTTACACTCCATTCATGAAAACAAAACTGAGGCTCTAATTATGAAGATTAACATCCATAAGGCATATGATTCTGCAGATTGGTCTTTCATTAGGCTAATTCTCCTAAATATTGGGCTATCTATTCGGTCTATTAGATGGATAATGGCGTGCATAACTTCAGTAAGATATGATGTTCTCATTATTGGACTACCAACTGAATTTTTCTTGCCTAAAAGAGGGCTTCAACAGGGTTGTGTTCTATCCCTGCTCATATTCATCCTTATTATGGATTGCTTCAGGAACCTCATGAAGATGGCAAAGGAAAAGGGTTACTTTGATGGACTGGCTTTCTCTCCTACAATATGTGTCACACACTCATTACTTGTTGATGATTTTCTGGTCTTTCGTAAACTTATTAGGAACCAATGGTTTTATCTGCACTACATTCTCAATCACTTTGGAGCTGCTTCTGGTTTATGCATTAAAAAAGGTAAATCTCTCCTTCTGTATGACTAAAGAGATGTGGAGGAAATTAATTTTATTTTTGAGTTTATAGGGACTGGCATAAGTCATATAATGTTGGGCATAACATATCTTGAATTTAGACTCAAAACTTGTTCATATAATAGCAATGATTGGACTTGGCTGATCGAGAAATTTAAAAACAAGATACACAAATGGATGAGTAGGTTCCTTTTGCTGGATGGTAGATATATCTTCATACAAGTTGTCTTATCTCAATATGTGGTCTATTGGTCTAACTTGTACTTTCTCCCAGCAATCACTATTAACAAAATTAATTCCATTATTGCAAATTTTCTGTGGGGAGGTTCCTCGGATCACACTAAAATACATATCTATAAATTGGAGGCAATCTCTATCACGAAAAGATCTGGCAGTTGGGGTCTACTAAATCACAGAATTTTCTCAAATGTGTTGCTGGTGAAATATTTATGGCGTGCTCTGAAAGGCAACAGAGTATGGTCTAAAATAATTACACACAAATATTTTGAGGGTGATTCTATTCAATCTATATACTTGGGATGTGTAAGGTCTATACAAAAGGCTTCAGCCATCTAGCGCAGTTTCCAAAGAGTGATGAACATCTTGGGACAAATATTGGTTTGGGAGTTTAGAAATGGAAAAAATATTCTAATTGGAGTCGATCGAATGCTCGCGTCTTAAAATGCAATTCTCTTTGATTCACACCTACTTCAAAGACTTCATCACAGTGGCATTCTCTCTCTCTTTGATCTTATATACCGCTGGAACCTCGTGGCTCCCATATGGAAATCTGCAGAGATGCTGGAGTTACAGGGCAGTGAAGCACATAGCTAGGAATGCCATAAAGCTCTTCTATAGGCGATGGGATTATCTTTTAGAGGGGAAGGTTCTATTATGGTTTGGAATGGAAAATTCAAGGGTGCGGGATTACTCGTTAAGGATGAGTATGAAAATCAAATTGCTAAAATGACTCCCGACCCTACGTTGTCTCATTTTTATATTGCATGGAATCTTAAAATCCCTACAAAGATAATATTATTTTCATGGTTATTGTGGAAAAACAGAGTACTAACTTGGGAGGTATTATGAAAATGGGGATTTTATGGTCCTGGAAGATGTCCATTTTGTCTCCAACATGAAGAGGCTGCTTCTCATCTTTTCTTCACATGTACCTTCTCTCTTTCTATTTGGCAGCATTCTACTGGGCTTATAGGTGACCCTTCTTGGCATCCTTTTGACTGTATTCAACTTATCAAATATTGGGTTGTTGTGATTTTCTCTTACAAATATTTACCCTTTTATGTGTTTTGGGAAATCTGGAATGCTCGAAATCGTTGGATTTTCAAAGGGGTTCCCCCACGACACTCCAAGATTACAGGGAATATTTCTTTATGGCTTAATGATCGTCCTTGTATCTCACCTGCTATTAAGGATCTTCCTAAGAGAATCTATCCTGACCATATTGAGCTCTCGACTTTATATTTTGATGGTGCAAATAAGGATGGCCTATGTGGTTGTGGGGCCTAGATAAATCTTGAAAACAAGGACCGATATCACATGTTTTGGAATGGATGTGTTTTCTCAAACAATAAGGCAGAAATTATGGAGTTATGGAGTGGGATACTGATTTCTTATCATCTAAATCTCCCTTCAATTCACATATATGGAGACTTGAAGTACACCATTGATGGGATTAGCAGCAGATGTGGAATGCAATGTAGCAATAGCGTTGTTTGGGTACAGTGGATCAAGTATATATTAGGAAATTTTCAAGCCTACACTATTCAGCACATACATATGGAGAAAAATACATGTACTGACCTTCTCTCCAAAAGAGAGCTGGAGTCCACATATGCTACTATTCAGATCATGCATTACAGGGCTTCCACTCTGTTGGACTCTCAATCTTTTCCTCTACCATAATCTACATCAAGCGAGTCTGATCTTCTCAAGCGAGCCATAATACATTTGCAAGAAAGAAGGATATCCCTTTTTCTTACACTGCTTTTATAGGCTATATCTTCATTGTACATACCAGATCCTTTTCTTTTTTTTGCCTTTCTCCATATTCTCCTTTATGCTATTTTCAATCAGATGATGTTCCCATTGACCCTCGGTATGTATCTGGGCTCAATGATGTTCTATTCAGTTATGTATTGGCTGGGATTTCTATGGTTGGTATGCGGAGTTTTTATGTTTCTTTATGGCCTTTGTACTGTTCTTATGATGGATTTGGTTTGCCTCTTCATGTGGTTCATATATTGCCTTCTATCTGGCATATGTTAGAATGGTATGTCTAATGTGCTGGAAAATGATATTTGATCAACGAATGTGAACTGTTATATATAACAACGTTTTTTTCGTCCTGAAAAAAAAAGGTCGAATCAAAATATTTAGCACGCAGGGGTTTCAATCAATGCTGCGGAAATGCGAATTTTCCCTTCTAGGATTATAACCATGATATAATACCTTCAATTCCACTTAGGGTTTTAGATATATTTATGTCTTTGCTGTGATTTACACTTCGAATTCGCTCAAGTCCTCCACTTCCAGGTTAAGCTATAGAGTATTTATGGTTACATGATATAAACAAATCTTTCACCAGTGCGGCAAGGCTTTGAATCTTATAGAGAAGAGTAAGGAGCATACTAAGTTTTCCATTACCCTAAATTTGAAAATATTTGGCATTTACATGGAAAGCTTCAAACAGTTTCATTGAAAAACAATTTTACATGCGATGTTCATATAAAATAAAACGGTTTCACTGAAATGGGTTGAATACAAACTCTCACCTGATTCATGGAGGTAACGAAAAACTAGGTAGTTCATCTCGTAGGAAGTGATTGTCATCGTGGCCATCCACGCCTCTTCTGATTAGCCCACTTGAACCCCTCGGTGTAATGGAGCTAATGGAGCTTTCCGTGGTAGTCTCGGGATAGAAATCACTGTGATTAGAGGCACCAGGATTCCGATTTGCTGAGTTCAACCAAGTGTATCAAATCATAGTTTGATAGCATGGACGCGCCCTTCCTCCTTTGTTGGAAAAACCCTGCAACACAAGGTAAATAGATGAGGGAAACTATAAATTTTGA
The DNA here is from genome assembly GCA_034641835.2 of Pinus albicaulis. Taxonomy (NCBI): domain Eukaryota; kingdom Viridiplantae; phylum Streptophyta; class Pinopsida; order Pinales; family Pinaceae; genus Pinus; species Pinus albicaulis. Next base: position 604,675,495 of record CM076575.1, on the reverse strand, counting down.
TATTTGAAAAATCAAAGTTGATATTCGAAAAATTTTGATATCAGGAAAAGTTGTTTCCTACTACTAACTTTTTGATTATGGTATGGTGGTTGATTATGGTATGCATTAAGTAATAAAGTAATGGATTACAATGGTGTTGAAAAATATCAAGTTTAAAAGACCAAATGGCTATGAAGCATATAAAAGTCAAAAAGTAAGTTGAATAAGTTTTGAGGAAGTAGAGATAATTAATGAGTGGTGGTTGAACTTGATGTGAGCAAATGAAGAAGACAATGAGGATTTGCAAAAGTAGATTAACTAGGAAGAGAGTAGTGAAGTGAGGATGAGAGAGTGGGAGAATTTCAATGAGAAAGGTGAGTTGGTGAACGGATGGTTGTGAAACAAAGGGTTGATGATAAAATATAGCTCAATAAAGAGTGGTAGTCAATGCACCTCAATGAGGTCTAAGGAACACACTGGAGTGAGGTTACGAGAGATATGTGATTACAAAGTAGTAGGTTGGATGCAATGTAGGATGAGATTGTGAATGAGAAAGAATCAAATGAACTAATGGGAAACCATATCCTAAGGCCAACAGAGGATGAGAACCTAGTAGTGGGCATGGCACTAAACAATAGCAAAGCTAGCATTATACCAACCCCACCCCATATGCTTCTTAAATACAAATAGGTAACACTACACTAGCGTGCTAATAATGGTTCAAGTCCACCTCATAGTCAGCTTAGTTATGGAGGAAAAATAACAATTAGAGGAAGTAGTATTAACAATAGTGCAAGTTTGAATATTAAGAGTATCACACTTGGGAGTTTTAGTTATTTAGAGAAAAAAAACAAGAGTTTCATGAATTTTAGTACCTATGATGCTTTGAATTATAACCTAGAAGCATGTAAGAGAAATAGTATTAGAGTGATGTACTACTAAAAAAATATAGTCATATGTAAATGCTTTGGAAAAAAAACATAATGATCCACGCACCTTGATATAAAAAAAAGCCTTAAAGATGTCACTTTTAAAATCTCTTATGTAGTTACCTTGCGTCATTCGGGTAGATATCACAATTACTTATGTAAGTAATCATGCGATCATATTTTTCATTATCTTAAAGGAAATATTTCTAGACATGCACCCCATCAAGCATAAATCATCCTAACATATACATTTGAAGTAATATAAATCATCCTATGACTATCCTCGAAAGAATTATCACCCATAGCCTTGGTGATGGTGTAAGGCTCGTATCAAAATGGTATGAGATTATTCTAGGAGTTTTTCAATTGCTCTTTATGCAAGTCCAACCATAACTTGTCATCAACCTAAAACTTATGTGGATCCAAATGGATTGTGTATCTACTTGTACTTGGAGTTCACAACTTTCTATAAAATATCATGAACTCGTTATCCTCAACTAGTGTTCCATACTTGGTGGGTGTGACCCAACAACTAATTCGTCTATCCTTGAAGGTGTTGTTATAAGCTTCTAGCTGTATTTAAGAATCTTTCTAACTTGTGTACCACAATCTAGCTTTGCAATCCTAGTGCTGCTCAACTTCTTAAGGCTGAGGTGAGACCAACTCGGACCAACTAGGTAATCTAAGACTCTTGAGATTTTTTTTTCCCAATAACCCAAGATTCTCCCCAAACTTGTCAAACTTCCCCTTTGTTAGGAGCTTTGTCAAACTATTAACCATATGCAACTTTGTTAGAATGTAGTCCAACACTACCAACTCCCTAATGAACTTGGAATCTTAGGAAATTGTATTAAATATCAATGTGTTTGAAATGGTCATGACAATTTGGATTTTCATAGAGCTTGATGTAACTTTGATTCTCACAAGAGACAGTATTGGGCTTCAACAACTAATTGGTTGACTCTACAATCAAGTTGCAAATCTAGATAGCTTCATAATAAGTATATGAAACTGCCATATACTTTGCTTCAGTGGAACTGAATGCAATTGTTGCTTGCTTCTTGTTGATTTAATAAAAATGATTTATAAAATGATAATAATGATGTTTAAAATGATCCGTATGATGGTCTATTTATACACATTGATTGTTCACGAGGTGTAGGGGTATGTTTATAACATCACTGCCCTTGAAAGCTTTGTCTTGAATGCACAGTAATTAGAATTTTCTTTAGTTAAGCACATTTTTGTGGTGGAATGAATTTTATCAGATATCTATTTATACTTTGTAGAGGTTTGAATTTGTTTTTCCTTTGAGTGTTGGTGAGGTTTCTTTGTATTTTTTGCATCATAGTCTAGTATTTTGACCTGATTGTTTAACATGAAATTTTTATCCTTACTGGCAATATATTTGAAATACCTGCATGATCAAGAAAATGTTATGGTTAATTAAATTACTAATTAGGTACTATAGAAAGAGGAAGATGTTGAGAGGGCTTGCCTGGGTGACTTTGGGAGCAACTCGGAGGTGGTCAGACAAAGCTCTTCTAAGTTACAAATCTGAAGAGAAAAAATTGGTGATGTATAAGCGGTTGCTCAACCTGGGCTATATGGAAAATCTTGGTAGAGAGTGTTTACCTTTCCGTGTCTTCACGAAAGTAGGTTGTCTGGTCACAAAATAAGATCACTACATGTAGGTGATGGTTATGTAGTAAGTTCTCAGCCTTATCTTCAAAATGGCTAATAGAGAGGATTAGGTTTGAATATAAGATATAATTTGATGAATTTGGAGATTTAGAGTTAAAGAAAAAATTGTGGTCATGTTTGGATGGGTGCTAATTTGTAGGGTTTTCCATTTTTATAATTTTCTTTGTTGTGATTTCTACATGCTACCTAGTTGTGTTCCTCTTGCCCTAGCATTTTAAATTTTTCAATGTCTATCTCTCTATTCTTTCTTGCCCCATTTGAAATGTCATCCTTATTTGGTAGGTGTTTTCTTCAATATAGTGTGAATATTTTTCCATCACATAGCTTCTGTGGGGTTTGTCTACGCAAATAGCTTGTAAGGCCCATTCATCAGGGTATTTGATGAAATGAAATGATTATCGATGATCACCAACTAATGGTACCTACAGAGATTTACTCTAACAATTCTATAGTTTTCCTGTGCCAAAAATTATACAACATTTTAACCTCATGAACTATCTCTCCTCTGTTCTCTTAGATGATTCTATAAGCACTTATTTTTGTTGTCAAAGATTGTACTCTCTAGTCCCATTGAGCTATTTCAGTTATTTGTGGACATTGATCTATTTTCATTTCATTTCTTGAATTTTTCTGCCTGTTATGTGTTACCTTTGGTCAGTGCCTTCTTTCTTACCTATGCTTTTTATGCTTAAGCATTCCAGCCAACGAAAGCAACAGGGGCAGCAGGAGCCACGCAGTCCAGCCAGAGCCCAGCAGGGGCAGCGCAGAGGCAGCAAGAGCCACGCAGGGCTGACACAGGCCCAGTCAGGGTAGCATAGGGGCACTGTAAGCCCTTCAGGTGTGACGCAGGCCCTTACTGAGCAGCGCAGAGGATGACGTAGGCCAGTTAGGATGACGTAGAGGGATTCAGAGCATCATATTACTGTCATTTTTATTTCTCTATTGGGTGAACTAGTTTTGGTGCCCAGGATTGTTGTACTTAGATTCTGCATAATAATGAAAACCCTCCAAAGCTAGTTGCACCGGTTTTCCCACATCGGGTTTTTTTCCGGGGATAGTTGTCCAAAAAATCCATGTGTCACTTTGTCTATGAGCATGTTATTCAGTATTTGATCTATATCTGTAGGTTTCTAGTTGTATTTACTATTTACTTCGCTAATTTATTGAATATTTCAGAAATTAATTTGTAACTTACTTCAAGTAGGATAAGTAAATCAAGATACTACAATAGGGTTTCTTAGAATAAGAAATGTTTACATTCCCTAGGTCTAGCCCCATTAGGTCATCTAGCGCAACAATTTCCTAGGAATCTAGCTAGAGGAAAACATCTATCTCCTAGAGGCAGTTGCATTGATGGGTGCCCTCACTCTCCTCAGAACTTGGGCCAATTCCGACGGTGGAATCTTCGGATACCTCAAGCCCTATCTCTAGGATCAAGTTTTGCCTAGGTGTTCCTAAGGATAGAACCTACTAGGATCAATTTGACCTATCGAAGTAAAAACACTTATCTGATCCTTTCCCATATTCACCTTGTCCAGGATAGGAACATCATTGGTTGCTAAACTCCATCCCTGAACCTAGGCTGGGTCCACTTGGTCTCGTGTGGTTCCATTTGGTGTTAAAGGCCTTTCATTAAGGACCATTTGGGAATCCAAGTTCCCAAAGGATTTTAGGGATTGAGAACTTCCGTGATAAGTTTTATTCTTCTCCCTCAACCCTTCAATCCACCTCCTCTCTCCCTAGAAGATAATTCCCTTGCTTAAAAGGAAAGTAAGTCCCACTCTTTATTTTATCTTAGGGAAAGGGTTTCGAGGGTCACTTCCCACCTATTCATTGACCTATACTCTACAAGTGACTTCCTAAACTACCAGGACTCCACCCATCAGTGAAATTCCATGAAGAGAAAGGATCCTTAGCTATGGTGACAATGGGCTAAGCCTCCATCGTTTCCCTTATCCTAGCAGTTGCCCTCTTAGGAACCCCTTTTAGATCCACTACTAGTTTGAGTGGTAACAAGTTGTTCACAATTCCATTTGTGAACAACTCTTTGGTATGCCCACTTTTTCCATACTACAGGTCCAAGATGAGAAGTCCAGGGCTATGGAGGCTACCCTTCTTCTCACTAAATCACTCCTCTACAATATAGTGAACTAGGGCTAGTTGGTTCACCCACTTGATTTTTACTTTAGTCCTTCAAAGTTTGCACATCCTTAGGCCCTATACACCTACTCTTCTACCAATTTTTTTGTCCTTCACTAGAACAAGAGTCAGGGCTCTTCTTTGATAGTAACCTAACAACCCTCTAACTGTACTTGGCCTACCGTCAATCTTCCCAACCACAGTCAATTCTTTTTACTGATCTAGGGCCCACAATATTCTCTTCATCTAGGGCTCTTCAAATCTGCCACCTAACAATGGTTTGATTCCTCTCAACATCATTGTTCTTGTGTATCGAAAATTTGATCTTTGTTGTCCAATCTATGAACAAATATGAACTACTCCTCTTATCATACTTCTAACAATCTGTAGATGACTGAACTAGGGTCAAAAATCAGCCACTAATAGTCCATTTACTAATTTCTTATAGGTTTCTTCAAATCTTTGTCTAAAACTCTATGGAAAGTCCACCAAAATCAACTCCTCTGCATGTCAATCCATTCTTCATATGGCACATTTCTTCTGCATGCTCAATCTTCTGCTCAAGTTCCACCCTCCTTTGGATCTATTGTATCCACAGATACTGAATCTGCAAACCATCTTCCAGATCTGCGGTCTTTATTGTAGAAATAAACCTCGCTCTAAGGGTCACAACCCATCTTCTTCTACGCAAATTTGTCACATTCTTAAGGTCATACCTTAAGAACTAAACATACTAGGAAACTTTCCTAACTAGGGAATTATACTTATGTACTTCTAATTTTTGTAGAACAAACCCTATCCACACATAGAAAAAACACGACTCTTGCCTCCATAAGTGACTCGACCTAGCTCATATGGATCCATATATTCTGGGCATTTCTTTGACTGAATCTTGACATGAAATTCAGATCTCAATGTCGACCCTCAAACTAGGGTGAACTCAGTCAATATTACGCCTACGTCGACTTCTTATATGGCTCTAAATTACAGTGCAAGCCCTCCTCCATTTATGTTGGTCTTTATAACAGACCTTGCAGCCTACTAACCACCACAAGGCAAGATGGTATCAACCCTCTCTTCTATTTCATGTAGAAAATCTAACCAACGAGATTCAATCTAATCTTTTAATCATGTACTATAACAAGATATCGAATCATTCCTACAATTTGTGGAAACAAAACACAATCGCAGAATCACATATAAGTAAGAGAAACAAGCTATCAATCGCACAACACAAGATTTATCTGGGGAATAAATTGCTCAAAACCCTCTATCTCTATTTTTTATTAATTCAAGGAATCATGAAACAATACAATGCTTATTCTCTCTTGAGATTCTCCAACACTTTGCCAATTGTCTCCTGCTGATCTAGGAAAAATCGGTCTAGTACTTAGCCAATTCTCAGCCTTCCTTCAGCATGCCTTGCTCACACAATTCCAATGGAATTATCTCCATATTAATTAGGAAAATCAACCTTCCTTGATTGCACAATCCATCATGGCATCCCAATGACTTTATAATTGCACATGGGAATTTTTCTATAAATAAAACCCTAAACAACCAAAACCCTAAATTGAAGAGATGTAACACCAAGCGTTTATGGGCCCCGCTGGGGTTATTTGGGTAGCCAACTTCCCAGGGTCGTAACTTGGTCATATGATCTTCGTTTGATGCACATGATACCTCGTTAGAGAGATCTTTCCAAGGAATACAATTGCTAATATGATTTCTATGAAATAGCCAAACCTTTCATGCCCAAAAAACATTGTTTGGGGCCTCAAAACGACTCCGAAAGTTCAGAACACGAGAAAATAACAAAAATAGTAAATTGTGCTATAATTAAGGAAACTGAAAAACTGAAAGAGACAATGGCGAGGGCCCAATTGGAATAGGTGGGTGGCCACCAATATCCACCTCGATCACCTTAAATCAAATTTCTTGAGCTAACTCAATCATCATGACTTATTTAATTGACACAATTTGTTATAAGCTGAAATTACAATTTATTTAAGGGAAATATAAATTAGACGCCTCACATTCCTCACTCCTGGTACATCAAAATTCCTCACGAGTGTGGGTGCATTTTTTTTTGTCCTCTCTATTCGCCAATTTCATTGTTTCTTGTTGCAAATTTCAACACTCCCTCTCAGTAAAAAAGGAATTCAACCTATCCCCATCTGGCACCTTTGGAATGTTCTACATGCTACACTTCTCTAGTGTTGTTTGCACCTACAAATCCTGAAACTGAATAGCCTTTGAACAAATGAATCAGTATAATGCATCTGTCATCAGAGTCTTCTGACTGCTGTTAGCTATTGCACCTGTTTCGTATTGGATTCTCTGCACTGTTGTTGACATCTACATTCGTGCCCTTTGAACTGTTGCTAACTCTATTTGTGCTCCAGTATTTGACATCTGTCACTCTGATTTCTGTCTTGCTGACATCTAACTACATCAATCTAACTGATCCTTCCTAGTATTGTTGTATTGTGGGCTCCTGGTAGCTAGGTTTGATCCATGAGACACACCATCTCAATGGACCTTTCCCAAATTTCTTATCTTGGGATTATGTCTACACATAACCCCACCTTACTCCTCGAGGTATGGCTGCTACCTCTTCCCATCTGGCTCGAAATTTCCCCCTCATAGAGGTCTCTGCTTGAGTGGACGCTTCCACTCGGTCTCTTCTCTACTTCTCCAATTGTGGCAGGTACTCCACAACCTTCTAAGACTACTTCTAATGAGGATGCATGTTGAGAGGTAATTTATGCTCCCTCTAAACCACCAAGTCTCTAAATTTTGCCTTTCTCATCAAATCTTTGCATGCATCTGGTACCTCAAGTGCATATAGGTTCTTGACTCACGCACAGTGTAATTGTCCCAAAGTTACAAAAATTTTCAAATAAAGAGTTGATTTTAAATCAATGATATCTCCCTCATCGGAGCTCTGATTTGACTGATTTTTTTTTTCCGTTTGGGTAGATTTTCGCAAGGAATCCAAATATTCTATTTTTTTTCAAAAATTTTACACAAAAAGCTTCAAATATTCTCTACAAACTCGCCACAAAAAAAAATACTTCTTTGATACCATCTAGAAAATCTAACCAACGAGATTCAATCTGATCTTGTAATAAAATAAAACAAGATACTTAATCCTTCCTACAATTTACGGAAACAAAAAACGATTGCACAATCACATATAAGTAAGAGAAATAAATTATCAATCACACAACAACATGATGTGTTTGGGGAAAGCAACTAATCAAAACCCCTCTATCTCTATTGTGTATTAAGTCAAGGAATCACGAAACAATACAATGCTTAATCTCTCATGAGATTCTCCAACACTCTGTCAAATATTGGCTCCCGTTGATCTACGTCTAGTACCTATCCAATTCTCATCCTTACTTCAACCTGCCTTGCTCATGCAATTCCTAGGGAATTAACTCCTTATTAATTAGGAAAACCAGTCTTCCTTGATTGCGCAATCCATCATGGCATCCCAATGACTTTATAATTGCAGATAGTAAATTTTCTCTAAATACAACTGATAGTTATGTTCCCTTTAACCTTTGTCTCAACTGGGTATTCCTTGAAACTGACATGCATGAAACTATTAATAGCGAATTATCAGTTATCTGATTGATCACTCATTGTGAATTAAATATAATTTAATTCACTGGACCTCTCACTAGCACATCACTTAGTTAGAACTAGTTAAACTGATTTTAACTCATTTAATTGAGTTAATTACACTTGCACCCCACTAATGCATCAACTTCAACTAGACACCAAAAATATTAGAATCCCTCTATATGCCTCATATTAGACCCTCAACTTGAATTTCTTGAGCTGACTCGGTCATCATGACTTAATTAACTCACACAAGTTGTCATGAGTTGAAATTAGAATTTATTGTCCAATTTATTTAAGCGAAAAGTAAATTAGACGCCCCACATTTCTCACTCCTAGTGCATCAAAATTCCTCACCAGTGTGGGTGCATTTTTTTTGTCCTTTTTGGCTTCCAATCTCACTGTTTCTTGTTGAAAATTTCAACATTTCAGAATTTGATATGGCCTTCACACAAAGACACCATTGAAATCACATGCCCAGATTCTCATGAGAAACCTCTCTTAAGCTTGATCTACCAGAAGAGAATGAACAATATGCCATCCTACTTCCTAGTGCAAACCGACCATTAAGGTATGAAAAATTATTATGAACCCTCACATGATGATCCTCCTCTTGGAGGATGATCATGACCTCCCTTTAGTAACCCTTACTCGGCCCTTGTACTCGACCTACTTTAGGACTACATCTCTCTTCACCCCCTTTATGTAATAGATAGTGGGAATACATGTCAAACATGCTAATATGTGCCAAGTGATAAGGCATGCCAAGATGTGCAAGGGTGTGTCAATGCGTGTCAGGGACTGTCAACACAACAAAAAGAAGAAAAAAGTTAAACTACAAGGAAATGAACACATAAGAGGGTTAATAAGTCATCAATTTACCTTTTCCAAGAGGGGCATGCTAGGCACACCAACACTAGGCAGAAATAGGTTCCAAGTGCAAAGTCTTAGTGCATTCTAAGTGCCAAGTATTCCTTTGTTGCTTCTCATCTACTTTCCAACAATTTATCTTCAAAAATAAATTTAATATTAAACCATGCTAAATCATACCAAGGCATCTCAACGTATTCCATACATGCTAATACTTTCCAAGCGCCAACACGTGCCAAGTGCTAATATGTGTCAGGGACTAGTGTTATGCATGCGATGAAGTTGAAGGGAATGTTGAAGAGTGCTAAGGTGTGCTAGAGAGTGATAATTCATGTTGATGAGTGTTAAGGAGTACTAGGAGAAAACATTGAGGGAGCGCTAGGTAAAAATTCATGGAAGTTAATGAATATGAGGAACGTGTACTGCCAGAGACTAGTGTTAATGGTCAGTGTTAGTTGTCATGCCAAGGAGGGAGTGAAAAGGTATGCTAAGCATTGGTAAGGCATGCTAGGTAATATCAAGGCATGTTAAGAATTCCCAGAGTGTGCTTGGGAGTTCCAGGGTGTGCTAATTATATCATGTGCTAATTAATAGTGCCAAGATATGCCAAAACATGTTGGGTGCTAAGGATGTAGCACAGGGTGCCAGGATATGTCAATATGTGTCAAGGCAACAAAAGGAAGAACCAGTAAGAGGGTTAATAAGTTAGGACTTTATCTTTTTGAAAAGGGGCATGCTAGGCACACTAATAATAGGTCCCAATACATTCCAAGTGGCATTATGTTCCAAATGCTATTGTATGTCAATGCATTCAACCAAGGTGTTCCAGGGCATGCTAGGGACTATATGCAGCATGCCAACACATTCTAGGAGAGTTCCATGTTGTGTTAGCGCATGCCACCATGTGCTTGGGCGTCAGTGTCATCACAAGATGTTCTAGGTACAAAGATGTTCCAAGACATGTGGGGTGCTAAGAAATGTTAGTGTGTGCCAAAGCATTAATTTAAGGTGTGCCCAGATTGTTGAGGATTGTTAGGTCCTTCTCATTAATAGAATTGTCAGAGATCGATTATGTATTAAATAATATATTTCCTACACACAATACTGGAACTTTATCTAAATGGAATTTGCTATATAATTAACTTAATAGATATGAATCATTTGTTGACTCATAGGAAATCTATATTTGACTAGTCATTACTCGAGGGAAATGATACACTCTTACTACTTCTTAAAAAATTGACTGACCCTAACCACTATGGCCTTGGACATATTATAAGAAATGCTCCATAATAATGATATTAAATTGTTATCTTTTGACAAAAAATATATTAACAGGCACATAGCATCATCAAAAACCCATTGGAATGATCAATGATGACGGACATTTTTTGATTGTAACCAAAAGTATCAAAAAGAGCATTGGTGAGGGTCATTAAAAGTTCATCACTAGAAGTGTCACCAAAGAGAGAATTAGTGATGGGCCTTTAACGAACCTCACCAAAAGTGAAATGTCTTTGGTGACAGACCATAAAGGACCATCACTATATACACTTACAGTGACGGTTTTTAGTGATCAATGATGACGGACATTTTTTGACCATCACCAAAAGTAACAAAAAGAGCATTGGTGAGGGTCATTAAAAGTTCGTCACTAAAAGTGTCACCAAAGAGATAATTAGTGATGGGCCTTTAACGACCCTCACCAAAAGTGTCATTGAAAATGTCTTTGGTGATGGACCATAAAGGACCATCACTATATACACTTATAGTGACGATTTTTTATTGACCGTCACCATATGTGACATTGGTGACGGACCTTAAAGGTCCATCACAAGCATGACCCTCACTAATGTGATTTTTTCTTGTAGTGCCAGAAACAAAATAACGTAGTTTAGATAAGGGTTTTTTGTAACAGATCAACGATATCCACACGTTCAAAGTATGTGCTTGTTCACCTTATGCTCACACACACTCACCCAATAAGCAAAGAAAAGAAACCTAAAACTAACTTAACCAAACTCACTAAATTCTCCCAACATGGGCCATAAAAGAATTTATAGCTTAAGTTAGGATCAAGGGGGTAGGCATCCAATAAGCCACCTTGATCATACTTCATATTAAAACATAGAAGTTATGTATTAAGGGAGCTTCAAATCCACCTACCAACCCATGGCAAAGAAAACCTGAGTGCGGCAGAGATCCGATTCAGAGGGGGTTAGGCTTAGGCATAGTGCGTGCGGTATCAGTTGGGGATACCTGACCTGGCTGATACTTGAAATGTTTGCTGAATACCAAGAAGCCCAAGACTCAAATTCTCATGTGGGATGGTGGTTCTTAGTGGCCAGAAACTAGGTCATCCTTTACCCTATAGGTGATAGTGCAGGAAAGAACCGGACCCTTTACCCTTACCTTGGTGGATTTTATTCGGCTGACTAGGGGCGTCGCTAGCTTTTACGAAACGTTGTGCCAGCACTTGCAAGAAATATTCGCAACGCTAAGTTGCTTTTGAGTGTGTGAGGACACAATAGGTCTTCTAAGTTTTTGAGTATCATACACAAACAAGAAAAAACCACTTTTTTGCTTGATTGAACAAATAGATTAATTTAAAGGGAAAATTTATTTTATTTTCGCTTTTTTTTATGTATGTGGCCATAATTTTGATTTGATCATATACTCTATCCTCTCAAAAATTTTCCAAAACCTAACCTGGTCAACACCCAAACAATCCCAATGGAACCTCGTCAATCTAGGCATATTTTGGATCTCCCCCCATTACCAGGAGGGGTTCTAGATCTTTCGTCATTTAGGCATCAAAGACGGAACACTGCCACCATCATTGGTTCATCCTTCATTGGAGTAGGCATAGTTGGGAGACCTAGTCGATCTCCCAGTTCCACACCACACACCACTCCTCCCTCGACCTCTAGGGGGCAGAGGAGTGCATCCCATTTGGGAAGCCAATTGAATACAAAGCAGGGTACGTGACAGACTAACCCTCGTTCTAACTAGAACTTTGTGTCTTCACACATTGCAATGGCGTCAACTTCCCAGTCACCTTTATTAGCTTTGTTGAATCTACCCAATTTAATGAAGCTAATGAATGACCCCATCACACATAATCCTACATGGCCTCCCATGCCCACGAAGCTCCCTTCGGATATACCAAAATTCGAAGGGAAGTAGGAGGAAGACCGAGGTAATCATGTAATGAACTTTCACCTGTGGTTCTCATCGAATAGTATCATTGAAGAAACTATTCGATTGACACTATTTCAACACACTCTTATAGGAGTAGCCGTGAAGTGTTACTTGGAGAAACCTCCTGCTTCACATGGAACCTGTTGTGTCGTTTCCACCATGTTCCTAACATATTTTCAATTAGCCATTCACCATGATTCGGGAATGGAATTACTGACTCATTTTAGACAAACCCCCACCATCCATATCTCGGACTATCTTCATGAATGGAGGCGGTGTCGCAGTTTATGTAAAGCTAAAGTCGATGATCGGGTCCTCTTAGATTTATTCTTAAAAGCTTTGACGACAGAGATTTCAAAGGATTTGGCACAGAAAAACTTGACATCTAAAGAAGATGCAATCAGTAAATCCCAAAATATTGAACTGATTTATACGCAGTGAGGATACATTTACAACATCCTTCCGAATGCCCCGTGCTTGCAAAGTTATCAAGAAATTTCAATTGCGTCAAACTCTACAGACGGGCTAATTGGGTCAATGACCCAAGGTTACCTATGTAGCAGTAGTCAAAACCTTGGTTACACATATAGTTCTACCCAGAACATGTCTCAACCCAGATTTCGAAGTCATCATATGCCTTAGCAAAATTTGACTAATAGGGTACAAGCATATCTCCAGGGAGGACCATATCCTCTGGCTTAGGGGACCTAGTACGCAAATAGAAACACTGACAGAATAGCTCCCCTCCAACGACTAGGTGCAAACCCGAGATAGTGTTATTCTCAGTCCCCAAAACATGACCCACTTACACAAACCAACACACAGGTGAACTCTGTGCTGCCATCCCAAAACCAACCACATCAGTATAACCAAGAGAACTACCCTCCTAACATGGTGAAGAAAAAATTGAAAAACAAGACAAAAGGGAACCCTAGACAGGGGGGCAACAACTAGCAGCACCCACCACGATCCCAGGTTGGAGGTAACTCCAACCAAAATTGGAACCAGGATCCAAGAAATGACCAATGGCAGAGAAAAATGCCACCTCTTTGAACAAACCATTCTTGTTCAATATATTGTGAGTACGGACACTGTACTCACCACTATCCCAATATCCCTGAGCTGAAGAAGCTACAAAGTAATCAAGGACAAGGAAGATCTTCCCAGAAAACGGATGTGATGCAAGAGCCTTTCCCCCACCGAGGGACAGTCAGCACTCAACAGCAAAACCCAAACGACCCTGGGAAAAGTAGGCATGAAATCTATGTGACTAGAGAAGAGATGTTTTTCCAAACATGGAATCACAACTATGACACCCCACCAGACACCACTACGTTAAGGGCTAGTACTAGTGCACCGACTGCACCTTTGACCATTTCAAATATGCCTATAGAACCATTGCCAAATATTGAAAAGGGACCCAATAGGCAAGTAGGAAAGTACTCCAAAGTAGCCCATAATTATAGCATTGCGGATGATTTAGCTCAATATCTTACTACAATGTCAGCTCTAGAAGTACTGCAGTCATGCTCGAAACAGTGAAAAACCCTACTTTCCATGTTAGGTGATATCAACCCTGCAGATACGCGTCTGATGGCTTTTAACATAAACAAAGCCACCCCCCAGCTTACTTCCATGGTCGCCTTCCAGATACCAGTGTAATTCCATAATATCACTACTCACTGATGTTTTATAGAAGAGGGTTCATCGACATGCATCATGCCAAAAAAAATTTGGCAGAAGTTAGGATCTCCCGAACTAAAACCCTTAGTCATAATGCTTAAAGCATATGATGATCATCGCTCTACCCACGCCAGCCTCTACCAAAATTTCCTGGTCTATTTAGCCAGAAAGATGGTCCACATAGACATTGAAGTCTTCGACACTCACTTGGATTACAATAGACTCCTCAGGTGGAGTTATATGTACGTCATGTCCGCCATAGCTTCCTCCCTCTTCCACATTATGATGTGCCTCCACGAGGACCACATCATTACTGTAGACCAGCTGACACACAGTGAGAAGCATTCCCTAACCAACACAGATGTAATTATACCCTATGTAGATATAGCCTCGGATGGTCTCTCACGGTACTAAAAATATGGCCCTGGCTAATTCAAACCATCATCCGTTCTAGGGTCATTCGTAGGAGATCCTCGCCTTATATGTGAGTCATCACTCGATGTCGTAGGGGCCCTGGTATTCATGATTTCAACATCAAGCACAAAATATAGTCAGTACATAAACTCAAGTAGTAATGACACCAAGGCATCAGCCACTAGAGCCTCTCCAGCATACGCCAACTCCCAAACCCCTTTCCTCTACCCCCCAGCTATCTTCGTTTCCCTATAGGTTCTGTAAACACTAGTATTACACAACATATTGTTGGCATTCCAATTTTAGTACCTTATTCCTCCTTCCATAAGAAGAGCCATCCACGTTACTTCCACAAGATTGAAGCCCCTCAGTCCCGAGGATCCCCCACCCATCCAAGAAACGGTCAAGACCACCCCCGTAAGGGAAGTTCCCTTTGTGAAACTAGTGATCATGGCCAGGAAAACCGAGAAGAGAGGACAGAAGATTGTGACCCTCATCATTCAAGGGGAATCACCAGTCTGTGACATATGTGATGTAATAGGTCATCCTACCCATATATGTCTAGAGTTGGATGAATTAATACCACTTCTTGGCTCCGAAACAGACATCTCGATGTCGCATTCCCGTAAAAAGGAACATACCACCAAAGCTAAAGGCAAAGCGCTACATACCAATCATGCATGCGCTCTTTGTAAAAACTATGGGAACTATACCCACCATTGTCTAGAGATTCTGAAATATAGATATGCCTTACATGCCATCCAATGATCCTATCAAGAGGATCCCTCCATCCATCCTGGTGGCGATGAACCTCGTATCATCCTGTACCTATAGGAAGAGTGAAAATCACCAGAAAGACAACCATTTTTCCCTCCCCCCCCCAAACCATCTTACACCAACCAGAAATAGGGGAACCTGGTTGCCTCAACCTCTTAAGTTATCAGGCACATTGATTAATGTAGACAGCCTGATCGAGTCTTTGACCCAAGGTCACCTAGGTAGCAGTAATCTGTATTTGGGGAGTGACCATGCATGTCAATTTTTCCGACGTCTTGATTGGGTCTTTGACATAAGATCTCCTAGGTAGCAGTAACACCCATGATACTCATAGAGTTACCAACTAGGTAGATTCTGCAGACAGCTTGATCGGGTTTTTGACCCAAGGTTTCCTAGGCAGCAGTAACACCCATGGTACTCAGGGAGTTACCAAGTAGCTAGATTCTGGAGATGGCTTGATCGGATCTTTGACCTAAGATCACCTAGGCAGCAGTAGTACCATTCCCATCGATTCTATAGAAATTTTGATCAGGTATTTTTTTCCAAGATCACCTAGGCAGCAGTAGCACCATGCACATTGATTTTGAAGATGGGTCGATCAGGTCTTTGGCCCAAGGACACCTATGCAGTTGTAATCAATACCCTGGATACTCATACGACTCTACTTATAATGTATCACAAGCTAGCTATCATGAAAGTCACCCCACCATGCATATACCAACCAGGGAAAAGGGAACCGATATCTTCCATTCCCCACATGGAATGGACCAATGCCACAACGTAATGCGTCGGTCAATCTAGTGCAACCCTTCCTAGGCTCATCGCCAACCATACAACTAGGAGAATTATGACAATCCTCGAAATGCTGCAAAAAGAAGCCAAGGAACAAACAAAAGGGAAATCATGGACAGGGGGTATCGCAGAGCTTATAAATGTAGTGCGGGGGCAACCAGCCAGGAATAAAATCTAGGATCCAAGTAACAACTACCAAGGGAAAACTAGAGCTTATAGTATCTTATCACCAGACCGAAAGCAACACTGTGATCATTCACACTCCTGAAAAAATTAATTTTTCAGTGCCAGTAGGTATGCCCTCTCTCATCTTATTTTTTAAAGCTCATGAATTTAAATAATATTTGATAAATAATATGCTTTCACTTGAGGTATTTGTTTTTGCAGGAAAATCTTGAAAAACATCCACAACGCCATCTACTGAAAGTTCCAGAGCAGGTATCATTCTAACCCGAGCATGATAGAGTCCCAGAAAACTCTGCATATCCTGACATCTTTTCTCCATCAGAAATAAACCATACGGTCTTTATATCAGACCATGTTTATCATCACCCCATCCTGCACATGATAAACATCTGCTGTGGTCGGTAGAGCCGAGCCTCCATGGCACCTGTCACCCGCATTAGACCATATCACAACAAAAGTGATGCCATGGCCATAGCACTTCAGTCTTGGAAGCACCTCGTGCCCATTCATCCATCATGCATAAGGTCAAGTTTACCATACAAATTGAAACCCCCTTCCCAGATGACTATGTTGTACAAGTAGATCAAAGGCGCATCACTGCGCCATGCATTTGGCCCACCATACCACCACCAGCATTTTTAGTATGAATCTTAATTACAAGTGTACGGAAAAATACCACTTTAGATATGCATAAAAAATAGCCCTAAAAACAAATATGCCTACCAATATCTTCATATCTTCAATTAGGTGATCACAAAAAATGCTGCAAAAATCTAGATCTTATGCATCAAAGGACATTAAGCAGTAAATAAAAAAGAGATTTACTCCATGCATCCAATAGACAAGACAAGAATATGTTGAATGAAATTTATATTAAGGGCACCTTGGAGGAAAACATAGAAGGATGTTACTAGTTCTCCTCAATGGGATAGGTTCTTGTAGGCCCCCAACACTTCAGATCTAAAATTCCTCTATCTTGATGGTGTAGAAAACCTAGACAAAAATGGAACTCAAAGGGAGCTCACAAGCAAAAAGATAGAAAAATATGACAATGACGGTGGATGAAAGTCAGACCAAAAGTATAGATCTAGAGTGATCTTTAGGCAACAAAAGGTGATGAATGAATGGAAAAACGCTTCTATTTATAACAAAATATTGAGTTATTCTAGATATTGGTGCATAGTTAAAATATTATTAACCAAATCAAGATCCAACTTTTATGGAATATTTTATTATTTTTGTTGGAGCGAAAAGGAATTTGACTTGGGTCAAATCCATTTATTTGTAAATAATAAATAAATAAATGATTTATTTATCATTTTAAGGATGTGGTTGAGTAATAATTAAATAAATAATGATTTATTTAACTGTTTATGAGTGATTTAGTCAAATTTAACAAGGAATATTATTTAAATAAGGTTTAAATAATTATTCCTAGAAAACAATGAGATAAATAATAATCTATCTAATTAAATTTCATGTTTTGGGTTAAATATGACCAAGAATATTAATTAAACTGTTGTTTAACTAATTATTCCTTGAGGAAAATAAAAAAAAATGTGGATTTATCTAATATTTCCTCATGGGGTTTCCCATTTAGACCATAAACAACTTAATAAAGGTGGTTTACTAAGTTATTTTTCATAGTGAAAGAAATTTTAGTTAAGTTAAAATTGGTCTTACATGGTGTACATAGGTCCATATAATAGTAATAGGTTAGATGACCAAAAAATGGTGTAGCAGATTTCCCCCCAACGTGCGAGTGTTAGGAGCTAATCGTATGACTGAAGTACGTTGTAAGAACTCACTAAACACCGAAGGGGAAGTCAAAGAGAGAGTTTTATAAGGTAGACCAAAGTGTTAAAGGAATAGACCTTGAGGATGTGAGACTTACAAGTGTGACAAGTCTCTTTTATGAGTGATTGCCCATGCTATAGGTGGAAAGTGAGGCATACCTATGCCCATCGAGACAAAGTACAAAGAATAATGCATCCAGTAAACAAGGGACTGAGAAAAATAGTACCTACTGGCATAAACATGAGCCAGGAAAAAACATGATAATGAATCCCACATAAATGCTATTCCTGGGATAACAGCCAGGACTTATATAATAATATTTGAGTACATGAGATACAAATACAACCAAAATGCCCCTGTAAATAGGAAAGGGCTTTGAAAATATTACTGATACATGCAAACAAAAAGGTGTTGCAAGCGAGTGAGGCTCACATCATCAAATATATGGAGTTGCATCAAAGGCTGTAATTAAGAGGTCATATGGGCATGTAGGGGGCTACCTGTAGGGCCACCCCCTCATGAGGGTTGAGACATCTCACACATACCTAGTAATCATCGGTATCATCTGTTGCATCACTGAACCATCAAGTATATGGATCTCGATCATGGTGAAAGGAGCTGGAGCTGAGAAACAATCAAGTCAAAGGGCAATAAGGAGTCCCTTTGCCTGATCCAAGGCACCGAACAAGAGTGGAACCTGGAATGAAGGTACAATGCCCTTTAGACCTGTCTTCTGGAATGAATTATCTGATGTCGATAGAAGGAGATCCACCATATGTGAGGCAATAATGGATCCTCAACTAAGGCATGAGAGAAATATTAGAGTGACTGACAGGCTGACACCAGGGATGATGATGAAATGGGGGGTACTAAGTAGTGGATGGACGACATCCCTTGTTAGAGAATAAAGGGAAAGTATGACCTGGCAGGGACTGACACAATATCATGAGGGATAGGGGACAGTGGGACTGAAGGTGATAATGTGCGACACGAGAGAGGAACCAAGCAATGAAGGACGGAGGACTATAGCAGGATACAAATGGACTTAGGATAGACTCCATGGATGTAATTGTGACTCAACTCAGATGCTCTAAACAAGGGCCACTCGATGATGCTACCACACAGAAAAGTTCCAATGTGGACCATAACAACATGAGTACATGATGGCTACTCATGACGAAAATCAACTTGAGCATGGAAAAGTATGAAGGCAAAGTGGTGCCCCAAGTACAACTGTTACAAGTGAAGAAATTTGATTTTGGGGAGCGGTGAAGTTACCCTTCTTGGACGAAATGTGTCCTAGTGAAGTATTGAATCACAAAAATATAACAAATACTCATTTGAGGGCTCAGTGAGAGATTTCCAACAATATAGATGGTTTGTAGAATTAAGCTACGATTTGGTCGCAGCGGGTGAAAGAAAAATCAGGGGTTTCTCTTTTAATATTGTATTTTCCCTCCAAATTCACTTATTTGCATGAGGAGATGTGTTGAATGTAGAGAGGAGAGAAGGCCCTAAATCTTGCGGTGACCATAGCAGACAAACTGGCCGATGGTATCGATATTTTTTAGTTTTAGGTAAGAGGCCTAACCCTACTGTTTCAATTTAGGGAATCAAATTTTCACTGTAGGCCCCTAGAGCTGATGAATAGGCCAGGTCGCACTTTTTGGGGTATGTTCTATGACCTGGGTAGCAGGTACTGGGCATAAAACTCTGACCTATCCCAGGAAATGACCTGAAAAGTGTGAACTATCAAAGAAAGGGGGTTTCAGTGCTATTTTTGGCTGAGATCTGGGATTTCTATGGTTGAGGGGCATAGGTGCCCCCAAGCATGTTGTGTTCACGCCAAAATTTATTTGGAAAAAGGGGAATCTAAACACATTTTAAATGATGTGGTGTGCCATTTGCTTTCGTTATGGTTATGCAGTTTGAGAAAGGGAATGGAGGAGTACCAATCTCTTTTGGTACTACATATATGAAGCAAATGGACTAGGTTTCTCGGTTGGCATACATGGGGTCACTATCCAAAAGAGTGGATTTGGAGATAGTGAACTGGTGCTCTCCTAGAAAGCCCACAGGTTGGTCAACAACAATGTCGAAGGGACTTGGTTGTTGACGTAAGATGAAGGAATGATGAGGGGAATCATCCCTAGAGTGATCTAAAGTGATATAATACTCTAGAGATGATTCTAAATAGGGAAGAATGATGGCACTAGAGTCGACACGTTCAGATGTACTAGGAGAGTTGTGGAAAGTTGATTATCTTCACCTCTCAAAGATGGGTGTCGCCTTACCCAAACATTGGGTGTCAATGTAATGGCCACAAGGTGTATGTGGTTCGACTGCTTGGGTTCGATGTAAGGGGGGATAGCTAAAGTCAAGGGTGGTGACTACTTCAAAAATTTCATCATCGTATTAGAAGATGGGGTGACTGGTGGAAGAAAGACCACTTGATGCGTCAAAGCTGCTTGACTCATCATCATGAGAAGAAAGGTTCGCATGCACATCATCATGGGGGATGACAGAAGAACAAGAAGATAAGGGATCTACCGATGTTGAGCCTAGGGTGATTGCTAAAGGGAGGTCAAGAGAAACAACAAGGGAAGATGCACAGGGAAATTCCACTGAGGGTCTCATGGATGATGATAGGTAGAGGATGGTGGCTGCAGGCTCCATCATCTGGACATCAGGAGGGGGAATGTCAATGGGAGATGGTAAATCCTTAGGCTGGACCGCAGCATACTGTGCAAGTATGAGAGAGGAGGATTGGTTATGTTCAACCTTGTACTCCCGAACTACCTCCAAAGAGGCGCGGTAATGAGTAAGGCAGGGACAATGGTGGGAATAATGGCCATGGAGATCACACAAAGAATAGGGTTGATTGGTGTGAATAATTTTAGGGTTCTTGGTTGCAGTCGAGGAAGAAATAGAGGCTTTAGGGACCATAGACTCAGGGAATGCAACATTAACCATGGGCTTGATATGAGGCAGTTTAGGACAGTTATAGCTGGCATGGCCGATGACATCACACAAAGCACAAGGATTTGGAGGTGGAGGAGGAGCAGGGTTAGTTGGGGCAGCCTTGTCTTTTGATGCTCGCTTTTGAGCTTTTCACTTCTTACCTGAAACGGTCGCAATAGGAGGAGGTTCCTGTTGAGGTGGTTGAGGCACTGTAGCAGTGGGAGAAGTCATGGAGACCGGTTGAACCGAGGTCAAAGAAAGATAAGCTTTAGGTTGACTAGGTGGGGTAGTGGCTAGAGGATCAAGGTATTAGATGGGAATCCCAAGGGTTAAGTTAGGAAGAGAGAGGGTAGCCATGACAGGTACCATGTACACTCCTTGGGGGGGGGAGCTAGGAACAACATCTCACCGGAGGGGTAATGGCTAGGCGGGAAGGCTCTAAGATGGTTAAGGCCTAGAGGAACTATTCTAGGAGGGTAAAGAGGCTCATGGATGCTAGCTGTAGGTGAAGGGCTTGGAGGAGGAGGTCCAGAAGGCTGAATTGAATGGCTAGGATTAGGCTATATAGGGCGAGGAGGCTGCTGACTAGATGAAGTGGGCCGCTTGAGGGAAGCCTGAGATGATTGCATCATGAAAAAATTCGATGAGATGGGATTAGATACAGGAGGAGGAAGACCAGAGAATGTACCAAGCAATGAGGAGTATTTGTAGACTCTGGGTGAGACACTGGGAAAAGGATCAACAATTTTCTTGTTGGCCATTGAAGAGATCATGGACTCAGGGGAGATCTGAGACTTCGGTTCATAATATGTCAATTGGTCAATGGTGAATATCTTTCTATTATGAGGGAAGGACATATTGCGGTGAAACACAATTGGGACAACAGACATCGTATAGGTGTAGCTACAACCCAATAGAATGTTGTAATCTAAAGGGGCATCTATGACCTCTACGTTAACGCAAACAGTCTTTCCCGCAAGAGTAATATAAAAATTTTGGAATAAGCCAATGGGCTAGGAGACATGGCCATCCCATGCTTGGAGAGTGATCAGGGAAGGAGAAAAATCAGGTGATCCAAGTTTCTTTCAAACCAAAGCAGAAATCACATAGGTGGATACCTCCTCATCAATAATGCACCGAGAAACATTGGCGTTCTAGATCTTGACTGGAATTTGGAAGGCGATGGAAGCAGGGAGAGGAGGATGCTCTAACTGGTCTACATGAAAGACAATCAATCGATCATCGGAAGGATCTGCAATGCCCATGGAAGATAGTAGAGATTTTTTTTGTGAAGGGAATGACTGGATGACTTCCAGCATTGAAATGGCAGCAGAAGATTATGCCAAATCATCTACTATACTATACAAATGGGCAGCTTTCCTAGAAGCAACATTTTGTTGTATTAGTCCCTTAGGGATATTTGTATGAACCTCTGCCTTACACTGACTAATCTTTAGGGGACCATTAGGTGTCGAAAGAGGCTTAGTAGAGGCCAAAGGAGCTAGCTCAGGGATAGACGTAGCAGGAGGCTTGTTATACTGACGGGACCGATTCTGAAGATTGATGTCTACAGTTAGAGGTTGATGAAAATTCATCATGAGAATCTGGTAATTGGAGGTACCAGATGGAAGAGGTTGAGTGGCCACTTGACCTTCAGGTGGTTGGGTAGCCACAAATACTTACTAAGGGAAAGGATTAGTAAACACAACTAGTTAACTAGGCGTAGCACTGGGAGGGATAGAAGGGGAGGTTTGCTGTCCTCGCAATGTTTCTTGAGACTCCCAAATCTGATTCATTTGTGGTAAAAGAGGACAATAATACGTGTAATGACCATAAACACCACAATAAGAACAAGGCTTGTTCATGAAAATAGGCATGTCCTGCTTGGGATGAGCACCCTGTTGCTGGTTAGTAGTGTTATGAGCATTTTTTTGAGGATTAGGTCTAGGATTACCAGGAGCAGATTTCTTTTGAGTGCCTTTCCTCTTATTTTTGGAAGCAGTAGGCTTAGTCCCTTCCTGCTGTGCATACACCTTCCCCTGAGTAGGCAGTGGCTACTTTTGCAGGGGTTGAAAATGCAAGGGAGGAGGAGGTGTTAATGTTGGAGGAGTTGGAGCACCAGGCTATGGATACGGATAATAAGGAGGCTGGATAAAATTTTGGTAAACAAGAGGTTGGGCAAAAGGAGGAGGCATGCCATGTCCTGGATACATGCTACTGGGATGGGGATAAGTGCATGATGTGCTGGCCTCCCCCTAAGGAAAACCATAGCCCATCGGAGGCTAAGCATATGGATGAGAGAGAGCTCCAATGATACTCTCGGTGGCGTGAGATGCCCATGGTGCGTTGGCACCACCGGGTCTAGGAAGATCAAGTAGAATGGTATAAGCATAACCCGACCGAGCGTAGTTCATGTCATATTCTAACGCAATTTGGAGAGAAGCTTCTTAAGTTTGAGGGAGATGCGATGCAACATGTTTGCCAATAGGAGGCAAGAGAGATCTAAGGAACTAGTCCATGTAGACATGGTATTTGAAGGTAGGGCCTCCACATAGGCTCTTTCTTCTCTGCCATTCTTGGACATGATCGGATAGGTGGGTCAAAGACGATTGACAGAAAGAATTCAAAAGTTCGGTACTAATGTCATAATGAAGAGGAAGCTGGAAATAAGACAGAAAAGTTGAGCAAGAGTCCCAAAGGTGGTATGAGAGGATGAGGCTTGATCAACGTACTACTTAGAAGCTTCTCCTGTAAGCGTACGTTGGAACAATTGAAGATGGACAAAATCATTGGTAATGGAGTTAGACGAACACCACATGTGGAAAGATCGAACATGATTTGTAGGATCTTATCCAACAAGGCTTTCAAACTTAGGGATGTCGGAAGGGAGATTGGTTGGCATAGTAGGCCAACTAGCATGATGGTGTATAGGGTCATTTATTAACTGGTCAAAATTAGGAATACTAAGGCGTTCTATATAGTGAAGCAAGGGAGCAGCTAGGATAGTTCCTATTGCGGTCCCACTAGTAGTATTCCTAGCATTAGGACTAAGTCTACCACTAGTGTTAGGTCCTGAACCAGGCATGGTGAAGGTGACAGGAGGAGAATCGGGGGTGAAATTAGAAGGAGAACTCAATGAACTAGAAGAAGATTAAGAGTGCGGACTCGATGGAGGACTAACTCGAATCCTATGGGGAGGTGTAAGTCTTCCTACTGGAAACTGAGGATGAAGGCCAAGAAGTCTCCAGGATAAATGCCCTTCTTTCACAATGGTGATGACACAAACACGGCACAAAGAAAAAAAAAGAGACCATCAAGGGCAAGGAGGTGTAGGATCAATTGATTACAATGTCGAAACAAGGGCAAAGAGGTGTAGGATCAATTGATTTCAATGTTTTAGTGTCTTTTCTTGGCAGTGTTAACCAAGCTCTTTATCGCTTAGGGTGTGTGTGCAAAGTGTGTAAATTTTAATTCTTAAACTGAGACGTTTGTAGAGAGAAAGAAAAAGTGTGATGTCTAACTGTAAATAAATGTGCAGATAATAGTATATGAAACTGAAATAACAGTAAATAAATAGCTAATAATGCAATAATCTAAACCCAAGAAGGCGAGCCTCTCAACAAGTAGTCTGTATGTGGGAAAAAAAATAGTCAAAACACACCAAAATAGGAAATAGATCTAAGGTTGGGAGGGATAGGGATCTAAAGGTGAGATCTGCTGGAAAGTGGTGCAGAAAAAAAATCAAAAATCAAAACAAAAACTACTGTAAATGAGGTGAAAATATATTTCCTGGAGGGAAACGAAGTGGAACCTAGAGAAAAACTCAAAGAAAACTAAATGAGGTGATTTGGATGGATAAAGAGTCAATCTAAAGCGGATCTGAAGGTGAGGTATCAGATCTGAAAAATGGCTGAACACTATGAAAATTTCAAACAACCTACAACAGCTAAAAATCTTCCACTCAAAAGTGGAGGGTACTGAAGCCCTAGGGGGCTAGGTTCCCACTTATTTGAGTAAAATAGAATAGGTACAGGTCCAAAACAGGTGGAGATGGAGGTCAGAAAACCTTGAATAGAGGCCTAACCAAACCTAGAAAATTTTCAGAAAAAACTCCCGCAAAAAGTCCAAGTCGCAGTTTCTGACATGTTTTCTATAGGGGTCACAATTCTTGGGTTGAAAAGTGCATCCTGAAGCTCCAGGTTGCATGTTTAGAACCAAAAAGTGCAACCTACACTTCTGGAACTCTCGGTAGCAGATTTAAGAAAAAAGTGTCGTCTCAGCTACGGCTGATGTCTTTCACCTATGCAATAGGTTTGAAAACACACCGAAGTTAGACTTTTTAATGTCTTAGGATTTTATAGGTTAAAAACAACATCAAGAAATTAAAAAACAAGAGGCTGAAGAGAAATCCCAGGGTTTGAAGCAGCTGGATATGCATGGATCAAAAAAACAATAGCGGTCGTAATCGTAAACCCGTTTGGAATCACCGGTTGTTACTATGAATCTTAATTACAAGTGTACAAAAAAATACCACTTTATCTATGCATAACAAATAGCCCTAACTATAAATATGGCTGCCAAAATTTTCAAATCTGCAATTAGGCGATCACGAAAAATGCTGCAAAAATCTAGATCTATGCATCAAAGAAAATTAGGTAGTAAATAAAAATGAGATTTACTCCATGCATCCAATAGACAAGACAAGAATATGTTGAATGAATTTTATATTAAAGGAACCTAGGAGGAAAACATAGAAGGATGTTACCAGTTCTCCTCAATGGAATAGATTCTTGTAAGCCCTCAACACTTCAGACCTAAAATTCCTCTCTCTTGATGGTGTTGAAAACCCAGACAAAAATGGAACTCAAAGAGATCTCACAAGCAAAAAGATAGAAAAATATGAAAATGATGGTGGATCAAAGTCAGACCAAAAGTATAGATCGAGAGTGATCTTTAGGCAACAAAACGTGATGAATGAATGGAAAAACCCTTCTATTGATAACAAAATATTGAGTTAGTCTAGATATTGGTGCATAGTTAAAATATTATTAATGAAATCAAGATCCAAATTTTATGGAATATTTTATTATTTTTGTTAGAGGGAAAAGGAATTTGATTTGGGTCAAATCCCTTTATTTGTAAATAATAAAGAAATAAATGATTTATTTATAATTTTAAGGATGTGGTTGAGTAATAATTAAATAAATAATGTTTTATTTAACTATTTATGAGTGATTTAGTCAAATTTATCAAGTAATATTATCTAAATAAGGTTTAAATAATTATTCCAAGAAAATAATGAGATAAATAAAAATTTATCTAATAAATTTTCCTATTTTGGGTTAAATATGACCAGGAATATTAATTAAACTGTTGTTTAACTAATTATTCCTTGAGGAAAATCAAACAAATGTGGATTTATTTAATATTTCCTCATGGGGTTTCATGTTTAGACCATAAAAAACTTAATAAAGGTGGTTCACTAAGTTATTTTTCACAGTGAAAGCAATTTTACTTAGGGTAAAATTGGCTTTACATGGTGTACTTAGGTCCATCTAATAGTAACAAGTTAGATGACCAAAAAATGCTCTAATAAGCATAATCCCATATGCGATACTTTTTCATCCGCTTCATCAACCCCGCACATGAGACAAACCAATGGGACCCCCACCCCTAGCAAAATACCTTCCTCACAACATCAATGAGAGAACACTTTCATGTTTTGGGGTACCCATCTCTATGTTTTGTACAAACCAAAAACTATTATTTTATTGTTTTGGTAATTGTACAAAGGCTGCAAACGGTTCACTTCGCCCCTCCACCCTCTAATTTCATCTTTTCTCCCATGGCAGCAGCCCATAATCCCCCTTGTTTGAGTATTTCATCCCCACGCACACCCCATCTTTACAATCATAGCCGGTTTGCACTTGCCCTGGAAGTCCTACCGACCCCAGGGATTTTCCCCTTCAAAAATAACTATGACTACCACCAAGTTGCTTAAGTATACTCTGACCTTGAGCCACTGAATTCCCATCATTAGTTTTCAGTCGCCACTCGCCAACATGACTATATTGAACCCATCACATCAAAATCCCCCGCCCCTCAGGTCGGCAACCCATCGTCCGGTTGAGGCTTCCTTTTTGTCGACTTCAACACCTTCATTCCAAAAAAGAAGCGGTACCTTGGATCACCCCTTGCCATGCAAAGGGGCATCCTTGGGTGGCACTGTGGGAGACATCATTGTCCACCACTATCATTTATCCTCCTGACATTAGACTATGACAAAAAATTTCATGTCAAGATGGTCTCGTACTTTACAACCATTGCACTTCGATCAGATCCGTCGAAGACATGTGCCTCCATAAGAGTCTCTGCCAATAATAATTACATGGGAATGTCCTAGAAAACACCTATGAGTACATTGCACAACTATATGCCATACAAATTTTATGCATATGGGTACCACATGCCAGCTATTTTCAAATAAAAAATTCCCCTGAGGGCGTCAATAGTCGTCGTCAACAACCACCAGCATCACTACCATAGTAGTGACACAGATAGAACATGTATTTGTCAATTTTGTTTAACTAGCCATAGCATCACAAGCATGGGACATGCCTGCCTTGTTGAAATTTTGTATATGTATTGTAAATTGTATTTTCTTGCAGGGATCCCTTAGACATGGTCATTCTTGGAATCGGTATAGGGTGTTTTCAACTCCAAAGCTTCAAACTGGTCTCACTCTCTCTCTCTCTACGCACGATACAGAAAATAAAATATAATGTATTTCGGCTATACAGTCCTTCCTAGACCTCACACATTAGGGGGCAAATGTTAACACTAGAAAATAGTACAGCAGAAAATGACATTAATTACTGTCAAGCCAAAGGATTTACATGGCAGGAAGACATTATGGAATCTTGAAAGTATTTAAAATCTCTAAGGTTTTGAGAAAATCAAATTTTAACTAGTCTTAAATGCTGATTGTGCACATTATCCTTCGAGAAGAGTGCCTTTTGCATACCTTTTTTTCTGATAAGCGCACATTCCTGAAAGTGGAAAAATGTCACTCTCCGAGACCACACAAATCAAAGGACAAGTTACTCCTTACATGAAGCCACCTAAGGACAGCCACCGACACCTCCTTAGACACTTTGTGAGCACATAATGGAATATTTGGAACACACAATGGAATCATACCTCTCCCTTGGGTCACCATCCACCATGAATGAAGGGAGGGAAGGAGGATTTGAAATCCCCTATATAAAGCCACCATGAGATAAAGAATGGGTGATCACATTGTTATGTTGGCTAGAATTGCCCAAGAAATACCAATAGTGTGCGACCCAGAGCTGGAGATAGAGGGGACTCAATTGTTGGCCATCCAACAATCTTAGTCCAACACAACAGAGAGAGAGGGATATTGCACTGAGGCGAGCTTGAAAAACAACATCCTTGCATCAGGACCTAGAACCATTGTCTAAGGTCCCTTTGGAAAGTGGGTAAAATTTTTCTTCATATCAAATGCTTAATAAGAAGGGGCCTAGAGCCACCATTTGAATTATTATCGTTTGACTCTCTTTAGTATATTATGTATATTTATGTTTTAGTTTTAGTTTAATTTGAGTATACATTTGCATGCTTTTTCCTCTATATTGTAGGCTTATGAACTCCACCACTTTCTGCCTGTTACCAATAGTTTAAAGGGGTAAACCACACCCCTTAAATATATGTGATTTTGTACATCTGCGCACCAAATCCACCACAAGAAGGTCTCAGAGGTGGGAATTCGAAGCTAGCAAGGTGGAAAATCATTTGTATGAATCCTCACTCGATAAATGAGATAGTTTTAGAGTTATAATTGGGGGGCGGGGGGAATGTTATTTGACACTACCACTATTGTAAATTTCTATCATCAGTAATATAGATAGACTGTGTTTCTTCTTCACCGTAGATTCTTGGAATGTTTCAATGAGCTTATGTTTTATGTCTCTCTTTATCTTACCTAAAGTATCATGAGGTTGAATTAATCAGAATTTATGTCACACATGCTTTGACTTCCTTTTAACATTGAGCTACTGAATATTTCTGTCTGTTAATATTGTCCCTCTTACTGACTCCATGAGCCCAATGGTAGTCGAATATATCTCATTCTTCACCTGCAATCACATACGCTAAAACACTCATAGAGTTAGCCATATGTTTAAAGACCTAATTGAGTGAATCCTTTGATAATTTGAGAGAGCCCTCTTAGAATGAAGAGGCTAATCTTCAGTTAAAATATGGTTTGAAATAGTTATCCAAGTTGACGATTGAAGCAGCCCAACAGGACTCAATTTGGTTATAACATTTTGGTGCCATTGTCGGGGACCAAAGCTGTAAATTTTTCCTGGGAAGAACGACAAAGTTTGAGTTCTAAGGTCTGAGAGGAGTAGACACTTAGGCACATATTGGCTGTATTTCTACTCTGGCGACTCCACACATCAAATAATCAATTAAAATTTTACTCCACTCATTGAATATTATTAGCTTGATGAAGTTCCAAGATTAGTTACATTGCAAGAATAAATGCCAGGTATGTCCCTATCAATTGGTCTCACATCCCTAGTTTTCCAAATCCTATGCCAAAAGTCGATTGGTTAACTGATCTTCCCATATTTAAAGATGAAAATAAAGGAAACACTTATGTTCCCTTGGTTAGATTCCATATGCATGTACGAAAAATTAAGGTTCAGTTCCTTGAGGATTGTCTCATGAAGATGTTTATGGTCACTTTAGAAGGAAAATCATGGTCCTGCAAAATGGTTCTTTATATTCTCTTGCTGATTGCCATGTTGCATTTTATGAGATGTATAAAGAATGTCATTATTCATTATTATTGTTCAAAGGATGTTGTGAACATTGTATGAGTTTTATTCAATATTTGGAGAATTGTTATGAATATGATGAGTTAATGGATGAGGAAAATTTATACGCCCTTCATGATAATCCCTTTCATCACCAAGAAGAAAGGGTAGCCTCTCCCTTGGATGAAAATAAAACTCAGCAGGAGTTTATTTATGACAATCATGCTAGATCCTCTGAGTTTGATGAAAAATTGCAGAAGACTTGTCATTATTTTGATCATCGGGGATATGAGAATAATTTTCAATAGCAAGAGGAAATACTAGAAGATAATTGATATAATTCTTAGGTAAAGGAAGAATTTTGTTATGTCATTCCTTGCATCATCTTACAACAAATGAAGAAATTTTTGAAAAGAAAATTTTCAACAATCAAATGAGTATGTGTGTTGAGTCATATGAAGAATTACCTCTAGAAGTTCCTGTGGTACATGCTAAGGAAGTTCCTTTTTAAAGTTTCCAAGAATACTCCAAGTTTTTGTTTCTCCCAAATGAAAATAATGATCAACAAAATTTTTCTTTTTTATTCGAGAATGGTCACAAGATTTATAAAGAAAAATATGAACAAGGAACACCATTAAAGGATCATATTTACTCACATTTTCTTGTTGATGAACAATAATTATTCATGCATACTCTCAAATATTCTTTCGCAGCTCTTCTAGAATCTTCTATAAAATTGAATTTCAATATGATTTTCAGTTATGTAGACAAATTCAGACAGTGCAACAAGTTGTCATCTCACAGGGATGGTTTTATGATTAGAGAAGTGGAATGTTCGTTCCAATGTAGTACTCAACTTCTCGATTAGCTTCATTGGAAGTGTGAGATCACT
Source organism: Pinus albicaulis (assembly GCA_034641835.2). Lineage (NCBI taxonomy): Eukaryota > Viridiplantae > Streptophyta > Pinopsida > Pinales > Pinaceae > Pinus > Pinus albicaulis. Next base: position 604,644,692 of record CM076575.1, on the reverse strand, counting down.
TGGTTTTCAGTTATGTAGACAAATTCAGATGGTGCAAAAAGTTGTCATCTAATAGGAATGGTTTTATGATTAGAAAAGAAGAATGTTCATTCCAATCCCATACTCAACTTCTTGATTGGCTTCATTATAAGTTTGAGATCACTTGATTCAGTTTTTATTCTAAGGAAGTACAGTAGGATCATTTATATATAAATAATCTTGAATATCAAGAATTTTTTCAGTTTCAATTTTAAATTCAGTATGTGTACTTTCAGTTCTTTAGCAACTACTGGTTTTTTCAATGCAAATGTTACAAGTCAGATCAGGTTGCAAGTTTTCATTTTTAAGATAGGAGTAGCCCAATGGAGGTGGAACTGGAAATAATTGTTATTTGTTGTACCACAGGGGCACACCATCCCAAGTGGAGCCACTATTATCACTCTAATTTTTTTTTTTTTATAGGGTCAGCATAAGCTTCACCTTGTCTCATTAGGTTATATCATTCATTCGATGAAAAATTCACTTAATCATCTTTATTATAGGTCATAGGCACTTCATTAGTTTTGTCATTACGGTCATATCCATAATAATCCACCTTGGGTTCACTTGCATAGTCATCAAATAAAAAAAAATATCCAATTGTCTATTTTTTCACAGTTTTGTAGAGAATACAATGCAAAATAGGTTGATTTCTCTATGAAACTACCTCACATTTTGTAGCAAATCTGAGGATTTATTTGTTTTTTGACTTTTTTAGTAGTAAAATTCAAGTGAAGTTTATGGGAAAACAAAGAAGCACTCTAAGAGAATCAGAGAGCTTATTGTCAATAACACATCACATAACATTAAAATATTTCATGTTTCTCCAAGGTGCTACAACTTGGGAGATTCAGAGATGTCTTTCGGCACTATTTTCAGAATGCAGAATTTTCCTCTTTTATACATTTTAAGTGAATCCAGATTCTGGATAATTGGAGATGGTTTTCAAAATCCTAAGAGAGTTTTTTCTCCAGAACATTTTGATTTTCAAAAACCTCCTCTCATTTTTCAATATCTATAAAGGATGGGGAGATAAGAACTCATCTTTGAACCCTATTTTTTCAGGAAAAACATAGTCATTTTATTGGTAAATTAACTTGCTAAAGGTGAAAATGATGCTTTTTGAAGAAGGTAAGAGGAATTTTGAACCAATTTTTCCTTATCATCTTTAATCATATCAATTTTTAGACCTACAAGTGAAATTTTAATGAAAAATGGATAATTTTTAATTTTATCCATAATCAGGTAGTTTTGTAGCGATTTCCAGGTTTGAAGGCCGAAAAACAATACGAAATTTCTGAAGAATGTTTTTTGTCTTTAAGTTTAGTTTTATGGAGAACTAAGGAGTGAAATTTTTTTAATTTATCTTATTAGCCCCAAGGAATATCCTCCAATATTTAGAAAAGTCAAAGGTTTTACAAAAGGTGGATTATGGAGTTTGCTACGAAATGAGCGCTATGAAATTTTTGTAGATGATTGTTTTAGCAGTCAACTTCAAGTTTTATTTCTAACCAAAGGAAAATGGATTTTGGAACTCTGAAATAGTTATTTCTTCATCACAGGTCCATCTGCAAAAACCTCTCTTAGTTTCTGCAAATCCATCGAGGTTTGGAAATTATAAACTCATATTTGATGCCTATTTTTTAGAATTTTCACTAACGACATTTGTGAAAAAATTGTAAAATTCGACTTGGAGGAGGTCTAGCTCAACATCCACGTGGAATAATTACACATAAACACTAATATACACTTATAAAATTATTTGGTTGAAGGAGATAAGGGTTATTAAATGGATTTTTTGAACTATTAATGAAAGAAGAGTCCTTTTTGTATTCAAACTCTGCCAAACAGAAATAACCCTAGGAAGTCTCCAAGTGATAAATCATGTTTGAAATAGGTCTTTGAGGTGAGAATTCAAAGCTATAAAGGTGGAAAATCATTTTTTTTAAAACACATACAGAATAGATGAGAAAGTAAACACACACAAATGGAAACATAAGCATTAGTTGCATATTACCATTGATATGATGTGCATTTATAATACAATGAGGTGACCCTTGGATTCCACATTCCAAGGTCACTTCGAATACTTTTCTAATAGTTCAGCTTCCACACATACCCATAGAGAATTAGAATTCCAACATTCCCCCCTTAATCCGAATGGGTATGTGCGAGTCAAAGAGGAGAGTTGTAATAAAAATATACAAATTATGCATGGCAACAGTTAGGCTGAATCAGATCTCTGAAATGTTGGTGTAAAGAGGTGGTTAAAGGATGACCACCAACACTAGAACGCAACACTTATTGCAGTTCTTAGAACTCTTCCAAAACTAGTAAGAAGCTGAGGGCTTCTACTAGAGGAAGTGTCCCTCATATTTTAAGAGGGATACCTTCAACCTAGAAGAAGAGAGGTCTACAACTTGTGATCATTTAAGGATGACCACCAACACTGGAATGTTTAATGCATTTCCTGGAACTCTTCCAAAGCTAGCAAGAAGCTCAACCCTTCTGCTAGAGGAAGTGTTCTGAAAGAGGAAGAATATGAACCTCACATAGATGGTTTAAGGCTATCCACCAACCAAACGCATGTTCATCGGCATCCGTGTCTCTGGCTACAAATTTGAATCTAGAATGACGAATTGTGGCTTAGGCTCACTTGAACTGCTATTTTTTTTGCTACAAAATTTGAATTTGGAATGAGATATTGTGGCTCAGGCTTGCTTGATGTGGCATCAAAGCTTGTATATGACCACCTTTTGCCCCCCTGTCAGGTACAAGGTGAGATGATGGTGAAAAGTCAACTACAATATTGTTCAATATTCGAGAACAAGTTCTGACATGCGACTTAAACATCTTCTTTCCTCTTGATGCACATTTCCAAGAAGTGATCCATCCAATATGAATCTTTGTTCTTGCAAGGGGCTTATTTTTGAAGAAAATACCACTTGGCCCCTCACCATCCTCCTTATTTGCGACATCATTTGGTTCAGATCCTGGGATAGTAATTCATTAACACTCTGAAAGGAAACAAACAAGGGGACAAATTCTTCACACTAGTAGCACGATTTTCATTTTTATGAAGATCGGTGTCCAACAATGTGTATGAATCCTCACTCTATAAATGATACTTTAAGAGTTGGAATGCGGGGGAGAATGCTCTTTGACACTACCACTATTGTAAATGTATATCATCAGTAATATAGATAGACTATGTTTCTGCTTCACCTGAGATTCTTTGAATGTTTCAATGAAATTATGTTTTATGTCTCTCTTTATCTTACTTACAGTATCTTGAGGTTGAATTACTCAAAATTCATGTCACACATGCTCTGACTTCCTTTTAACATTGAGCTATTGAATATTTCTGTGTGTTAGTATTTTCCTTTCATTAAACTATTAAAAGCCTCAGCTTCCACAAGTAGATTCATTTGTCACTAAATTCCTTCATACCGACTTCATGAAACCAATGGTAGTGAAATCTACCCCATTTTTTACTTGAAATCATATACACTAAAAGACTCATAGAGTTAGCCATATCTTTTAAGACCTAATTGAGTAAATCCTTTGATAATTTGAGAGAGCCCTCTTAGACTGAAGAGGCTAATCTTTAGTTAAAGGTTGTTTTGAAATAGTTACTCAAAGTTGACCATTGAAGCAACCCAACAGGACTCAATTTGGTAATGACATATAGAAAGAAATTTTTAGGTCCTCATATTGCTAGTATATTTCCTTATTTTTATTACTGTAGCCCCCATATTATTATTATTGTACACCTGTATCCCCCATATCGTTATTATCATTTGCTTACATTATTATTGTTAGGTCAAATAGGATTATATTGTGACCCCATGGACTCCTATATATAGAAGGAGGTTCTGTCATTTGTATCATCCAAGAATTGTTCATTTATGTAATGTATTGGAGGTTTCCCCCTCGAAGTGGCTAATTTATAAGGCGTTTATCTCTCTTTTCTTCTATTTTTGAATCTGGTTTCATAACATCTGGTATCAGAGCTTTGGATTCTAGGGTTTCACTACTCCAAACAGGTCATCATTTCATTTTCACTATAACTTTTTTTTTACAAATATTTAGAAGCCAAAATGTTTACAGAGCGAAATAGAAATCCCGAGGAACGTCCCGTACAAATTTTAGATCTTGTTTCACAACATTTTCGGAGATATGATATATGGAAGTTACATTTTTTTAGGCTCCTGAATTTGACCTAAACATGTCATCATGGAATTTTAACTACAAATTTTCTTCTACTAAGGTTTAGAAGCTGGAATTTTTACAGAAAGAAGAAAAAATATTGAAGAAATTTTTGTACAAATTGCAGATCTTGGTTCACAAAATTTTGGGAGATATGATTTGTACAATTTAGTGTTTTTTTAGGATCCTGAATTTCATAGCAAAGAGGTGACCTTAGGAAAAACGTGATAACTCTCTCTCGGAGCATCGGATTGGAATTCTGTAAAATGTGACTGCAATTACATGGAATAGAGCTTCCTATGTATCAATTTCAGAGCTAAAGGAGGAAATAGTGAGACATAGCATGTCGTACAAGTGCACTCTACAGAACCAGTCCATAATTAGGTCATTGTGGGAGATTTGACATAACGTTTTCTGGAAGTATCCAAATAAGGTCATACCTATGGCATTTGAAATAAGACTAAGAGGGATACTACATTATCAAATTTAAGATACTGAAGATCCAAAATTATAGAGATAATTCAGTTTCAATATCGATCTCCTCAAAAGCAAGAGAAAGGTGTGTATTTTTTTCAAATTTCATAACTCTTGCTTAAAAAAATAGTTTTAGTGATTTCAAGGGCATATTGAGCATAGATATCAATATTGGGTTCTAAATTCCCCCCTATAAATAATTCAACACCGATTAATACCTTATAATACTCTACTATGACTCATGAAGATGAAGAATTGAAGCATGATCTATCAAAATTACAAGAGCAAGTGCACCAAATTTTTCTTTCGCAAAGAGCAACAAAAAATGAAATGGAAGTTTTGAAGAAAGGCATGGAAGAAAAGATGGATCGTTTGAAGAATAATATGTATGGTTTGAAGAAATGAGTAGAAGCTAAGATGGATGGAATGGAAGCTGGCATGGAAGCTAAGATGGATGACATGGAAGAAAAAATGAAAGACAACATGGAAAACATGAGGAATGATATAAAAGGAAACATGGAAGGTTTGAAAATTTTTATACAAGAAATGTTTCCTAATGGCGAAAAGATAGTAGAGGAAACTCATGATGAGAAAAAAAAAAAAAATTTAATCGTGATTTCATAAACTCTAATGTTGGAGGGAAGAACCACCATATTCCAAAGATGGATATGAGAAAGTTTGATGGCAAGGATCTCGTAACAAAGATACTACATATAGAGCAACATTTTGCTCTCAATAATGTTCAAAACAAAAAATAAGGTATGCATTGCAACTTTACGTTTAGAACAAAATACATTTGTATGGTATCGATGGCTTTTCTCCCATAAAAAAAAATTCACTCGGTCAATTTTTACGGAGGAAATGACAGTACATTATGAGGATACAAAGAGCAACACCTTCTTTAGCCAATTGATAAATCTCAAACAAAAGGTTTCAATGGTGGAGCACATTGAGGACTTCCAAAAATTTAATATAACGGTAACTGATATTCTAGAGGAACATAATATTGGTGCCCTCATAGGGAATTTAAAGGATAACATCCAACATGAAGTTCGAGTTTCGGAACCAGATTCATTGGAGAAGTCATTCAAGTTGCCAATAAAAATTGAAAATAAAATTATGGCGATAAGGAAACCTACCACTCACATCTATAAAGATGGAAGTGTTGCTACTCCTAGACTTCCACAACCTACGAGGTTGACACCACAACAATTAGAAGATCATAAGTGTGCTGAGAAGAAATTATTTTACATAGATTGTGAAGAGGAGGAAGAAAATGAACAAGAAACTTCAAAAGAAGAGAATCTACACGAGGAAACAACCTTAGAACAAGAAGAAATGAGTCTGACCATATGATGTAATGCATTGGTAGGAATTACAACTCCTCCAACTCTCAAGCTAGAAGGACATGTCAAGAAGAAAAAGGTAATAGTGTTGATTGATTTGGGTAGTACCAAAATTTTATTCATTGTAAGGTGACCAAGGAATTGAATTTCTTCCTATACCGAACACTAGAATGTCAAGTGATGGTTGCAAATGGAGGAACTATAAATTTCTTCAGAAAATTCCATAATATCAAGCTAACCATGGTTTAATATGTATTTCATAGTGAAATTCTTTCCATTCCAATGGGATGTGCTGATGTTGTACTAGGAGTACAATGGTTATAATATTAGGGGACGGTAGCTTTTAATCTTTAAAATTTTTTCTTGAATTTTTTTCGAAAGGAAATGAAATAAAACTACAGGGTATCGCAGGGAAGCCAGGAAAGATAATAAGCTCCAATTTCATGGCAAAGCTTCTAAAGAAAGAACAACGAGGCATAATTGCAAAAATATTCTCACTAGAAGTACCAACATCAAAATCATCTATTTCTCCAGATCTCCAAAAAGTCTTGGACAATCATTCCAAGGTGTTTGAAACTACCTAAGGACTCCCACCTATTCATGATGATCATCATGCTATTCATTTTATTCTAGGAAGTGTTCCTCCAAACATCAGGCCTTACAGATATCCTTATGTCTAAAAGAGAAAAATGGAACATATGATTGCAGAAATGTTAGAGGCTGGTATAATTCAACCCAGTCAAATTTCTTTCTCTACTCTAGTAGTATTTTTGCAAAATAAGGACGGATCATGGCGTATGTGTCCAGATTATAGGGAGCTCAATAAGCTCACTATTAAAGATAAATTTCCCATTCCCGTGATTGATGAATTATTGGATGAATTACATGGTGCAATTGGTTTTACCAAGTTGGATATTTGTTCAGCATAACATCAAATTAGAATGAAGACTGAAGATATTCCGAAAACAACATTTCGAACTCATGAGCGTCATTATGAATTTTTGGACATGCCTTTTGGCCTTACCAATGCACCTTCTACATTTCAAGGCTTGATGAATTCCATTTTCAAACCCTTCCTTATAAAATTTGTGCTTGTATTTTTTGATGACATACTAATCTACAACGGGTCTTGGAAGGATCATGTTGAACATGTTGAGAGGGTGCTCAAATCATTGGAGGAGAATCAATTATATGCAAAAATATCCAAATGTTTCTTTGGAGTACAAGATGTGGAATATCTGGGTCATATTGTATCTCACTAGGGTGTTAAGGTAGACACTAACAAAATTAAAGGCATCAAGGAATGGAAAGTCCCCACAACCATAAAGCAGTTGCGATGATTTCTTGGGTTAATAAGGTATTATAGAAATTTTGTTAAGAATTATGGGAGAATAGGATCACCTATAACAACATTATTGAAGAAAAATGCATTTTCATGGACTCTTCAAGCAACTAAGGCCTTTGAACATCTTAAAGAGGAAATGTGCATAACGCTGGTCTTAACTATGCCAGACTTCACAAAAACATTTATTGTGGAATGTGATGCCTCAGGAAATGGAATTGGCCATGTTTTAATGCAAGAAGTAAGACCTGTTTCTTTTGAAATTCACCTAATCAAAGAAAAGTATTTATAGAAAGGTATTTATGAGAAGGAAATGTTGCCCATACTACATGCACTAAAGAAATGGCAACCTTACCTAATGGGAAGGCACTTAAAGGTAAAAACTGATCATGATAGTCTTACACACTTTTTGGAACAAAGACTATCTTGAGAAGAGCAACAAAAATGTGTCACAAATATGTTGGGTTATAACTTTGAAATCATCTACAAAAAAGAGAATCTAGATGTTGTTGCATATGTACTGTCAAGAAAGGACGAAGAGGTCGAAGCATTGCTTTGTGCAATTTCTATTATCCAATCATATTGGATAACTGAAGCATGGGATGAATGGAAGAAGGATGAAGAAGTGTGGACACTCATTCAAAAGTTGCAACAAGATCCTAGTACATATGATACATTTATTTGGAAAAATGATTCCTTATGGTACAAAGATCGATTATATCTTTTTAAGAATTCCCAACCAAAACAAAATATTATTTTGGAATTGCACACTTCTCCTTTAGGAGGACACTCAGGGTTTTTAGAAGCTTAGCACAGGGTGAAGAAAGGATTTTTTGGGATGGCCTTAAATCTGATATTCAAGAGTTTGTGGGAGAATGTTTAGTTTCCCAGGAAAATAAAGTTGACACAATTAAGACCTCGGTTCTTCTACAACCTTTATCCATTCCAAGTTAACATTGGGAGGAGATTTCAATGGATTTTATCACAAGTTTACCTCAGTCCGAAGGAAAGAGTTTCATCATGGTGGTAGTTGATAGACTTACCAAGTATGCACATTATTGTGCATTATCTCATCCCTTTAAAGAAAGTACAGTTGCTATTGCATTTATGGAAACAATTCAAAAGATGTATAGACACCCAAATATTATGGTAAGTGACAAAGATTCCATTTATACAGGAAATTTTTGAACGAAATAATTTTATTTTTTGGGTACTCGACTAGCTCATAGGTCATCTTATCATCCTCAATCCTATGGTAAAACTAATATAGAGAATAAATTTTTGGAAGGTTATGTTTATTGTTTTGTATATGATGAACAAACATAATGGGTCAAGTGGTTACCTCTAGTTCAGTGGTGGTATAACACTTCCTTCATACTACAGCAAAAATGACCCCATTTATGGAACTTGATGGATATCATCCACCATCCATCACATCATATTTAAGAGAAAATTATTAGGTGCAAGAAGTGGAAGATCACATCGAGAATCAACAGCAAGTTCTCCAACTCTTAAAGGCTAACCTAAATTTGGCACAAAATTGAATGAAACAATAGGAAGATCAACATCACAACGAGAGAGTTTTGATGTAGGAGACTGATTATTTTTACAGCTACAACCATATAGAAAAATGTCCCTCAAGAAAGCTAAGAAGGATAATAAATTATCACCAAAATACTATGGTCGTTAGAAGGTGTTGTAAAATATTGGTATTATGGAAAACAAATTGGAGCTTCCTACTTCTTTGTGAGTGCATCCAGTTTTCCATGTTTCATGCCTAAGGAAGGTTATAGGTGAAAAAATTTCAGTTCAAAAAATACTGACAGAACTTGATGAGGAAGGAAAAATCATATTTGAACCTGAAACAGTCACGAAAACAAGAACTCCACAGCTACGAAATCGATCAGTTTCAGAGTATCTCATCAAGTGGAAAAACTTACCCACTGAAGATTCTACATGAGAGGATGCGAATTTTATACAGAAGCATCCAAAGCTACTCAAGCGTTGAGGAAAACACTTTTTTGAACAAGAGCCGCATGTTAGGTCCCCATATTTCTAGTCTAGTCCCTTATTGTTATTAGTTTAGTAGCCTTATTGTTATTTTTGTACCCTTGTAACCTCCATATTGTTATTATTGTTCCCTTACATTATTATTGTTAGGTTGGCTAGTATTATAGTGTGAGCCCATGGAGTCCTATATATTGAAGGAGGTTATGTCATTTGTATCATCCAATAATAGTTCATTTATGTAATGTATTAGAGGTTTCCCCCTTGAAGTAGCTGATTTATAAGGCATTAATCTCTCTTTTCTTCTATTTTTGGAGTTGGTTTCGTAACCGGTATTTTAAAAAGAAATAGGGGATATGTAATAAAAACAAGGTTTATATTTTTTGGAGAGATGTATTGAGATGGGGGTTCTAAAAAAGAAGAAGAGGATTTTGGTATTTTTATATCAATACACTAAATAATACATCATATATATATATATATATATATATATATATTAGATGTATTATTTAGTATCGCATGAACAAAAGAACTATGAAACAAATTGATTGAGTGGAGACTTTGGGTATCAAATTATTAATTCATATTTATTTGTGAATACATCCTTACACTATGGATTTGAGAATTTATTTTGATAAGGTAATTTTTGTATGAAAACACATATCATATGTTTGCTTCCTTAATGGTTTTTATAAGGAAAACTAAGATAAAATACATGAATTTAGTACCTAGAAATAAAAACACCATGGATGGTGTTATTTAAAAGGGGGAAATGATGTAATCATAGGTATAACCAATATGTGTATTGGAAAAAAATGGCTTGATACTCGAGTGAAAATGATTTAATGTGGTAAGGTACATATCAATAAGAACCTAATGCTAAAAATCTATTCTAATAATGAAAAGGTAGGGAAAATGGATAGCCAAAGTATTGAAATGTAGTGGATGATGAAAATCCTATTAAAAATGATGCCAATAAAAGGGCCCATCACCTAGTTACTAATAAAAATGCGCATAAAATTCTTCAACTCCTAGGAGAGGTTAACCCACATAAATATGTCGAACTAGGGATGAACGATGAAAAAACATATTAAGTTCCTTAGAGATAAAATTCCCTAGTGGGATGAAAATTTGTGTGGGGATAGCTAATGGTGCATGAGTAGGATATGTGAATAAACCGATATTAGGAAGGCTAGATATGCTTATTTTCTAATGGAAAAGTCATGTATCCCTTTATTCAATACCACTAGTATATTCTTGCATATATAGGCTCCCGGAATGATAATAACAAGAGTGTTGCACTCTATAAATAAATAATGGGTGGGTTGGCCACATAAGTATAAGTTGTTCCAAAATAAAAAATAAAAATGTGGTAGATTTTGACAATATCCCTCTAGCTTAAATGATAGTGGATACATTGAGATGAAAGAAATAATAGGGATTTAATAATAAAAGTGAAAGTACAACTAGGTAAGATTGCTAAATTGGAATAAAAAAACCAATTTATTAAGATCCATGCATATATACAATTCCAACCATGTTTTTCTCATACCATAAAAAACTAATTCTCAATAATTTCCTCAAAACGTGCTTCCTAAGAAAGTAAAAGAAAATTAAAAAAAAACAAATCTAACTATAAAACATCCTTTTAATTAACATTATCATCCCAATTAAAATGAAAAAAATGGTAAGAAAATTCAATTTCTTATGTTAATATACATTAATTAATTTTATATCTAAAATTTTAGACAAATTAATAAACATCACCATCAAAAAAAAATATGTTATAATGATTTAAGGGTAGATATGAGTGACTATATCACATGGATGATATATTTTGATGGTAAAGGATTCAAATTTTCCATGTAGAGTTAATATCCCACATTAAATAGGATAAAATTTGTCAATCACATTTGAAGCCGAAAGTGAATATTCTAAGGAAATTTAGTGTATATAATAAAGCATCCATTATAACGTGACTGAGAAATGAAATATAATGAATAAGTTAATTGATTTTAGAGTGAACCCTTGAAGTATTATGGTTACATTTTTAATTATTTTAATATATATTTTAGTTTAAAAATTAGAAGAATATTGAGCCCATGGGACATTGGATTAACGTTGGATGGGTGTTTTGTTAAGGCACTTCATTCTAAAAGGTGACCGGTTCAAATTCTCGATTGGTTTTCACCCCAAAAAGAAATAATGTTGACTACATAAATCTTCCAACGTTGTATGGACATGTTTTATAGAGTTTAGAGAATATTATTATTCAAAAGGGAATAAATTAATAGAAAGAGAAAAGTTTCTATAATTTAAGGTAGTTGTTTTTAGAAAAAAAAAAACAATTGGTGTTTAAAAAAAATGTAACATGAATTATTTTACAAAAAGATCACGAAGTTGTAGCAAAAAGGTCATAATTCATTACAGGTTCTCTCCTCAGAGACTGGACCATACGAAAAATTGGGCCCTTCAAAGGACCATGAATAACCTACAATTTCTAACACAATCGAACTTAAACATAAACACATGTGGAAATAGACCTAGCCAATCATTATGATGAGAAAAATAAGAGGAATTAGGTTACCATCATCATGAAGCATCCCAAACTCAGGGAGCTAGGTCATAGTATGAAACAACTACATGAATAGTATATGCTAGGATGGTTGGGGGACTAGGGGTTGCTGGCGGAATTCCAAGGTGTCTTTCGATCTATGCCAACCTCTATTTCATTGTATCTAGTATGTAGTCATAGACCCTAAGGTAGTCATGCATGTGATCCATCATGTGTAATAATCCCCTACTAACTTCCTCACTCTCTATGAATACCTATCCTCAGAGAAATTTAATTTTGTAGTAGACATTTATTGCCTACATGTACTCATTCGCTCTACTCCTTGTTTTCCATGTATTTGGAATCGATCCTTCCCACTATGCTTTAACTTTTCCATTGAAACGGTGTTTCTTTGTGATGAGTTATATCATTCAAATATTGATATATCTACTTTCAAATTAATAGTAATATGTTCATGGTACCTAGCTACAAAACCCACAACTTTGTTATGAAGGTGTGAGTTCCCATAAAGGAATTTTTTTCATACTACATTGCTCCTCTCCTAGGCATGCCTCTCTCTCTCTCTCTCTCTCTTGGCATGGTGATAATTCCTTCAACCCCAAATATAGAGAGATATATAGCTTTCAAATTACTATAATCATTATCAAGTAGTGGATAAGTCTATAAGGAAAGGAAATCCTCTATTACCTTCACTTCACTCCGTATGTCTCATTTTCTTTGAGTAACTGGATTCCTTTCATGACACTTCCCCCAACTAGATTCTAGTCATAGAAACCAACCTCCCATTTCCACATGAAAAAACAAGAAAGAATCTTTTCTTCTCTCTTTCCATCGACATGAAAGATAATTTTTCTCCTTCATTATGCTAGAATACGTTCTCACTATTTCCGTACTCTAACAGCCTATACGTTCTACATCCAGAACCATATTTTCCCTCCACCAAGAGAAAATATATTTATTAGACTCCAATATCCCATTTATAGGTCAAATCGATAACTTTACAATCACATAACACAACTATGCCACCCTTCCTTAGATTCTTCTACTCCTCGTGGAGTAAGAATGAAATGAGTTTCCAATAATAGTTCTATTCCAACGTTGATTCTCACCCAAAATAATAGAAATAATAAGTTCTATATGGTAATTACAAAGTACAATCGACCCACCAACAAACAATAATGGGGTATGTTGAATTATTTTGTAGGGACAAGTTTCATAACCATTCACATGAGTGAGCCAAAATTTTCAGTATGGAATACATAGAGAGAATGTGAGAATGTTGGATGTTGTTTGCCTTATTCACCTTGTCCTTGTCCATTTTTCCACTAACTTCTTCTAGTGACCTCTCTCCCTAGAAGAAACTTGACCATTTTCATAGTGATCCTCAAAATCCCTTCCTTCTCTGGATGTGTGGATGAATTTATTTTCACTATCCAAATTAAGTTTGAGACTCCCATTATTGTTGATAGAATTGACTAAGTAAGAAATCCTCTGTAGACTGTAATTCTCCTCAAATTCAAAAATTTTAATACCCATAAACTTTTTCTAGCCATGATCATTTACACTTATTCCCACTAAGGCACTCCAAATTGATACATATCCAAAGCATGAAACTATTAGCATCTTGCACATAAATTCCCACCCCCTCCCACGAGTAATGTTGTTTAATGCCCTCATTTGACATAACCTCCTCTGGAAAATTTTGTCATTATTACTTTATTAATCGGTTGGAGCCCATTTTTATGGATACATATGTTATCCTCGATATCGCCTGTGCACATTCATGATTTCTCTCACCATGAGTGCGAGATACACCTTACATATTTTTAAGAAAAATACAATATTGTTTCAATCGTTATCATAAGACTCTAGGCAACATATAGATTCAATGCAGGGCTATGACATTTAAGACTTTTGTGACCCATAATTTAGATAAATGTCTTTCGGATTAACCACATCATTAGGACCTAATCCTAACGATGTGATTAATCCGAAAGATATTTATCTAAGTTATGACATTTGTTTGGGGGCTTATTTCAATGTTCGCCTACCTATTAGTCAAGAGGCATAGTGGAAACCCGCACACCCTCCTCTCATTTTTGTTCACCCAAATCTAGGGGAACTCAATTTCTGAATTATATAGTGTTAAAAAATAATTTAGAATTTTTCGAATAGATTTTAAAAAAAAATCAACTAAAATTTAATTTTACATAATTTATTTACAATCATGTTTATTATTATGTTTTTAGTTTATGTTAGTCCTAATATGACTACATGACTAGCATGTGGCTTTAGTACCCGTGACCCATGGGTATCTAAATCGTCAAAATCACCCCAAGGATTGCACCCAACTTGGATCACAGCAATGAGTAGCATGATTAATTTTTTTCCCACAAAGATTTGAACAAGTAACCTTTACAACATGAAGTAATTTAGAAAAACAACTTGTCACCATATATTCTACACCCTATAGACGATTCATATTTGTATAATAAAACAATATTTTTAATTATATTAATTAATGTCTTTTAAATTAATTATGTTTTCAAAATTTTCTAAAATATTTTTACTCAAAATTGTTTATAATAATGATAAAAAGTTAAGCTAAAATGATATATATATTTTTTATTTTAAATATTTTAATTTTTATACTAACATGCATTATAAAAATTTAAATTACAAAAAAATTGTAAATTTCTTTTACTCAAAACTGTTTATAATAAGGATAAAAAATTAAGCTAAAATGATTTTTTTACTTTAAATATTTTAATTTTAATATTGGCATGCATTATAAAATTTTAAAATACAAAAACCACAAATTAACGAAAACTCTTATAGATTAATAATGACATTCAAGATCACAAATTAAAATCAAAATTTTTAATTAATTTTATTTTAATAGAAAAACAAATTAACGGAAACTCTTATAGAGTAATAATAATGTTCATGAGAAAATTACATGAAAGACAAATTCCCATAAAAATAAAATATTTTTATTTATATATAAAACAAAAGAAACAAGACCTCCCAAACTCATTGAACCAACTAATATTCACCAATCTGCCATGTTTTCATTTTTCAATGTTCTACAAAGAAGCCAGGTATATAAAAGAATCATCATGACATGTTTGTTTATAAGGGAAGGACCAACGGATTCAAACATAATTTTTATTTAAAATATTTTAATTTTTATGATGCATATCAATATTAATGATAATGTTGAAGATCACAAATTAAAATCAAATTTTTAAATTAATTTTATTTTAATTGAAAAAAATAAATTAACGAAAACTCTTATAGATTAATAATAATGTTCATGAGAAAAATACATGAAAGATCAATTCCCATAAAAATAATATATCTTTATTTATATATAAAACAAAGAAACAGAACCTTCCAAACTCATTGAACCAATTCCTATTCACCTATTTGCCATGTTTTCTTTTTTCAATGTTCTACAAAGAAGTTGTTTGTTTACAAGGGAAGGACCAAAGGATTCAAACCTACCAAAACGAAAATAATTATCAGCTTATAATTTAATATCTTGAAATTGATTTAAATATATCAAATTCAAATATCTTGAAATTGATTTAAATATATCAAATTCAAATGTAATTAAGATATTATTGTTTAGGATTTGTTTCCAATATCAATAAGTATTTATTCAAATTCTATTAATTACATTCTCCGATAGGTCTAAAAACTAAAACTAACTTGATTATTTTTATATTTAATTAATTATGCCATGATTCATTTAGTGTAAGTTGTTCGAAGATTAGATATATAATTCTTACGAAAATAATATAATGTTATATATAAAACTGTTTGTTAAAATATTATTTTTTATAATTGACTAAAATGTATATAAACTAATTTGGTTATTTTTATATTCATATTATCATGCCATCTTGAAAATGAATCACTTACCATGGTTTCAATATTAGATGTATAATTTTTATAGATCTAAAAGTATTAGATATATGATTTTTATAAAAAAAATAGAACGGTATAAATAAATTTTTTTGTCAAATTATTAGTGTTTATACCGGTTAAGATGTATATATATTTGTGTTGAGATTATTTTTTTGAAAAAAAATATTTGAGTTTATATATGTTATTTCGGTTCATGTATTTTATTTTTATATCAAAAATTAAAATATGTATCTCTATAAAATTTATAAAAAAAACTTGAGTATGTTTTCAAAATGTAAAAAAAAAAACATATAATAGTACATTTCAGTGTGGAGTTAACTATTTAGATCGAAAGTTACTTTTTATTGTTTATGTTGCTGCAACTCAAATCAATTATTAGGAATATAGATTAATGCTAAAGGTGGTAGAGGATTACATTCATGCCTTAAGAAAGCTATGTTATGCTAGGAAAACATCCATGATCCTAGTCTGCATTTCATATTTCTTTAAGGATTCTCCCAATTAGAAAATCCTCATTTCTTGATCTAATCATTGATTTTTAGTTAAGCCCTTATCTCTCATTGAGTAGAAGACTATTGTTGGAGACTTTCAAGGCTTAGAGCTAAGGGATCACGAGGATATTTTCGTATAATGCTAGTAGCAAGTTATATGTAGATTCTATAATTTTGTACTATTGTTTATCTAATAATACAAAGCTCATGTATACTCTCGCCATATTGATGTTTATTTAATCTATCATTTGATTGTGCATTGAATTGTTCATTTAGTGCACTCCAAGTATTAAATATTTCTTTAAATATACTATTCTATATCCTTTGTTAATTGTATTTAGTTTTCTTAATTGTTTGAGACTTGATTTTAGTTTCTTATGACCAATTGTTTGTGGCTCCAACCGGAGCCATATCAAATAATTGACTGCTAATAGGATTATCATGAAAAGAATTGTTAATCATTGATTTATTAGAATTCATTGTATATGAAAAATGCAGTTCGGAAATTAGTTATTAACACTTATTCTTTAAGTATAAATGAGAGTAAAACTATAATTTAATAATAAGTTGTATACATGATGTAGTGACATGAAAATAACCAATGATAAAATTAAAATTAATTAGAATAATATATTTATTGATAAAATTTTAGTAATTTTTTTTTCCCATTTTATAGTGAGTGTTGTCTTATTCATCCACTACCTTAACTTACAATATATATCTTCTTCGTGTCATTTATCTATCTATTTATCTACTTTTAATTTTAATGGTTAACCCAATAAATATAAATATCCAAGGAATGTTAATGATGGATACAAGGATCCACTTAATGGACCTCTAACA
Organism: Pinus albicaulis; assembly: GCA_034641835.2. Taxonomy (NCBI): domain Eukaryota; kingdom Viridiplantae; phylum Streptophyta; class Pinopsida; order Pinales; family Pinaceae; genus Pinus; species Pinus albicaulis. The sequence continues at coordinate 604,627,454 of CM076575.1, read as the reverse complement.
TAGTATGCACTTTTTTATGGTATTGAAAGATATACCATATATAGCTAGGCATTAGTGAATATCTCCCAAAAAAAATTGTGTTTACCCCTTGCTAATACAAATTTCCAACTAAAAACCCCTATATTCAGTAGAGATACATGACAAATTTATTTTAATCACAATCATCATTATTAATTTTACCAATGAAATAATTAAAGAGTAATTAATTAATATTCTATTGTAGCCACTACAACAGCACCCAAAATTTTGGGTATATTCGAAATTTTGAGTCCCCCTCTGCTCGCTTAGTCTTTTAGGTTTTTCACCCGACCTGCAGTCAGTGACATCCCAGTGACCTATCCCAAACCACTCATGAGCTTTCTCACCATCATGGTCAGATGTTGTTGCTGCAATCACACCATGTGTGGGAGGGATCATCTAACATACACTCGAATAAGAACTTTTCAGTGCATTGAGGATGTACATTAGTAGCCCTCTCACCATGGGTCATTAAGCATGTTTCTTTAATACTAATCTTAAGCTCGTTAGTCTCATATGTTTTATCTAGGGACACCATTATCAAAGAGTAATTTTGATATTGTAATGTTCCACACACGTCAACCCCATGGGAGACAAACTCCCCAATTTTGTCATGACATCGAGGGAAATAAAAGTGAGCTCAACAACAAGGCCAAAGTTGCAAAACAAGGGAGGAGGAGGAGCAAGTGACCAATACTGTTAAATGGGGGATGGTGTGATACATGTTTATCAGAGAAAGAACCTTTTATGTCACTGATGCAAAAGGCTTTCTTCACTAGTGCACACCAGATACTTAGAAACGCTCCATTTGGGAATGTCTGTACCAGATGCCATCTCACATAAACCAGAAGAATTTTCTATGATCTAATATTACGTAGGGACTAGATGAAGTATTTATATTCTGAGATGGTAGATATTTCACCTTAAAGGAAATTTCGAAGATCTTGCACAACAGCAGCTCAATGTCAATGTGTACACACAAAGGAACATGTTTCACCAATTTGACAAGTCTAACCTGAAATATAGCCTAGTGAAAAAAGTGGACATAGAAGATTTCACTAAAGAATGGCAATATCATTCAAGGCGTTTTTGTGCCAAGCACACATGTTGGTGTTGGCAGGCCAATGACAGAGTTTCAAATATCAACCACACCTTTGGGAAACAATATCTATTAACCCTAAGCTACATGGTGGGCGCAAATATGTGGACCAAGGTTTCGGTTTTAAGCATTATATAATTGAACCAAGGCATGAAAAAGATAAAAATCAATATGGTTTCAAAGCCATATACAAGGGCGGAGAAAACTATACGAAAAAACATTACAAATGGCTCAAATACTTCTGTGGCGGAATTTTATCTCGGATGAAGAAAAGTACGAGACCCTAGTCTTGAAACCACATGTTTCTGATCCTTTTCCTGCTTCGGACACTGTTTCTTATATTATAAAATTTCCACCAAGAGAAATTGAAACGATCCAAAAGAGGGAGCGGAAGCCAATAGAAGTCCAGTATCATAGGTAGAAGCAGCCACGTGCAAGCATTTTCGAGAAGCAAGTCACAAGGACGTGAGAAAGCCCTGGGGTATTTACTTGAAAAGGTTTATTATATGTTTACGCTTTTCTCACATGATACATTGTTATTCTTCATTCAAACCATGAGATATGTATCAACCTATGGTAAAACACTTGGAGTAGATATATATATATATATATATATATATATATATATATATATATATATATATATATATATATATATATATAGTCGTCGAAAGTTGTGTTTAAACATGGAGCGAAATATTATAACAAACCTACAGTGGCAATGTTATAATAAATATGGTGTGCTGATAGTCAAAACAGACCAAAGTTGTAAAAGGTATGATGGGCCATCACCTACGTTGTTAATGGAGTAGAGTTACGGCTTTGCTAGAGGAGGTGAGTCAATTTGCCACCGGTTCGGTAATAGGTTTATAATTATATTGAACCGACTATGGTCAACAAATCTTGACACGACTAGTTTTATGGGGACTGGTAAAATTGCTATAAATATACATTGATAACGCATCTGTTTCATTAAGAAAAGCCCACCACGTCATAACTAAAATGCTCTGCAAGGATGAGTCTTCAACTTTTTTGTCTCGAATCTGCATGGTAACCATCGCAAAAGCATCGTGCACTTCAAATATTTCCGTTAGGATGTAAACAATGAAAAGGAATTCAGATGGTTTGCGCGTTACAAACAGGAGTCATGAGCCTAATATACAACTCCATAAAAGGCATAAAATCTGATTTCTTTATATGACTAAGTAGCCCTGAAGGCGATACTTCGGAAAAAAATGTATGACTGGAAAAAAAAAAAATTAAGGGAGTGAAAATGTGCCCGAGATTTGCACCTAAACCTAGATCACAACGTGAAAATACAATGCCGACTGCTTTATAGGGGAGGCCCTGTTTGGATAATTAAAACCATTCACCATTTAAACAATGCACGAGATCTGCAAGCCCACACTTCTTGAGTTCAGAGGTATCGATAGGTTTCTATGAGTAGTTTTTGTTCGATCCCCGTCACAGTGAGGTCCTAAAAGCGCCACACTGAATGGACACAGTTGCGTAAGGAGAATCTGGTTAAAGGAATTGTATGCAAACAGTATCAAGGTCCCTCCTCTCTAAACCTTGGGAAGATCATGAAGGGGGGATAAAAAAATACATCCGCAACATCTCATATAGCATTATTCAAGGCCATGCATTGGCATGACCTGACGAAGGCCATTTTCGGTCAGCCCGAAATATAGAGTAAGATCTGGAACACGTGGATGTTGCTGTTCAGTGACCTAACCATGTCGAAATGCTGAATACGATCACGTCTAAGAACATGAGAACGCAATCTTGCAACCCACTCATACCATAGCCTCTCTTGGGTCGCATAGTCGCAAATCTCCTCAGGACTTGAAGAATGCGACTCAGAGACATTCATGACCCTGCGACCTCACCAAGTCGCATAGTCGCAGCTGGCCTCAAGACAGAAAGAATGCGACTCAAAGATATTTGGGACTCTGCGACCCCATCAAGTCGCCAAGTCACAAAGTCTCACCCTTAAGTATTTCACACCTGGTGCGAATTTCCAACTACGCGACCCCCACACATATTTAGCACATCCCAATACTCAGAAACGCATTAAAGGTTTTTGGGTTTCAACCTCATCTCCACTGGGAGAAAACATGACGTGAGAAATAAACCTTACATGCCATCTAAATGATGGACATCTATCGGCATCTCAAGTTCTTTCCTCGCACCCATATTGGATATGTATGAAATAATCATACATTTTTTACAAAGCTGGACTGAGCAAGGGTCTCGAATAGTTGTTGAAACCCCAAGTTTATTTTCAATCATCTCTCTATGCATCTAAATTTTTTGTTGCCTCAACACACACACACACACACACACACACACACACACACACACACACACACACATATATATATATATATATATATATATATATATATATATATATAGATATAGATATAGATATAGATATAGATATATATATATATATATAGATATAGATATATAGATATATGGCTAATTGAATGTGTTACATATTGCTGATTTAATATTTCTTGTGAAGGTAATATGAAGAGATTATGATGACGACAAGACAAGGAATACCTCACTTCCTAGAAGTCGCACAACCTAGATTCAAGCAAACAAAGAAACTGTCGTTATATAGATACCAAAAATCTCACTCAAAATTAAAACATCACTCTACCACTCATCGAATCATGGAGATTCCCTAGCATGGAAATGATATCACTAGTAGATAGAGGCTGCTTGTAAGAGCTAAAGCTATCCTATGGACAGAAATGTTCTAATATCTTTGAAAGAAAATTGCACAAGGGATATGGCTACAAGTCACATATCATCCCAAGGTCGCGGGTCGCGGTTGGTGCGAGGTCACAGGTTGCGGATGGTCTGAGGTCGCAGGTCGTGGATGGATCGAGGTCGCAGGTCGCGGATGGTCTGAGGTCACAGGTCGCGGATTGTCCTAGGTCACGGGTCGTGGATTGATTGAGGTCACAGGTCGCGGATGGTCCGAGGTCACGAGTCGCAAGGAAACCCAACGGTCAGGAAGACGGAAAGTCAAGGAAGCGAAAAGGGAAAGTTTTGTCTGATAAATACTCTTTTCGGGAGTTGGGAAATGGGATATTTTGTTTGGGACTCGAGCTGAGTACATTGTATTACTAGAGGATTACACATTTGAGCATGAATACAAGAATTTTGATAAAATCCCTTTGTGGATCTGGTGTTGTCATATGTATGAGCGCTATTGAGTATTATATTTTTAGTTTTTGAACATCTTTAGATTAAGGGAGCTGTATATTTAATTCATATCATAATTGCATAACAGTTTGTTGAGTATGTTAATGGTGGTTGAATTCATTTCACTTTCTTAATGAATGTTGATAACTTTTTTTATTAGCATTTGTGTTGTCATTTAAAGTTATTAGGAAGTGAAGGGTGTTCTTGCCATAAGGAATTGTTTTATTTGTGGTCAGAATAGTTTAAAAGCATGACCTTAATGATGTGTTGTTAGCAACTCTTCCTTTGGTGCTTAGGCTTCATTATTTCCTCTTGCTACTCATACTGGTATATGTACATTTAATGTATCAATCATATGTCTTGTATCATCTGATTAAGTGTGTGTCCACTGTTCTATAGAGTTTAAGCAAGACCCAAAGAAAGGAGAAATCAGCAGTAGCCATACCCACACCCCAGATGGGATCACTACTCCAAACGGTTCAAGGTCTAATTGGGATTTTTTACCGGGGAGATGCACTGTTGTTGGCCGGACATATTTTCCCGTCAACAGAATTGGTGCTAGAAGGAGGGCCAGATGACAAGCTTAACCCTTAGAGCCTACAATTAATCTCATATCAGTAATGGCTCGTTCCCAAATCATTCTTCTGAGATGTTTGTCGGAGTTTTATGAGCCTTGATACTTCATCCTCGATGAACTTATGTATCACTTGTCCTAGTTAAGATTCGATGGTGAAAATAGAGTGTCCATAACCCAACACCTTTTATATTTCTATGACTTCAGTGAGTTCTACAAAATTTAAAATGAAGGGTTGATTTGTTTGCTTTTCTTCCTCACTCTCGAAGTTCGTGCTAAGCAATGGTGTTGCACATTGCCGGAAGCTTCCATCCTTTCGTTTGAAAAACTCGCCAGTGAATTACAACAATATTTTCACATGTATGATTTTTAGAAGGTATTAATAAAGTTAAATGACATCATAATGGAACCTCAGGAACCTCTAGATGAATTTTGTATCAGATTTGTTCATTATTGTTTTGAGTTCCCTGAAAGAGATGTTGATTGGAAATGTTTAAATGAACAGTTCAGGTATGTGATTCTCGTTTCCCTTGAACAATTTCAGTTAGATCCTAGTGTTCCCTATGATGACCCGCAAGTTACCGGCTGCTCAGACTTTGTCCGTAATGCTTCCTTGTCCATCTCCCCTAGCCCAGACCACATTCAGGCCTCTGAGTTGAATATTTTTATTTGTGACATTCTCGCTCCTCCTCCTGAGTTGTCTGGTAGTCGAGTTGTGACCTCAAAAGTTATGAGCATTGATGGATGGGTGCATGAGGATAAAGCCTATTGTACTACCTTTGAATCTTTCGAGCACCATGTCAAATCAGAGCTTGAAAACCATAGTGTCACATTATCTCTCTCGGTTCATGAAACCTACCTCGAGCCCACTCGATGTCTCCTTGGACACAGTCCTAAATCTGATTCGCATACTGATTATGAATCGATTCCTATCCTAGATGAGTTTGATCCCCTTACAAAGCCTCCCAGATCATTGTTTTCTATGAATGACACGGATGTGAATATTGAAAAACCTTGTACAGTTAACACCCTTATGGCTTAATCTTTTCGTTCATTATTCCACGATTTATTTCACGAGTCCGCGACACCAGTTATTTCTTCGAGACATTCAAAATTTCCTTATACTAGTATTGGCGACAATCATAAGCACGCAGATGGTGTTTCACAATCACAGTTCAAAATCCATGAATCTTTTAGATCTTATCTTTCTCACTCAGAACTTTTAGATAGCCATGGGAGCGATTTCCTATCTGGGGCAACCTCAAGATGTCCTCTTTATTGATCCATCCCAGTCGGTAACTCCCAGGGAGCCCAACATGCCAGGTACCCAACTTGATCAAATCGATGGTTACAATGATCACTTCTTATCTGAAAACATATTCACGAATACCATTGAGGATTGTCACTTGTATCTCGTTACTGACCATATGGAGACACCAGAATTCGATAATTCGCTCTATGAATATTCGAGTACCCATCAGGGAATCGAAGCACTCCCGCTCTTGTCGGTCGTCATCCCTAGTTCTTCTAATCTTGACAAGACCCCTCAAACAACTCCAGCTATGGTTTCTCAGCTTAGGGTTTCTGAAATACTGATTCCCAAGTACCATACTCCTCCCAGCATAACCACATCGGATATCATTTCATTTGGGAAGATCTTTCATTCTAGTATGGTTTCCCTGAGCACATATTCCTGTCCCCCAGTAGCTGGTGTGCAACAACTAATATACCCCAATTTATTCACTCGTAAGAAAACACTAGCCATTGTCTCTAATATTTCTGGTTGTTGCCCAGCCAGTACCAATTGCAATCAGGAACCAACATGTGATTTTTGGAAAATCCCTCAACTGCCCGAAAACCTTACGATAAATTCACCCCATCCTCGCAAAGCTAAATAATTTGATACATTGGATTACGAATATGTCAGTGCGCAAAATTTCTGCCAAATTGATTCAAAGCCCACTGACATTGTTCAAATCGCCACATTTCATGATCACAACAATCCGCTTGTTGTTCTCGCCAAGCAATCAAAGTTGGGAAGTCCCCCACTTGAAGTTCTGGATTTTGTTCGAAATGGTAAGGAATTGTAGCCTCCACTAAAAGTGGATTTGGATCATCATATCATTAACAAATTCTAGGAGCAACTTCGAACTAGGGTTTTCAAAATTAGGGTTTCTACACTTGGATGCGCAAGCTTCTATAATTCGCTTGGCACATGCTTATTCTCTCCATTCCATAAAACTGATGGTCCTCAACACCATGATGAGATTTCCGATCAACTCGACCAACCCTATTCGGCGGATGTGCCTACAAATAGGCAATGGCTCACCCAACGTCCATCAGACCTAAGATTTTGCACGAATGGATGTGTGTCATTTATAAATGTTGAGTTTCAAGAACATATTGCTGTGTATCACGATGAGAGTGGGATTCAGCTTGCATAATCTATTCTGGCATGTTCTTTGGTAAGTATCCATGATCTTCTTGCCGTTGCACATGCTCTTTAGGTAAGTTTTGTTGTCACTGCACTTTTTTGGATGCTAGCTTTGATCCCAAGCATTGTTGTTGTTGCAGGATGGGAACTAATGTGGTGGATACACTAGAAAGCTCATTTTACATAACCCGACCACCTCATTGGTTAAGCTAGGGTTTTAGGTGTAGGCTAGCTAGGACCTGTTAATAAAAATTTGTTAGTTCAAAGTCCTTAATTAGGTTTAATTGCCGAATTTTTACTTTATGATTTAAAAGTGCGTCTGTTATTTTTGTTTATGATTAATATTTTAGGCATCATCATGTTACAAGCATTTTCCACCCATTTCTTTTTTAGTTTCTTGTTGCTGCAAAAAATAATCATTGCTTGTATCATCCCCTTTTCCACTTACAACTAGTTGACCATTTCCACACATGGCATTGCATTGCATCTTGAGACTCATTGATTACATTGAATTGAACTCTCTATTCATATAGCGTTGGATTTTTTGACATGTTGCCTATCATCACATGAGCCCTCATTGAAACCCTACAACCTTGCGGACTTGTTTTGCCCCGATTTCTGAAACAGTAACCCCATTGTTTGTATGAGGTTGTGGTGGCTATCTCAAGAGGCAAATTCCTCGTAGGATAAGTCATCGAAGTCACATTCTCAACTAGATGCCTATGATTCTAAATTTATTAGCCAGGGAGATACGAGCCGGTTGCTTATGGGAGACCTAATGAGTTTGAATGGCCCATACCCATAGCCTAAGACTTGTGCCCAACATAGTCTTGGACATATTAATGATATTTTTTCTATGCGTCGCCTATTGTGGTAGATGGGATGTGAAGGTTTTGGCACAAGGGAAAACCCAAATCAAAATATATTTCCGTTTATGTAAAAAATGAAACAACCTCTCTTGCTCGTAAAATAAGTTGGGATCCCTCATCCTCCCATGAAGAATAATTTCAACGAGCACATGAAAATAATTGTTGCAAGCACATGAAACAAATAAGGGTAAAGGATCGAGAAAGGCTTCCTACACAGAGAGGTAATGAAATGACTCCATCAGGGTACTAACCAAGCTCGTTGGCAGCGGAGCAATTCTTGTGATTTCTTGAAGTGACTCCATCGGGGTATTGTCCAGGCCTGCTGGTAGCGGAGCAACACCGGTAACTTACTTTAAAAAAAAATTCTGAGAATAATAAACTCACTGCCTTGCTCTTCACACCATCAACAAGCTACTGGTGTCTATGAGATTTCTCTTTGATGTGTTTTGATTAGCGAGACCTAGCTAAGGCACAATGACTAGGCATACACATAAAGGCCAAAGTAATTCAAAGGGTCCCCGCAGAACTTGTTCAATATTCCCTTGCATCACTATCTTGGCTCAGAATTTTTTTGTGATATTGTCAAAGATGCTGAATTCTACCAGTGGTTCGCCATTTGTTGTAGCCGCTACAACAGCACCCAAAATTTTGGGTATATTCGAAATTTTGGGTCCCCCTCTTCTCACTTAGTCTTTTAGGTCTTGCACCTGACCTGCAGTCAGTGACCTCCCAGTGACCTATCCCAAACCACTCACGAGCTTTCTCACCATCGTGATCAATTTTTGTTGCTACAATCACGCCATGTGTGGGAGGGATCATCTAACATATGCTCGAATAAAAACGTTTCTATGCATTAAGGATGTACCTTAGCAGACCTCTCACCATGGGTCATTAAGCATGTTGCTTGAATACTTCTCTTAAGCTCGTTAGTCTCATATGTTTTATCTAGGGACACCATTATAAAAGAGTAATTGTGATATTGTAATGTTCCACACAGGTCAACTCCACAGGAGACAAACTCCCCAATTTTGTCACGACATCGAGGGAAATAAAAGTGAGCTCAACAACAAGGCCAAAGTTGTGAAACAGGGGAGGAGTAGGAGCAAGTGACCAGTACTGTTAAAAGGGGGATGGTGTGATACATGTTTACTAGAGAAAAAACCTTTTATGTCACTGATGAAAAAGGCTTTCTTCACTAGTGCACACCAGATACTTAGAAACACTCCATTTGGAAATGTCTGTACCGGATGCGATCTCACATAAACCAGAAGAATTTGCTATGATCTAAGCTTACATAGGCACCAGATGAAGTATTTAGATTCCGAGATTGTAGATATCTCACCTTAAAGGAATTTTCAAAGATCCTGCACAACACCAGCTCAATGTCGATGTGTACACAAAAAGGAACATGTTTCACCAATTCGACAAGTCTAACCTAAAGTATAGCCCGGTGAACAAAGTGGACTTAGAACATTTCACTAAAGAATGACAATCTCATTCAAGGTGTTTTCGTGCCAAACACACATGTTGGTGTTGGCGGGCCAATGGGAGAGTTTCAAATATCAGCCACACCTTTGGGAAACAATATCTATTAACCCTGAGCTATGTGGTGGGCACAAATATGTGGACCAAGGTTGCGGTTTTAAGCATTATATAATTAAACCAAGGCACAAAAAGCATAAAAAACAATATGGTTTCAAAGCCATATAATAGGGCGGAGCAAACTATACGAAGAAAACATTACAAATGGCTCAAATACTTCTGTGGCAGAATTTTATCCTGGATGAAGAAAAGAACGAGACCCTAGTCTTCAAACCACATGTTTCCGATATTTTTCATGCTTCGAACACCATTTCTTATATTATAAACTTAGCAACAAGAGAAATTGAAACAATCCAAATGAGGGAACGGAAGCCAATAGAATTTCAGTATCACAGGTAGAACCAGCCACGTGCAAGCATTTTCGAGAAGCAAGTCACAATGACGTGAGAAAGCCCTGGGGTATTGACTTGAAAAGGTTTATTATATGTTTATGCTTTTCTCACATGATACATTGTTATTCTTCATTCAAACCACGAGATATGTATCAACCTATGGTAAAACGCCTACAGTAGATATATATATATATATATATATATATATAGTCATCGAAATTTGTGTTTAAACATGGAGCAAAATATTATAACAAACCTACAGTGGCAACGTTATAATAACTATGGTGCGCTAATAGTAAAAAATAGACTAGAGTTGTAAAAGGTATGACGGTCCATCACCTACGTTGTTAATGGCGTAGAGTTATGGCTTTACTGGAGGAGGTGAGTCAGATTTCCACTGGTTCGGTAATAGGTTTATAATTATATTGAACCCACTACGGTCAAAAAATATTGACACTGATGGTTTTATGGAGACCGGTTAAATTGCTATCAATATACACTGACAACACATACGTTTCATTAAGAAAATCCCACCACGTCATCACTAAAATGCTCTGCAAGGATGAGTCTTCAACTTGTTTTTCTTGAATCTGCATGGTAACCATCGCAAAAGGACCGTGTGATTCAAATATTTTAGTAAGGATGTATACAATGAAAAGGAATTCAGATGGTTTGCGTGTTACAAACTGGTGTCATGAGACTAAAAGCCAACTCCATAAATGTCACATCTCCCATTTTACCTCCAACAAATTTTTTTTTCCATTTAACTAATTCAGTGAATCCTAACAAGGCATTATGCTTATTCTTTTACAAATGTGATCTGTTCAGGATCGATTCCCCACCTTTCGATGTACTTCCCTTGTATCATCTTTGTTCCACTTTACATAATAAAATGGATCTGAAAACCCATATGACATTTAAATAACTTGAACTCTTCATCACTATAATTACCACAACAATGATATATATGTTTATAACAACTATAAACATATGTTATAGATTTGTAACAATTATGGCAATGATAAAAAATTATAAGGAATGGGCTATATAATTATGTATAATTATAAGTCCCACTCTTGTTGTACTTATTTGACATATTCGTAGACCATGGAGGGACGTAGAGGAAATTGATTTGGTTTCACACCTTTGCCACGACCAAATATATATATGAATTTTTGTAGGCTTCTGCCTTCATGATTCCACGTACTCCAAGTTTTCACTTGGTGGATAGTGTATAAATCACGATGGAACGGACATTACCTATGGTTATATCTCGACGTACATATAAATCAAGTCGATTTAATTGTTCACTCGTCCTTGTTTCGATTTCAAACGATTTTCATTGATTTGGCCTCCACATAATATGAGCTTGTGATTTGATGCGTCGTAGGGTAAAATGGAGACGGAGAATCAGTCTCCACGTAAGCTCACAGATAGTTTTCATATCGTTTTTGGTTTCGCCACATAGGCAACAACAATTCTCTGCCCATTTTGGTCATGTGGACTCGCTCCACGACGATCCAGGTTCCTCCCGTCACCTTCCCTTATCGACTACGCCAAATCTATAACCTTGCCAGCCCAAATCGACATTTAATGTCATTACTTGTGGGGTTGTATATTGAATGCAGGTTGTACTTAGCTTATTAATGCCTCGATCCATGACTCCTTCCCTTAGATCTCGCCAGTTTGACCACGTCGATTTACTGTGGCTTTAGGGTTTTTGTAAATCGATCCAAGTATAATTTCACATATGGCTTTGTTCAGGGTTCTTTTTGTTTTATTTCTGCATGTCGGTATTGTTCATGACCGAGAGATCTTTCGATGCCATAGCTCTACACCGAGCTTGGCCACCTCTTTGGCGTCTCTCCACACCCTCAGGATGATTCAGGTATGCAACTATTGTAACCACTTGGTTCTTACTGTAAAATCATGGCTTCCTTCTGCGGATTTAAAATTTACGCTCCTTTCGTGAGCCCTTGTGGCGATAGTTGAACTTAAATGTATCATATGCTTTTATTTTGTTACAGGTGATTTGCATCCACCCAATTGTTACGATTTCATCAAGTCTCATACATTTCTGTGTTAGTTTGCAGATATTTGTTGGTTTTCCTCTCATACGTGAGGGGGTGCGTATTGAATCCATTCGTTGGCATTTCCTTATGCGAATTCTTCAGAGCACGTTATGAATGACAGCTCTTGTGTTCTGACGTTATCATCCATCTGAACACATTAATGGTTTTCTCGGGGTTTATTATTTTGGCATTGGTGTAACGCTCTGGTTCTTTCCCATATTGACCTGTGTAGGTCGACCTCATACTAATTGGGTAAGGAAACTTTCGTTGTTCGATTTTGAGCCTCCATTTTCATTATTTATTTACTGCTAACAATTTCTCTATCTCCTGTGTATGCGTATAGGCTCTGGATGGGTTCAACTTCTACCTCACCAAGTATTATCATTTTTCTCAGACCTCATTTGTGTTCTCGCTCACTTTCATTCCACTTATCTCGTTAGTAGTGGATTTAACTTGGGTCGTTGACTCGTGCAGGTAATCTAAACCTTGCATCTTGCTCTCTTACCTTGCCTCAGAGAGTAATAGTGGCCTTGACATTAATGTTGGCTTCGTTTTCCCCACTTGCAGGTCGGTATTCACCGAACAATGGTTGAAGGGAATTCCTATAGCTGTGTAGTGCTCGTTAGACAGCTTAAAATTTTTATTTATGAGTTGTATAATCTGGACAATTCCATCGTTAAGTCTTCGAGTGGAAAAATTAATTATGGCTACTCCCGTGGCATTTCGAGACAGTCCTCAAGCCACTGGGATTGATACTCTTTTCGATTTTTGTATATAGACATGTATATCTTGGTCAACATGCTAATCTCATAGCTGCTTTGCATCGTTCAGCTCATGGTTTCGTTTATGAACCATGAGAAAGTTAATGTACTATTTTCTCTTCATAATGAAATTTGGTTACATATATTCTTATTCCTCAGTTTTATTATTGTATTCAATAATGGTGCATTCTATGTATCCTTCTTGTATTTATGAATGCTTTCTGGTACTTTTCCTGGTGTATGAGATTCCCATACTGCACTCGTGTATAGTTTTACTAGTGCAGTAGCTAAGTCTTTCCAATACATCTTGGAAATTGTACAACATATCGTCATTTCTATTGTATACCCTACTTATAAATGTGCACCTGATATCTGTCAAATTAAGCTATGGGCAGTGAATACTTTTGTATTTCTCTTTTCATATTTAACAAACATATGTATGTATGATTTGCGGTTTTACCTCCTTGCCTTGGGTGCATAAATGAACCAGGGTACATATACTTCAAGATACTATACTGTACCTATATTGCAATATACTATCTTGTACATACTCTTCAATATACTATGCTCTGGTGCATATGCATGTTTTTTATTTGCATAACTATCCTTTTGTCTTTTCACTTTCTGTTTTCTAATGTTAGGATTGTTCCAAAATATACTATCATTGCATAGTTTCTTGCCATACAGTAGTTTTTTTCTTTTTCTAAAGTATGGGCTTCTTGCATGCAATATAAATTTACCATTGAGCTTTTGAGTATAGATGAATTATGTGCTAACTATAGAATCAGTTGATACAGTACCTACTTTCATTCCTTAATACCCATTGCAAATTTACAATTTCCCTTCTGCTACTTCCAAGTTTAGTACTGACAACTCAGTTTTTTCTCTATCTTATATTTATACATATTAAAATCATGCTATGAAACAGAATCAGATTAAAACCAATTTATAGATTTCTTCTGTGAAGAAATAGGTATCCACAGATTTAAACCAACACTAGTTTAAAGATTCGACTGGATTATCCTACACAGATTTTAGTTCTACAACTATGCAGAATTTCAAGGGTGTATTCCTTATGATGGATTTTGTTAAAGGTAGAACTTATATTCTAATATAAAATTAAATTTTATATGTATCCAATTCATACTGTATGAAGTAAACACACCAATAAATTTAAAGACATACCACTCATGCAATTGACCAACCTCCCAACCTTAGAGTCCTTCTGTCTCCAGAACTCACCCCCGAGCTGAGATCATCTCCTTGTCACAGATCAATGTCTAATATGTACAAGAGCAACTTATTTAAGCTATTGTTCCCCAAAGCATGTTTCTAATTCTGTGTCCAGAATCTCAGGATGCTTTTCTTCCTGTTTGCCTAGGCTTCCCAATTTAGGGACACTTTAAAGTTGTTTTATGATTTTCCTCAGCTTTTCCAGCTTTTTCACCTCTTCCCAACTAATTTCCTCATCATTGGGGAAATTTAGATTCTTCCTCAAAAATATAAATTATAATAATTTCTTTCAAGGATTTTTTTGAAACATTCTGGGGATTAGTTGCCTTATCCATCCTCATGGATTTAGCAAGTGATCTCATAAATCTCATTTTGTTCAATCTACACACAATCATTTTATTCATTTCCTCAAATCAAATATTTAATTACATTCACCAATTTCTTATCCTTTGGGGTCCACTCCCCTTAGGATTTAAAGTTCAAATGTCTAGCTTTGCAATTCAAACACATAAATTGGGGGTGTTACATATTCCCCCTCTGAAAATAAACACTGTTCTCAGTGTTGTTATTCAACTACTAGAGTTCATTTTTTTAAACAAAAATGGATATATTTCCATCATTTCAGCTTCTCTTTCCCAGGTAGCTTCTTCCGCAATAAAGTGCTTCCACTGCACCTTTACTCTTGCCACTGTTCTGCTTCTCAATTCAATTTCTTCCCGCTCCAATATTTGAAGCGGTTCTGGAAAAAACTCCCCTTCTGGTTCCACCTGTACAACATTCCAATCAACTATGTGAGAAGCATCATGCCGATATCTTTTTAATAATGAAACATGAAATACATCATCAACTCTAACATGGGGTGGTAAGGCTAGTTTGTAAGCCAATGGTCCCACCCTTTCTAAAACTTCAAAAGGACCACAATGTCGAGGAGCCAGTTTTTCACAACTTCCAACATAAAGTGTGCTCTTTTTGGGTTTAATTCGCAAATACACATGCTCGCCCACTTTAAATTCTGGGTTCACTCTCTTCTTATCAGCATAATTCTTCTGACGATCGTGTGCTGTCTTGATGTCTCTTTGTATCTTTTTAACAATTCTTTCCATCTCTTGTAAAGCATCTGGTCCCAACATTAATTTATCTTCTGGCTGACTCCAGCTCAAAGGAGTACGACACTTCCTCCCATACAGGGCCTCAAACAGACTCATTTTGATGGAGGATTGGTAGCCGTTATTATAGGCAAATTCAGCTAAATGCAAGTAATCTTCCCACTTTGATGGTCTGTCCATCACATACATTCTCAGCATGTCTTCCAAAATTTGATTTTCTCTTTCCGTTTGACCATCGGTCTAAGGGTGATAAGCAGTACTAAAATTCAATTTAGTGCCCATACCCCGAAATAGCCCTTTCCAAAAGGCTGCTATAAACTTAGCATCTCTATCATAAAAAATCACCTTCAGAACCCCATGGAGTCTTACTACCTCCTTCAGGAACACATCTGCTACTTGAGTTGTTACAAAGGTAGATTTCATTGGTATAAAGTGAGCAGCTTTTATTAGAGTGTCTACTACTACCATTATAGAATCATGCTGGTATTTGGCTTTGGGTAACCCTGTTATGAAATCCATGGAAACTGTGTCCCATTTCCATTCTGCAATTGGTAAAGGGCTTAAAAGTCCAGCAGGATGTTGATGTTCAACTTTGACTAGTTGACATTCCATGCATCTACTTAAATATTCAGCTACATCTCTCTTCATTCCTGGCCAGAACAACTTCTTTTTCAGGGCTGTTAACATTTTCTGATATCCTGCATGTCCTACATATTGTTGTTTGTGGTACTCATCCAAAATTTCCCTTTTTAAGGACTCTGCATTGGGAATATACAATCTGATTTTATAACAGATCAGCCCTTTTTGATTTCGAGTGAAATCGGTTTTCTCCTTTTTCTGCAATTTCACCAGAAGTGTTTCATAATTTGGGTCTTGTTTTGCTACCTTCTTCACCAACTCTTCTACGTCAATCTGAGCACTACTTCCAATGCTATTTATATTCTGACAAGCATTTCTGCTCAATGCATCAGCAACTTTATTTTCTTTCCCTCTAATATGTTTTATATCCATATCAAATTCACTTAAAAAGGACATCCATCTCACTTGTCTGGCATTCAAATCAGTTTGGGAAAAGAAATATTTGAGACTAATATGATCAGTCATCAATGTAAATTTTTTTCCAAGAAGATAGTGCCGCCACATTTTCAAAGCATGGATAACAGCTGCTAATTCTAAATCACAGGCACTATAATTATGTTCGTGTATCTTCAGTTTCCTAGATTCATAGGCAATAACTAAATTTTCCTGCAAAAGAACTCCTCCCAATCCTTCTCTACAGGCATCCGTACATACCACAAATTCTTTATCAGGATCTGCAATCTTCAGTATAGGGGCTGTAGTAAGTTTCAGTTTTAATTGGTCAAAACTGTTTTGGCATTTTTCAGTCCATTCAAACTTGACACCTTTTCTTTGTAATGATGTCATGCGATGTGCTATTGCAGAAAACCTCTCTACAAATCTGCGATAATAGCATGCAATCCCCATAAATGATCTCACTGCTGAAACATCAGCTGGTACAGGCCACTCTTTTATAGCCTTTATCTTTTCAGGGTCAACAGAAAGACCTTGTTCAGAAATAATATGACCCAAATATTGGATTTTATCTTTATAAAACTCACATTTGCTAAACTTGGCATATAGCTGATTCTCCTTTAGAGTTTGCAATACTATCCTCAATTGTTCTTTATGTTCCTCCTCAATTTTTGAGTAAATTAAGATATCATCTATGAACACAAGGACAAATTTATCCAAGTACTTGTTTAACACACTATTCATTAGGCACATAAATGTGGCGAGGGCATTTGTCAAACCAAAAGGTAGGACTACAAATTCGTAGTGACCATACCTGGTTCGAAAGGATGTTTTGCTGATGTCTTCTTCTTTAATTCTAAGCTGGTGATAACCAGTCCTTAAGTCAATTTTCAAAAATACTGAAGCTCCTCTCACTTGATCAAAAATATCGTCAATTCTAGGCAAAGGGTATCTATTTTTGATGGTCAACTTATTCAGTTGACGATAATCAATGCACATCCTAAAATTTCCCTCCTTCTTTTTCACGAACAGCACCGGTGCTCCCCAAGGAGACACACTCGGTCTGATATACCCTTTATCTAACAGTTCCTGTAATTTCATTTTCAGTTCTATCAGTTCAGGAGGACTCATTCGATAAGGCGCTCAGGAGACAGGTGTTGCTCCCGACGCCAGATCGATTGAGAAATCAATCTCTCTGTTGGGGGGAAGATGAGGGATTTCTTTTGGAAAAACTTCCTTGAATTCTCTTATTACTGGTACAACATCTAGTAACTTCTCTTCAATTTTATGTTCTGTTTCTTCCACATGCACTGCATAAACTTGGTATCCTTTTCTAGCTGTTCTTTTTAATTGCAATGATGATATTTGTCTTACAGAAATAGGTTTTTGTTTCCCTTTAAGAATAAAAGGTTTCCCTTCCTCATCTACACAATGCAAAGTTTTATCCCAGCAGTTCATCAAGCCTTTCTTCATTTCCAGCCAGTCCATTCCTATCAGTAGATCATAAGACCCTAAGGGAAGAATGTTCAAGTTTACTTCTGTTTGAAACTCATTTAATTTGATTTTTGTTCTGGGCAACTTATGGGTTACCTTTCTCTTAGTTCCAATGGCCAACTGTACCAACCATGACTATTGAAATTTTTCAGTTTTTAAGTTACATTTTTCTACAATATTTGGACTAATTTAACTCAGAGAAGCACCTGGATCAATCAGAACAGTAACAGATAGGTCAGAAATCTTACCCTCCATTTCCACCATGGTTGCTTGATGTTCTGCTTGCCGATTTTCCAGAGTTGCACTGATAGTTGGTATATTTCTGGCTATATCATTTACTGTTGTCGCTTCCCGATCTCTCATGAGCATATGAATGTTTCGATGAGGAGAGTCCCTCAAAAGATGGGGTTCTCCACAGCCCCAAAATTTCAGAGGTTCTCTCATTTTGACTGTCCCTTCCTTTTTACTGTCTCCCTCTATTTGTTTGGAAGCTACTTGGGACTGAGCAATTTGGCTTTCTTTGGGTTTATTAAACTTTTTCCGCTGGTGATCTCTACCAAAATTTTTCAAATAGGCTGGTTTCTGTTTCCTCCCTTTGAACTCATTTTTATTTGCCCAGCTTTTCCCTTGTTCAGATTTTCCTTTGAACTGTTGGTAACATAATCTGGCTTTTCTAACAGCTTCGTCCATTGTTTTTGGGTTGTCAAATTCAATTTTCTCTTTGTAAACAGTAGGCAAACAATTCAGAAACTGCTATACCTTTGCCTTCTCCTCCCTTATGTAGGGTATATATCTTAGCAGATTTGTAAACTTAGTAACAAACTCATCAATAGTGAGTTGTCCCAGTCTAAGTTCATGGAATTCCTTTGCTTTGTCATCATAGTAACGTTCATTTAGGTAGCGGTTCTTGAACTTAATCTCGAAATCTTCCCAGGTGACTATCTTTTCATCAATGGCATCCACCATTTTCGTCTACTCCCACCACAAGCTAGCCTTGCCTTGTAGCTGGTAAACAACTAATCTGGCCTTCAGATTGCTATCATATTCATAGACCTGAAAATACTTGATCATGTTCAATAACCAAGCTTCCGCATCTTCCTCCTTCTCCCCATCATAGGAGGGAGGTTTGATTTTTCGGAATCCCCCCTGTAATTCCTTTTTCTGTTTGTATTGATGCCTTACTGCATCCTCATCTTCAGACTCATCATTTTTCCTCTTTCCGGAACCTTCACCTTCCTGACTGTTCCGCGAAGTTAATTCCCCGATGAGCTTTTCGTGCTCCTCACTGGCTAATGACAATCTGTCATTCTGGCTTTTTATCTCAGCCAACTCTTGTTGCAATTCCTGCAACATAGCCATCATGGGCGCATTTGGATCTGGTGCATTATCCTCATCATGCAGATCAACATAAATTTTGCCACTTTCTTCCCTTTCAGCACCATTGTACACACTCAACACAGATCAGTGAGAAAAAAAAAAAATAAAAAAAAATTCCACAGAATTAAATTTATTCAGTGAATACACAGCCACAGTGAGCACAATGTCACCAGCCCAGTTTTATAACTGGGCTCTGATACCATTTTTCACATCTCCCATTTTACCTCCAACAAATTTTTTTTTTTCATTTAACTAATTCAGTGAATCCTAACAAGGGATTATGCTTATTCTTTTACAAATGTGATCTGTTCAGGATCGATTCCCCACCTTTCGATGTATTTCCCTTGTATCATCTTTGTTCCACTTTACATAATAAAATGGATCTGAAAACCCATATGACATTTAAATAACTTGAACTCTTCATCACTATAATTACCACAACAATGATATATATGTTTATAATAATATTAAACATATGTTATAGGTTTATAACAATTATAGAAATGATAAAAAATTATAAGGAATGGGCTATATAATTATGTATAATTATAAGTCCCACTCTTGTTGTACTCATTGGACATAGTCATAGACCATGGAGGGACGTAGAGGGAATCGATTTGGTTTCACACCTTTTCCATGACCATATATCTATATGAATTTTCGTAGGTTTCTGCCTTCATGATTCCACGTACTCCAAGTTTTCACTTGGTGGATAGTGTATAAGTCACAATGGAACGGACTTTACCTATGGTTATATCTCGGAGTACATATAAATCAAGTTGATTTAATTGTTCACTTGTCCTTGTTTCGATTTCAAACGTTCTCCATTGATTTGGCCTCCAAGTAATATGAGCTTGTGATTTGATGCGTCGTAGGGTAAAATGGAGACGGAGAATCAGTCTCCACGTAAGCTCACAAATAGTTTTCATATCGTTTTTGGTTTCGCCACATAGGCAATAAAAATTCTCTACCCATTTTGGTCACGTGGACTTGTTCCACGATGATCCAGGTTCCTCCCGTCACCTTCCCTTGTCAACTACGCCAAATCTATAACCTTGCCAGCCCAAATCGACATTTAATGTCATTACTTGTGGGGTTGTATATTGAATGCAGGTTGTACTTAGCTTATTAGTGCCTCGATCCGTGGCTCCTTCCCTCAGATCTCTCTAGTTGGACGGCGTCGATTTACTATGGCTTTAGGGTTTTTGTAAATCGATCCAAGTATAATTTCACATATGGCTTTGTTCAGGGTTATTTTTGTTTTCTTTCTGCGTGTCGGTATTGTTCATGATCGAGAGATCTTTTGATGCCATAGATATACACCGAGCTCGGCCACCTCTTTGGTGTCTCTCCACACTCTCAGGATGATTCAGGTATACAACTATTGTAACCGCTCGGTTCTTACTGTAAAATCATGGTTTCCTTCTACGGATTTAAAATTTACACTCCTTTCATGAGCCCTTGTGGCGATAGTTGAACTTAAATGTATTATATGCTTTTATTTTGTTACAGGTGATTTGCATCCACCCAATTGTTACTATTTCATCGAGTCTCATACATTTCTGTGTTAGTTTGCCTCTCATCTGTGAGGGGGTGTGTATTGAATCCATTCGTTGGCATTTCCTTATGCGAATTCTTCATAGCGCGTTATGAACGATAGCTCTTATGTTCAGAGGTTATCATCCATCTGAACGCATTAATGGTTTCCTTGGGGTTTATTATTTTGGCACTAGCGTAACGCTCTGGTTCTTTCCCATCTTGACCTGTGTAGGTCGAACTCATACTAATTGGGTAAGGCAACTTTCGTTGTTCGATTTTGAGCCTCCATTTTCACTATTTATTTACTGCTAACAATTTCTCTATCTCCTGTGTATGCGTATAGGCTCTGGATGGGTTCAAATTCTACCTTACCAGGTATTATCATTTTTCTCAGACCTCCTTTGTGTTCTTACACACTTTCGTTCTACTTATCTCGTTAGTAGTGGATTTAACTTGGGTCGTTGACTCGTGCAGGTAATCTAAACCTTGTGTCTTGCTCTCTTACCTTGCCTCAGAGAGTAATAGCGGCCTTGACGTTAATGTTGGCTTCGTTTTCCCCACTTTCAGGTCGGTATTCAATGAACACTGGTTGAAGGGAATTCCTATAGCTATGTAGTGCTCGTTAGACAGCTTAAAATTTTTCTTTATGAGTTGTATAATCTGGAAAATTCCATCGTTAAGTCTTCGACTAGAAAAATTAATTATGGCTACTCCCATGGCATTTCGAGACAGTCCTCAAGCCACTAGGATTGATACTCTTTTCGATTTTTGTATATAGACATGTATATCTTGGTCAACATGATAATCTCATAGCTGCTTTGCATCGTTCAGCTCATGGTTTCATTTATGAACTGCGAGAAAGTTAATGTACTATTTTCTCTTCATATTGAAATTTGGTTACATATATTCTTATTCCTCAGTTTTATTACTGTATTCAATAATGATGCATTCTATGTATCCTTCTTGTATTTATGAATTCTTTCTGGTACTTTTCTTGGTGTATGACATTCCCATATTGCACTCGTGTATATTTTTACTACTGCAGTAGCTAAGTCTTTCCAATACATCTTGGAAATAGTACAACATATCGTCATTTCTATTTTATACCCTACTTATAAATGTGCACCTGATATTTTTCAAATTAAGCTACACGCCGTGTATACTTTTGTATTTTTCTTTTCATATTTAACAAACATATGTATGTATGATCTGCGGTTTTACCTCCTTGCTTTGGGTGCATAAATGAACCAGGGTACATATACTTCAAGATACTATACTGTACCTATATTGCAATATATTATGTTGTACATACACTTCAATATACTATGCTGTGGTGCATATGCATGTTGTTTATTTTCATAACTATCCTTTTATCTTTTCACTTTTTGTTTTCTAATGTTAGGATGGTTCCAGAATATACTATCATTGCATATTTTCTTGCCATACAGTAGTTGTTTTCTTTTGCTAAAGTATGGGCGGCTTGCATGCAATATAAATTGACCATTGAGCTTTTGAGTATAGATGAATTATGTGCTGACTATAGAATCAGTTGATACAGTACCTACTTTCATTCCTTAATACCCATTGAAAATTTACAATTTCCCTTCTGCTACTTCCAAGTTTAGTACTGACAACTCAGTTTTCTCTCTATCTTATATTTATACATATTAAAATCATGCTATGAAACAGAAGCAAATTAAAACCAATTTATAGATTTCTTCTGTGAAGAAATAGGTATCCACAGATTTAAACCAACACTAGTTTAAAGATTCGACTGGATTCTCCTACACAGATTTTAGTTCTACAACTATTCAGAATTTCAAGGGTGTATCCCTTATGATGGATTCTGTTAAAGGTAGAAATTATATTCTAATATAAAATTAACTTTTATATGTAGCCAATTCATACTATATGAAGTAAACACACCAATAAATTTAAATACATACCACTCATGCAATTGACCAACCTCCCAACCTTAGAGTCCTTCTATCTCCAGAACTCACCCCCGAGCTGAGATCATCTCCTTGTCACAGATCAACCTCTAATCTGTACAAGAGGAGCTTATTTAAGCTATTGTTCCCCAAAGCATGTTTCTAATTCTGCGTCCAGAATCTCAGGATGCTTTTCTTCCTATTTGCCTAGGCTTCCCAATTTAGGGACACTTTAAAGCTGTTTTATGCTTTTCCTCATCTTTTCCAGCTTTTTCACCTCTTCCCAACTACTTTCCTCATCATTGGGGAAATTTAGATTCTTCCTCAAAAATCTAAATTAGAATAATTTCTTTCAAGGATTTTTTTGAAAGATTCTGGGGATTAGTTGCCTTATCCATCCTCATGGATTTAGCAAGTGATCTCATAAATCCCATTTTGGTCAATCTGCACTCAATCATTTTAGTCATTTCCTCAAATCAAATATTTAATTACATTCACAAATTTCTTATCCTTTGGGGTCCACTCCCCTTAGGATTTAAAGTTCAAATGTCTAGCTTTGCAATTCAAACACATAAATTGGGGGTGTTACAATAAAAGGCATAAAATTTGATTTCTTTATATGCCTAAGTAGCCTCGAGGTCAATACTTTAGAAAAAACTATATGACCGGCGGAAAACATAATTAAGGGAGTGAGTGGTTCAACAGGTTCTGAGACTTTAAAATGTGCCTGAGCTCTGTAACTCAGCCTAGATCACAACGTGAAAATACAACACCAACTGCTTTGCAGGGGAGGCCCTATTTGGATAATTAAAACCATTCACCATTTGAACACTGCACGAGATTTGGAAGCCCGCACTTCTCTAGTTTAGAAGTATCGACAGGTTTTTGTGAGTAGTTTTTGTTCGATCTCCCTCACCGTGAAGTCCTAAAAGCGCCACACTGAATGTACATAGTTGCGTAAGGAGAATCTAGTTAAAGGAATTGTATGCAAATAGTATCAAGGTCTCTCCTCTCTAAACCCTGGGAAGATCGTGAAGGGGGGATAAAAAAATACATGCGTAGAGTCTCATATAGCATTATTCAAGGCCATGCATTGGCATGACCTGACAAAGGTCATTTGCGGTCAGCCCGAAAGATAGAGTAAGATCTGGAACATGTGAACGTTGCTGTTCAGCGACCTAACCATGTTGAAATGCTGAATGTGATCATGTCTAAGAACATGAGAACGCAATATTGCAACCCGCTCATACTGTAGATGCTCTTGGGTCGCACAGTCGCAAATCTCCTTAGGACTCGAAGAATGTGACTCAAAGACATTCGTGACCATGTGACCTCACCAAGTCTAGCTGCAGCTAGCCTTAAGATAGAAATAATGCGACTCAAAGATATTTGCGACTTTGCGACCCCACCATGTCGCCAAGTCGCAGAGTCTCACCCTTAAGGATTCCACGCTCGGCATGAATTTCTGACTACGCAACCCCCACGCATATTTAGCACATCCCAGTACTCAGAAATGCATTAAAGCTTCTTGGATTTCGGCCTCATCTCCACTGGGAGCAAACGTGAAGTGAGAAATAAACCTTACATGCCATCTAAATGGACATCGGTCGGCATCTCAAGTTCTTTCCTCACACCCATACTAGATATGCATGAACTAATCATACATTTCGTACAAAGCTAGACTCAAAAGGGGTCTCGAATAGTTGTTAAAACCCCCAAGTTTATTTTCAGTGTTCTCTCTATGCATAGAAATTTTTTGTTACCTAAACATATATATATATATATATATATATATATATATATATATATATATATAGAGAGAGAGAGAGAGAGAGAGAGAGAGAGAGATATGTGGCTAATTGAATGTGTTACACATTGCTGATTTAATATTTCTTGTGCAGGTAATATGAAGAGATTATGATGACTACTAGACAAGGAATCCCTCACTTCCCAGAAGTCGCACAACCTGGATTCAAGAAAACAAAGAAACTGTCGTTATATAGATACCAAAAATCTCACTCAAAATGAAAACATCGCTCTACCGATCATCGACTCATGGAGATTCCTTGGCATGGCCATGATATCACCGGCAGATAGAGGCCGCTGGTAAGAGCTAAAGCTATCCTGTAGACAGCAAGGTTCTAATATCTTCAAAATAAAATTTCACAAGGGATATGGCTACAGGTCACATATCTGCCCAAGGACACAGGTCACATATCTGCCCAAGGTCGCAGGTTGTGGATGGTTCGAGGTCGTAGGTCGCGGATGGTCTGAGGTCGCAGGTCGCAGATGGTTCGAAGTCACAGGTCGTGGATGGTCTGAGGTCGTAGGTCGTGAATTGTCCTAGGTCGTGGGTCGCGGATAGTCCGAGGTCATAGGTCGCGGATGGTCCAAGGTCCCGGGTCGCAAGGAAACCCAATGGTCAGGAAGATAGAAAGTCAAGGAAGCCCAAAGGGCAAGTTTTTGCTGATAAATACTCTTTTCGGGAGTTTGAAAATGGGATCTTTTGTTTGGGAATCGAGTTGAGTACATTGTATTACTAGAGGATTACACATTTGAGTATGAATACAAGCATTTTGAAAAAATCCCTTTGTGGATCTCGTGTTGTCATATGTATGAGCACTATTGAGTATTATATTTTCAATTTCTGAACATCTTTAGATTAAGGGAGTTGTATCTTTAATTCATATCATAATTTCATAACAATTTGCTGAGTATGTTAATGGTGGTTGAGTTCATTTCACTTTCCTAACGAATGTTTATGACTTTGTTTATTAGCATTTGTGTTGTCATTTAAAGCTATTAGGAAGTGAAGGGTGTTCTTGCCATAAGGAATTATTTTTTTTGTGGTCAGAATAGTTTACAAGAATGACCCTAATGATGTGTTGTTAACAACGCTTCCTTTAGTGCTTATGCTTCATTATTTCCTCGTGCTACTCATAGTGTTATATGTACATTTAATGGACCAATCATATGTCTTGTATCATCTGATTAAGTGTGTGTCCACTGTTTTATAGAGTTTAAGCAAGACCTAAAGAAAGGAAAAATGAGCGGTAGCCAGACCCACACCCCGGATGGGATCCCTACTCCGAACAGTTCAAGATCTAATTGGGACCTTTTACCAGGGATATCCCCTGCTATTGGCCGGACAGATTTTCCCATCAACATATTCTAATAATGATAACTATTGTGTATCATTTAATGAGCTAAAAATCTTTGAAGTTACCCAACCAAATCATGAGTACTATTCCCTTTCCTAAAAAGACAACTAAGAAAAAAGGATATTTATAGACATGTTTACTTTTGAGTTATCAATATATACATCACATTCCTTAGTAGGTTGGGGGAAATTACTTATACAAGTTATATAAATGGATTCTGGTGACCCTTTAATTGTTTTTACAAAATTTAAATTTCTTTCCCACATGAGATTCATCAGTAGGTAGTGGAAAAACACTTCTACAAGATATATTAGAGATTCTTGTGACCCCTTATTTGTCTCTATAAAAAGTGATTCTATTCTCTTTTCTAAAGGAACAAAAAATAAACAATACTAAAGCAGGATACTCAATCTGATCATGTAATGTACTAAAGCATGATATATTTGTGCAATATAAAACATGATTGCTTAATCACATGCAAGTAAGAGAAAGAAGTAAATCTATACTCAACACCAGATATGCATGGGGAAATAAACTGCTCAAAACCCCTCCGTGTTTATTGTATAATCAACCAAGGTATCATGAAACAATACAATGTATTTTTTATCACCACAACCTCATACACTCTACCAATTTCTTCACACTAATCTATGAAAAAATGGACAAACACATAGCCAATTATCATCCTTCCGTGAACCTACCCTACTTACACAATCCTTAGAGAGTTAAAGCCCAATTAAATATGAGATTCAACCTTCCTTGGTTGCACAATCTATCATGGGATTCTCGTGGTTTTATAACTGCACCTCTACAGTTTTCCCAAAATACAACTGCTAGATTACTCGCCTTCGAACTTTGTCTCAACTAGGTACCAACCAGAATTAGCATGCATGCAGCTATAAATAGTGATTCATTAGTTTCTTGTTAGAGCACTACTAGTGAATTAAATCTATTTTAATTCACTTGATCATCCACTAGCTCATCAAAAAGTTAGAACTAGCTAAACTGATTTGAACTCAATTATTGTGAGTTCTACAACTACAACTGGACCTGTTAGTAATAGAATCACTCTACATGCATATCCTTAGACCCTCAAATCGAAATTCTCAAGCTAACAAAGTCTATCACACTTAGTTAACTATCGCAAGTTGTTATGAGATAAGATTACAATTAATTTTCTAATTTATTTAATAAATTGGTTGCACACTAATATATCGGTAGGACCCATCACTTGTGACCTGTGATTCCACACTAGTGTGTGTGTTTCATTTTCTTGTTGAATTTCAACAATCCTTCCATTATAAATATATGCTACTCTATCTAAATTTATTACAAAACCATTCCATTATAAATAATTTAGATGTATAATATTTTTTTTAGTTAAAAATGATAATAATAAAAAATAAAACTACAATATTTCAAATAATGTTCAGTTTTATAAAATATATAAACAAATGAATATAAAAAATTTTATGAACATAACTAACCTTATATTATCTATTGAAATTTTGGTAAATTTTTAATATTGCAAAAAAAAATTTAAACATAAAAAAATCCATAAAAATTAAAAATATTATTAATGATTACCATCACTTTAATATAAAGCTAGATATTCAAACCCTAGTGCCTACCTCACATTCCTAATTTTAAATCTAAATACTTAAGTTTAACAACCCCTTTCTTAATTTTACACCCATATTATATATATATATATATATATATATATATATATATATATATATATATATATATATATATATATATATTTTTGATATACCTTAAAATATGGATCATAGACTGCTTTAATTTTTATTTCCTAATATAAATTCATAAACTAAGATATTATTCAATTAATAGACCTCACTACAGAGAAACCATCAATTAGATAAAAATAAGATTATTTTTGATCCTATGTATCTCTTTTGAAATTAAATATGGACAATTACCACTTCTATACAAAGTTTCATATTCAAACTAATGAAGATTGCACACTCAAAACTTGTATTTTTCATTACCGAAGATGTTAATTTATGAAAGTGTGGAAGGTTTTATGTTGTTCTATATTGACATTCACCTACCTTCTGCAACAAATTTCACCTAACCACATTGAATGTCATTCCACCAACTATCTACTATGAACATTCCAAAAACAATATTTTACTGACTCTCTATAACAGTCACTATTATTCTAGCACCTCCCCTTAATCATGACTTCTAATGATAACTTGGTTGTTGGTCTAAGTCTCAACTACGCTTAAAACATGAATTGGATTTTCTACAACACATGACTTACTTATATAAATTTTAAATTTCGCCTTTCTAAGAGGCTTGAAGAATATGTCATTCACATTTTCATATGCACTACAAAATGTTAAGTTAATTTATTTTTATTGCACTTTTTCCCCTACAAAATGATGTTTTGTTTCTTTATTCTTTGGCCTTCATGTTATACGCGATTGTTTGCTAAGTTGATTTCTCTTTTATTATCACATTTGATAACTATAGTTTCTTGTTGTGCTTCTCCAACATGTTAAAGTATCCCTCTAAGCCATATTTCTTTGGAGTAGCACTAACTAATGATTTATACCTAGCTATAGTTGATGAAAATGAAACAATTAGTTGTTTCTTATCACTCCATGATATAGCTCTTGATCCCATACTGAACTTATATCCCATGGTAGATTTCATGTCGCCTAGATTTCCAACACACTCCAAATCAAAATGACCTATCATCTCAATATTACAATCAACTCAAAATTAATAGTTCCCTTCAAATATTGAAGAACCCTTTTTGATGTTAGATAATGGCTCTAATGAGGTTTAGCCATGAAATGACTAAGTATGTTCATTGTATCAACAATGTCTCGCTTCCCACTAATTGTTGATACAATCTTCAACCCACCTATTTTGTTCCATAATTATTTCTCAATTTCATATTTTCATCCAATGGCGTACAGTCACTCCTATATATTCATTCATATGATATCTCATTTATATATTTTTCGTATATTTGTTTTATGTGATTAAAGTCCTTCCATTATCTCTCCATACTTCAAGACCTAGACAATAGTGCATCTGTCTTAGATCCTTCATCTTAAATTCATGAAATAATTGTCTAATTCAGTAGCATTCTTGTTATAATTAGATCATCGGCATATAAGATAGTATAACATCAACATATAAAGATATTAAAATTATATTTCCATTTCTATGAGATTTCATATACAAATTAGGATCACTTCTACTTTTGTTAAATCAGTGTCGAAAGAAGAATTGATCTACTTTCTCGTACCAATATCTAGGTGTGTGCTTTAGTCAATATAAAGCTTTCTTTAACTTGCAAATTCAAACAATCTAATTGGAAACTGTGAAAAAACTTGTCTTTCGCATTGCCAAAGATGTTACTTTATACAAGTGTAGAAGGCTTTTGTTTCTTCTACACTAACATTAACCTACCTTCTACATAAACATTCACTTACAGACATACATCATCATTCCACCCACTATGTACTACTCACATTCTAGAAACAACCTTTCACCAACGATCGAAAATAAATAGTCAGGATTATTTTAACACAAACCGTATCTATTAGCCCACATTTCTAATTTTAACACGTAAATACTTGATTCTAACAACCCCTTATTCCTTTATTTAATATATATATATATATAGAATTGGAAACCTTAATATAAATATGATACTATGATATTCTTCCAAACTAATGAACCTCCCTCAAGGAAAAACCATGCATTTGATAAAGAAATTTACTTTTATCCTCGTTACTTTTGAATTGAAAAAAGAAATTAATTATATGCATGATGAAGACATTTAATTTGACATTTATTTCTTGATAAAAAATAAATAACGTGAAAGCCTTTTTCATCTTAATGAAAAATGCTCGTGAACTTGACATGGGAAAATAGTGACCCAATAATTTACTAATTTTGATTTTCACTGAAAATCATCATAATTTGACGCTTCGTGATCCTGATAGACAATCTTACCCTCGGAATCAACCGCACAAATGAATTGTTTACATGGTCGGGAATTGGCAACCACACAAGAAGTCCTTTTGACAGCACCAGATTATAAAGTGGCACCTTTTACTTCGCTTATCACATAACTCCCGGAGCAAGTAAGATGGAACTGGCTCGCTCTCAATCCTTCTCGAACGTTGCCATCTCTGCAAATGGATGTGGCTATGGAGAAAATCTCGTGACCTGAAAACCAGATCGTTCAAAAAGTTTACAGTATCATCGACTTATCGAACAAAATAGACGTTAAAGGCTTTTCTGTTAAATCTTTGCCTCACATTTTTCTGCTGCCAACATTATCCATAACCGTACGTCCGTGATGATTTTCAGAAGTCTCTCTATAAATGGCTGTCTGAGCTTCGACCATTATATAGCAATATCTGTTATACGATTTTTTTCCTCACAGGTTATGCTAGTCGCAGTAAGTGAAAACTGAGACTCGCAGCAATCTGAAGCTTGAGATATTAGCATGGCACCAGATGCGATTGCCTCAAGATTTTCTTCTTTAGGGATGAATTCAAACGGGCCATCGGTGCACGGGGTCGAAGGATCTAAACACGGGGCTGTACCTATTGGGAGGACCCCAAGGCGGTCCTTTGATGGGGGGCGCGTCAATAGAACAATATCCGATGTTTCTGCAGAAATAAGCCGAAGCTGTATGAATTTGGAAGTGAATCTACACGCAGTAATGAACCTGAAAGTAGAAAAAGCTCGGTGCGAGTGCTGTGGGATGTCTGAAGAATGTACGCCGAGCTATATAAATAGGGTCAGAGATCTCTTCTGTGGGCATTGGGTTTGTGGGCTCTGCGCAGAAGCTGTGAAGGAAGAACGACGCCGGATGGGTAAAGGAGTACCCATGGAGGACGCTTTGCGTTCGCATATGGCTGTGTGTGTTAAATTCAACAAGGTCGCCCTGTCGAATCCTGCGCTGCTTCTTGCTGAATCAATGCGCGAGATTCTCAAGAAGAGTTCCAGGGCAAATGGTCTGAGATCGAACCCTAACTGTCCCAGAGACAGGGCAGTTGGGAAAAACACTATTACCCGTAGTACCAGCTGCATTCCTGCAATTGTAAGGAAATAAATTAACACCGATTTTATGATCTTTACTTTGATGGTCATATCATATCGAAACTCCGCACCGCGCCTTCTGTGGACTACAAGTGTAATGCTTCCCTTCTGCAATATATCTCCATGTTTCTTTTTTTTGTGTCGATACAGCCTTAAGCTTCTGGAAAGAATTCTCTTCTTGTTCTTTACGCATATCTTTTTGTGTCGAGCTAACTGGTCTCTCTAGAGGAATAATTTACTAGCTTTGAAATTCATGTCACTGAAGGGACAGCTAGCCTGTTCTTTTCACATAGTCACAGTGATGAAGCTGTGCAAAATACTCAGTTTTGGCGTTGCAAATATTTGTATTGTGCCAGAAGGTTTTTTTAATAGAAATTCATGAAAATGAGGACGTAATTTCTATATAAGTTGTGATGAATTTTCGATAAAAGCTTTAATTTTAAGGAATATTAGGGCATCCACATGCTATTTTTTTCAAGTGAGGTAAATATGATAAATTCAAATTTTGGTTAATGTTTTATTTTTAAAGGTATTTGTTCTCTTTTATGATGATATATGTAAATTTTTTTAATATCATAAAAAAATATTATTTTATTTTTGATAAATTTGATATTTATTAGGAAAAATGATTTGACTAGATATTTAATTTTTATTTTTATTTTAATTCTGTCACTGGTGACGTTATATTATGGTTATGTCTATAAATAACATTTTATTGGAGAGGGGAATTGAAATAGAGTTAATATTTTGTAATGTTCTGTTTTAAGTTTTATGATGATATATATTTTTAACGTTTTATGATTATATATATTTTTAAGTTAGGTATTGCTAAGGTTACATTATGGTTATGTTTAAGAATAACACCCAAATAAAATAGAAAATTGAATAGAGAAATTGAAACTAAAACCCACTCAATCACTCTCAATCCAAAAAACCTAAAATCTTTGACAATTACATGTATAGTTGAATATTTTTGTAACATAAATTATGTGTTAATTTTCTTCAAAATAAACCTCACTAATTTGCAGAGTTTACTTTAAATATATATATATATATATAATTAATTTCTAAAAATATATATATATATATATATATGACTCTTAACCATTTCATTTATATTCAATATTACAATAATCTATTAGTTTATGCTTCTTTAATCAGGCATTTCATATATGTAGATACAGTTTATTTTAATCTATATAACATTCTAATATCAAAATATTTATATGTCAGAATATATATATATATATATATATATATATATATTATTTAAACCATTTTCACTTCTTTTCAATATTATACTAAGATATTATAATTTATATTATTGACTGTTAAATATTTCTTGACTATTAATTTCTATAATAAGGGCGTTAAGACTTTCCAACTCATTTTCAATGTTTGGGCAGCACAAAATATAATAACGGTGAGGAGATTTTTTGGTCCTTAAAGAACTAAATATGAGGTAGTGGAACTCTCGGGAAGATAAAAGAACAAAATGTCTTGCCAGAAGAGGCATAAATTGGAGATATGGAGGTTTTCGAAGAACATTAAAAAAAAGTAAAGGTTTTGTATTAATAAAATAATATTATCTTAATGTAAATTATATTGATGCGTTATCTGGTTGGATAAATCTCATTTAAACCAGTATCAGGGTATTATATCAAATTGATGGATTACATTTATAAATATTATTATCAGTTTGCTTGAGTTATTTTTTTTTACAATCGAGTGTTTTTATTTATTTTGTTTTGGCATTCGAAGTTATGTGATATTGTTTTATTTTGGGATAATTAGATTATGTATTTCTAAGAAAGTGAAACCTATAATATTGTTTTATTTTATAATTGATAAAATGGAATTAGGTATATATCTAACTCTGACTTTTCAAACATTTTAATGATATTTATAGTTAGTTATTCAATAATTTTCCAACATAACATATTGTAAGAAATATAATGTTCATTCAAATAACCAAAGAATAATATATGCATAAAGGAAACAAGCAAGGTAGATGCCTGCCTTAAGTTTAGTGAAAGTAATGTTACACATATACAACAAGGGAGTTACAACCTTATACATGTAACTCTGTTATATATTACAATGATTTTAAGGTAGTAATTCCTTCTACTTATCATCCAATACATTTTTGTAATCAAACCTTTCAAGAAACTATAGGTTTACCTCTGTGAGCCTTTCCTTGATCTTCTTACTAACTAGTCCAAGCGGGCCACATTGTGCCAACCTTGAATTTAGCATGATCGTAGGTATCATTTACAGTCCACGTAAGTGATTTACTAATGATTGAATCCTTAGCATATTTGAGGAATCCACTATTTATACATGAATCATCTTGAACATGCATAACCCTCGAAGCCTAAATGGACCTAAGTGCTCACATTGCTAGCTTGGACTATGATCAATAGTGCCATTTTTATTTCCATCATCATGACTTATACGTCATCTATCTAATGTCTAGTGGCATTGTGGTCAAATATTCACACATCCAGCAAGTGCTCCAAGGAACCCAAGTGTTTGCAATCAATGAGTATCTAATGAATGTGTGCCGAGTGGATGTGTGCCCAACATCTAGATTCCACAATAATTCTCTGCAGATGCTCATGCCCAAAGGAACTTATACCAATAGTCACAACCCTCAAATGTGAAACACCATGTGATTGACATGTAGGTCAAATGGTTAATTCTATAAAATATTGTCATGTTCTCTATGCCATTTTGTTAATTTTACATAGTGCATGATAGCATAAAAGATTGGTTGTCAAGATCCTGTTTGTCTATCCTTACCAATCTTGCTTTCAAAAGGTTTCTTGGTGTTTGGTTGTGAAGATCTGGTTTGTCTGTCCTTACCAATCTTGCTTTCAAAAATTTTCTTGGTGTGACCAACTAATGTGAGTTGTAATGTTTACATTCCACCCAATCAAAGAAAAAGGCATCTAAAGTGCTTGGGGTATACCTTTTCATTATGCAACGGAATCTTAAAAATAACTCTTCTTGCCATAAATATTTTTTCATGTGCATAGTATTGGTTAGTGACCACCAAGGTGGTTTTACAATGAATATGCCCAAAAATATTCAAGGCTAGGGCTTACATCCTTCTCGATTAAAATTTCTAGAGATATTTTCATTAACTTCATCCTGCCCAAGTTTACTGTTTCGACTCATGTGTCAATCCACCATTATGTTTTCCAATAAATTTGCATTCTCACTTCAACAATTAGTTATGAAAATGTTAATTGACCATTAGTTCATTGGATCAAAGCAGGTTTTCCCAAATATAGCACACTGCTCTTAGATGGCTATCTTGCTACTACTACCTCCTACTTTCATGGCAACTTGGAAGTCTGGTACTACTATAACTTTATTTTATCACTAGAGTAATTCAACATCCAATAAGAAGGTTTTGAATTTGTCTAAGTATTTTAGTTTCTAGTGTAACTACTATTTTGGTACTTTTGAAAATTCCACCATGCTTCAATATGTTGAACTTCTCCAAGTTTTCCACAACTTAATTGTCCCCAAGACATCTCCCTAATAATGTACTTCATCATGCTCAAACCATTAATTTTCCTTTGCACTTAAATTAGTATATCTAACTCTTTTATAACAATGAAATATTACCACTATCCCCTCAAAATTGTAAAGTCAACAAACACAACCCAACACTTCACAATCCTTCACTAATATTGGCATCTCTTCTTCGTGCATTTGATCTCAACCAAAAAATTATAGGTAGCAAGTTACATGAAGGAAATTATCAGTCAGAAGAATTTGGAAGATGAATTTTACTTTGAATACTTTTAAATGATCCAATACTCTATTTAAATTTTAATAACTTTTAAGGAAACAACAAAAATAAATTCCATACATCTTATTAAGAGAGGAATATCTAGGCTAATACTTTTCTCACCTTAAACTGACTATTTCATCTTATAATCATACTAAAATATATCCAAGGATTTCTCTCGCTTATCGTAGGTACACAAAGGTTGAAAAGAACCTTCCATGATACCTTTGTTTTTATTTTTGTCTAATAAATCTAGGTTGAATACACATTTTTTCTTGTTCGAATACCTAATTATGTCGCCCACTACTTTTTCATGGTGAGTGTAGTTGCTAGGTCCCTACAATGCTAGTGTATCCCCTTATTTTTATTGTCAGTGCAACCCCCTTATTGTTATTGTTGTGCCCATGTAGTCCCCATATTTTTATTATTGTGCCCCATAGAAGCCCACTAATTTTATTGTTATGCCTTTACATTGTTATTTCTATGTCGTCTAGGATTATATTATCACCGATTCGACTCCTATATATAGAAATCAGGTTTTTTCATTTGTATCATCCAAGAATTGTTAATTTATATAATGTAAAGGAGGTTTCACCATTGAAGAGGTAGACTTCTAAGTCGTTAATATATATTTTCCTCTATTTTGTGAGATGGTTTCATAA
Organism: Pinus albicaulis; assembly: GCA_034641835.2. Taxonomy (NCBI): domain Eukaryota; kingdom Viridiplantae; phylum Streptophyta; class Pinopsida; order Pinales; family Pinaceae; genus Pinus; species Pinus albicaulis. The sequence goes on along the minus strand of CM076575.1, from coordinate 604,592,031 downwards.
CATTTGGTATCATTGTTGGAAATTTTGTCATTGATGGCAAAGGAGGCAGCAAAGATAGAGACAGACAAAGGAGGCAGCAAAGAAGAGAACAAAGGAAGCAAAGGAGACAGGTGGAAGAAGACTGTCGAAATGCATCATTCAAGGAGTAGATGAAACAAAGAGAGAAGCAAAGTAGTAGAGAGGTAGAGGCAGCAAATAAGTGAAAAAAGGAAGAAAAGGAGACAGGTGGAAGAGAATGTCGAAATATAACAGTCAAACAGTAGAACGGAAGCAACAACAGAGACAGAGAAAGAGGCATAGCAAAAGGCAAAGGCATAGGAAGAGGCAGAGCCATTATTGTAGAAAGGAAGAGGCAGAGGCAGAGACGTTATTCCGAGAATCACTACCCAAGCTGGTAGATAAACTAAACATAAATTCCTGGAATCGTAACCCAAGTGGCAAGTATATATATACAAACAAATTCCGGGAATATTAACCCAAGCGGAAAGTATATATAACAGGTGGGAGGATACATAAATTCCAGGAATCTTAACCCAAGCGGCAAGTATATATATACAAACAAATTCCAAGAATCACTACCCCCTGTTGGAAGATTCACTAAAGATCGAAGCAGAAGTAGACTTATATTATTCTGAGAATCGTAACCCAGGAGGAAGCGGAAGCTTATATATATGCAACGCATTACATATATTGCGCCTTATACAAAAAGGTCCAAAGAATATATATTAATTTATATGGAGCACTTTATGATCAAAAGAACCAAAGTACCATAAGGTGGGACCCTTTCTCAATCACATCGGAGAAAAACTGTGCAACGGAACATGTAAACAAAGACTTACGATTGCGATTGAAGCTCGGAACCGATGGGCTTATAAACTATGATTAACAAGTGTTTGAGTTCTAGTTCCAATCGCATCGGAAAAATACAGTGAACAGTGGTCAATCGCATCGGATCAGAGTAATCACATCAGAGGAAAACTATGCAGTGGAACATGTAAACAAAGACTTACGATTGTGATTGAAGCCCAGACCCGATGGGATTATAAACTATGCTTAACAAGTGTTTGAGTTCCAGTTCTAATCACATTGGTAAAATACAGTGAACAATGGTCAATCGCATCGGATCAGAGTAATCGCACCAAAGAAAAACTATGCAGCAGAACATGTAAAAAAATACTTGCGATTGTGATTGAAGCGCAGAACCGATGGGCTTATAAACTATTATTAACAAGTGATTGAGTTCTAATTCTAACCGCATCAGAAAAAAGTAGAACATCGGAGCAATATGTTAAAAGATTGCGATTGTGGTGAAAGACCGGACCCGATGGGCTTTATAAACTATGATTCTTGTATGGTTGAGTTCTGGTAAAATAGTGAATCATCAGAATTGGAGCATCAGAGCATTGGAATGTCGGTACATTCAAATGGAAATTTTGATTGTGAACAATCACAATCAGAAGAAGTCGAGGAGTAATATATCGCATCGGAAAACATGGCAAGTGGGCCCGAAAGGGGATTTTATATGTTTAAACAGGTTTTTACTATAATGCCGAGAGTTGATTTAAGTCATATTAAAAAGGTAGTATGTATGTTAAACTTATTTAAATCATGGCGAGAAATGAAGCTGTGTTATATATAAAAGGCGCTTCTTATGGATACCACGACAGAGCACATATTAAAACTCCTTATTATTACTGTGCTGAGAATTAATTAACATAATATAAAAGTGTAGTTACATATGTATGGCATACGATAGTTACATTGCGACAGTGAACAAGGATACAAATAGAGCCGAAAGAAACAAAGACACAATCAAAGAAAAGACAAATGCGTAGTGAGCAAAGACGCTGAATGAGTGAGTTGGAGTTTTCATTATATGTGAATGTAAATATTGTAATTGAATTTTTTATTGTTTGTGATGCATTGGCAAGTCTCCGAAAGAAAACAAAATCCCACTGTAATATTAAAAATAAGCACCTACAATTACATTTTTCTAAATGAGCTGAAAAAGAAATGAGAAGGCAGAAGACTAAGAGGTATGGCTATCCATTTTGAATTCCTTAAGGAATACAAACAGTCATCAAGAATTCTCCATAAGTAATATTATCTTGATATGCATAGAGAGGTTAGAGAGAGAGTAAGAATAGAGAATGAAAAGTATACAATATTGAGGCAGAGAAGATAAGGAAGAGAGGAGTAGAAAGAGATGCTACAGAACAGAGTTGATATCTGAGGTAAATCAGCAAACACATCTTGTGATAAATTGAGGAAGTTGCAGCTTCCCTATCAATTTGAAGCTTGATAGTTGTCATTTTTAGCTGACTAAGGTTGGAGCCTCCTGTAGGTTGGTGCCTACAGAAAAATTGAAGGGATTTGGAGCTTCCTTGCAAGTTGTAGCTTGCAGAATTAAGGTTGGAGCCTCCTGTAGGTTGGTGCCTACAGAAAAATAGTGGTGAGAGGGAGTTGCAGCTTGCCTTTGCATCACAACAATAATAAGATGTGGTTTTCTCCCTCTATGGGTTTCCACTTATATCTGCTGTCTCTATCTGTGTTGCCTGTGTGCTGAGATGATTTATCAAATCTACTTAATGTTTACTGCTCTCATAATAAGTTTAATGTCACATTAATTTAATAGTTGCTGCAACATATTAAGACTGTTCATATACTCAAGTTGAATACAAAAGTAAGTTGTAAATAAGGTGATGAAAATTTAAAAAGCTCATGTATGTATTGAACTGATCCCCCCCCCCCCTCTCACTTCAACTAAGAATTCAACAATTGGTATCAGAGCGGGTTCCTTTGTACCAGTTTAACAACTAAAAGGAGATTTTAGGTTCTTAGGATGGCTAGTAAAGAAGGATGCTCAACCAATATAGCCCCTTTCTTTACAGATGCAAATTATGCCTTCTGGAAAATCAGGATGAGGACATACATAATGTCTCTACGAATATAGGTTTGGGGTGTTATGGAATTAGGATATGCCCCAAAGGCAACTGACTCAGAGAAAGAATCCAAACAAGATTTTGTAGCTAACGCAAAATCCATGAATTCCATCTTGAATGGATTGTGTGAAGCATATTTTATCAAAGTAATGCACAAAGACACTACCAAAGAGATGTGGGATACTCTGTAGAACATCTATGAAGAAGACAAGAAAGTAAATACTGCCAAACTTCAAGTCTATAGAGCCCAGTTTGAGAACTTAAAAATGAATGATGATGAAGAGATTGACAGTTTCTTTCTAAAATTTGCAAAAATTGTTAACAATATGAAAGCTCTTGGAGAAACCATGCTAGAAAGTATAATTGTGAAAAATATTCTAAGATCTCTTCTATCCAGGTTTAATCCCAAGGTGTCTGCAATAGAAGAAACAGCTGATTAGGAGACCTTGACCATGAACCAGCTACTTTGAAATTTTAATAGCATACAAGATGAGGCTCCCACAGAAGAAGCCAAGTATAAGGGAGGCAACATTTAAAACAGAAAAGAAGAAAGAAGAAGAGGAAGACATATGCTCTTACTTGGATGAAGAAGAGGCAAATTTTGTCAAGAAATTGTATAGAGGCTCAGGTAAATACAAAGTTAAACTTCCTTTCAAATTATTTAACTATGGAAGAGTGGGACACTATGCTGCTAAGTGTCCTCACAAGAAAGTAAGGAATCGGGCTCAATAAATACAGGAAAATGCATAAAAAAATTGGCAGAAAGGAAAGAAGTTCAGCAGAAAATCCTTCTATGCTCAACAAGACAGCAGTGCATCTGAAGACTCAGATGAACCTCCAAGTGAAGAAGGAACCTCTGAATTCTTATTGATGGCCATAGAAGAACTTGAAGGTCTCCTGCTAGAAGATGAAGAAGAAGAAGGTGGAGTCGACCTTGAGGGGGAGCTAAGAAGCGATCTGAAAGAGGTTGATAGACTCAAACTGAAATGCAGAAAAAAAAGGAAATTCTCCTCAAGTATGTATGAGAAGAACAGAATTCAAAAGTCCTGATGCAGCTAAAGATAGAGCTTGAAGAAGCCAGGAAGATAGAGGACATGTTACTTAAGAAAATAAAAGAGAAAACTTAGGAACAAGAAAAGTTGGAAGAAGAAGTAGTATGTCTCAGGTATAAATTAGAAAATGCTAAAAGGAAAGTGGTTATAAAATCTTCTCAAACAACAAGCTCTAGTAAGTTAAAGGAAATTCTGGTTGCTCAAAGATCGCCTATGATAAAAACCGGAATAGGCCATGAAGGAGAATCAAGTAAAAACAAAGAAAAGGAAAACATAGAGATTATTTTTGTAAAAGAAAAGAAGGATGATGAAGCAGCTCAAATAGTGCCTAAAAAAGAAGAAACTTGTAAGGAAGGAGACAGAACCCAGAAAAATCCTCTAATAACAAAGAATGAAAGAAATACTCAAACAATAGGAAAAGATTTATATGCCCCTGAGTATGTCAAATTTGAAAGCCATCAAAGGAGATTCTTCCCTCCAATGAAGAATGCCACTTTTTATGTCTGCCACAAGAAGGGACACATTTCTGCATATTGTCATTAAAGGAGGAGTAATTTAAACTAGCAAAAGATGCAAACAGTGAAGAGACTGTCTCAAACAAACAAATGGAGAAAACAACCTTACTTCGGGTATGAAAATAATTTCTATGGTTATTTTTTTTTATTATAAGGAATTTGGCCACAAAATTATTGAATGTAGAAAGTATGGACAAATATTAATGTTCAACACCTCAAGGAGGTTTATGAATCAAAGAAATTTTGTTCATACTCACAATTCTGCAAAAACTATGATCAAATGTTGTATATGCGATCAAGTTGGACATATGCCTTCCAAATGTCCTCTGAAAGGATGTGATTCATCATCTCTCAAAATATACCAAACAAAAGGATGCCTCAAGTCGATAAAGAAGGTGAATAAATGTGACTTGGCTCTAACTGCTCAACACCTGAAAAGCCAGTGGTATCTAGATAGTGGCTGCTCAAAACATATGACTGGAGACAGGAGAAAATTTATAACTTTTGATGAAAAGAAAACTAGTAATTTAACTTTTGGTAATGATAAATCAGGAAAAATCAAGGGAAAGGGCTCAGTAAGCTTAGATAATGGCAGAGGTAAGGCCGAAGATGTACTATTTGTAGATGGGTTGAAAGCAAATTTGCTGAGTGTCAGTCAAATGTTTGATAAAGGATGCAAATTTATTTTTAGAGCACAAGACTCTGAAGTCAAATCAGGCACCAAAAGTAAGACTCTACTCAAAGGTGTTTGAACAGAGAGCAGTGTTTACATCGTGAAAGAGGAAGATGAAGCATGTTATCTTAGCAAACTTGATGATTCATGGTTATGGCATAAAATATTGGGACATCTCAGCTTCGATCACATCATCACACTAATCAAGAAGAAAGCTTTCAGAGCCATGCCAGAAATAAAGAAGCTTTCTAATACCATATGCAAATCACGTCAATTAGGAAAATAGACTCGCACATCCTTCAAGGTAAAAGATGAGTTATCAACAAGAAGACCACTACAACTTGTGCACATGGACCTATGTGGACCTGTAAGAACTAAAACATCGAGTGGAGAATCCTACTTCATGCTAATAATAGATGATTTATCCAAAATGACATGGGTTGCATTTCTCAAGAATAAATCGGAAGCTCTGGAAAAATTCAAAATATTCAAAGCTTTAGCAGAAAATTAGACAGGATGCAAGCTAAAATGCATCAGATCAGATAGAGGAGGTGAATTCACAGATTATGAGTTTGCAGATCTATGCATTGAATATGGCATAAAACAAAAATTTAATATTGTAGGGACACCTCAGCAGAATGGAGTAGCAGAGAGACAAAACATATCTGTTCAACAAATTACTAGAGCCATGATGCAAGAGAGTAATATTCCTCAAACCTTCTGGGTAGAAGAAGTACACACAACAGTGCATATCCTTAATAAAGCTCACTTAAGGCCAAGCAATGACAAGACTCCCTATGAACTATGGCATGGAAATCCAACTTCAATCAAACATTTTAGAATTTTTGGAAGAAAATATTATATAAAGAATAATGATGAAAATATTGGGAAATTTGATGCAAGAGCAGATGAAGGGATTTTTCTAGGATATGCTTCCAAAAGTAAAGGGTACAGGTGCTACAACAAGACTCTTCAAAAAATAGTAGAAAGTATTGATGTGAGATTTGATGAAGAACTTCCAACAATACAGGAGATACAGACTGCTGCAATCCATCAGACAACCATGAACAAGAAAACCAAAATGATGATGAAACAAGAAAGACAACAGAAGATGCAGAGTTGAGCTCGAAAGCCCCCTCAAGATATACTCAGAAGAACCATCGTGAAGATCGGATCATTGGAGAGAAGAGAGTAGGGATCCAAACTAGAAGGAAGCTAGCTGAATAGACAGAAGAGGTATACATAGCCATGTTATCACAAATAGATCCAAAGAGATTTGAAGAAGCTAGTAAGGACAAGTATTGGGTGAATGCTATGAATGAAGAATTGGACCAAATTGAGAAGAACAATACCTCGGAACTAGTTCCTAGACCCACTTAGAAAAATGTTATAGGCTCAAAACGGGTATTCAAAAATAAAATGAATGAGGAAGGACAGATAATCAGGAATAAAGCCAGACTTGTCTGCAAAGGATATTCACAAATCGAAGGACTTGATTACGAAGAAAAAATTTCTCTTGTAGCCAGAATGGAAGGCAACAGAATGTTTCTGGCCTTTGCATGCTACCAAGCCTTCAAGGTATATCAAATGGATGTAAAATCTGCTTTTCTGAATGGAGATCTAGAAGAAGAAGTCTACATGGAACAACCTGAAGGTTTCTCTTTAACAGACAAAGAAGACTATGTGTGCAGACTAAATAAGGCTCTATATGAACTAAAATAGGCTCCTCGTGCTTGGTACTCAAGACTGGATAAATATTTGCAAAAACAAGGCTTTAAGAGAGGTGGAGTAGACAACAATCTATACATAAAAGCCCATGAAAATGAACTCCTAATTTTTGTAGTATATGTTGATGACATTATGTTTTGAAGAAACAGAGATGAAATAGCAAAAGGGTTTTCTAAGGAGATGAAATCAAAGTTTGAGATGTCCATGATTGGAGAACTCATTTTCTACTTAGGACTTCAAATTCAGCAAAAGAACACAGGAACATTCATCTCAAAAGAAAAATACTTAAAAGAAATGTTGAAAAAGTTCAAAATGCAGGACTGCAAACCTGTGTCAACTCCCATGATCATGGGATGCAAGCTGTGTGCTGATGATGGGTCTGCAGATATAGATCAAAAACTCTACAGATCCATGATAGGAATTCTGTTGTATCTAACAACATCAAGACCAGACATCATGCTAGCAGTAGGACTAGTGGCTAGATATCAAGCAGCACCTAAACAAAACCATCTTCTGGAAGTCAAAAGAATATTTAGATATCTACAAGGAACAACACAGTAAGGAATTTATTATCCTAAAGGAAAAAGCTTCACTTTAAGAGCATACATAGATGCAGATTGGGCTAGCTATGTGGATGACAGGAAAAGCACAAGTGGAGATGCTTTCTATCTAGGAGAAATTCTAGTGGCATGGTTAAGAAAGAAAAAAACATCTATCTCTCTGTCTACAGTAGAAGTAGAATATATAGCAGCAGCAGCATGTTATAATCAAGTCATGTGGATGAAGAAAACCCTCCAAGAGATGAAGGTAAGCATTGATGAACCTATCTCAATCAAATGTGATAATACAAGTGCTATAAGTATATCTAAAAATCTTGTGCTTCACTCAAAAACTAAACATATACCAATCAAGTATCATTTCCTCCGAGAATAAGTGGCTCAGAATATAGTAAAACTGCAGTATGTACCAACAAAAGAATAGTGAGCAGATATATTTACCAAACCACTTGCTAAAGAACCATTTGAATATTTGAGAGATAGACTAGGGGTAGTATCTGTAGATGCTACTCTCTGATATGAAGAGAAAGCACAGTTTTAGGGGGAGAACAGAAAAAAAAATATCATTCTAGAGGGAGATCAGCCAGCAAGGGAAGCATGAACCAGGTCCTCAGGATCAAAGTGCATCCAGCATAAAAGAATCAATGAAAAAGGCTAAAGGGTCAGTATTTTATATCTAATCCAAAGTTTGGAGCAGCAGTGTACAAAGTCAGAAAATTTCAAAGAGAGGAAATGCAAGAAATGTTGAAAAAGGATAAAAAAACAGGATCAAAGAATAGAATCTACACTAAGAATTCAACAATAGAATTCAAACCCCTTTCCATTTATGTCAAAGGGGGAGGAAGAGCAAGCAATAGGAGAAAGGATCCTAACAGGAAAACAGAGGAAGTGTATTGCCATCAATGCCAAAGGGGAGACTGTTGGAAATGTTGTCATTGATGGCAAAGGAGGCAGCAAAGATAGAGACAGACAAATGAGGCAACAAAGAAGAGAACAAAGGAAGCAAAGGAGACAGGCAGAAGAAGACTTTAGAAATGCATCAGTCAAGGAGTAGATGAAACAAAGCGAGAAGCAAAGTAGTAGAGAGGTAGAGGCAGCAAAGAAGTGAACAAAGGAAGCAAAGGAGACAGGTGGAAGAGAATGTCGAAATATAATAGTCAAACAATAGAATGGACGCAACGACAGAGATAGAGAAAGAGGCACAGTGAAAGGCAAAGGCAGAGGCAGAGGCAGAGCCTTTATTCCGAGAATCACTACTCCAGCTGGTAGATACACTAAACGTAAATTCCGGGAATCGTAGCCCAAGCGGCAAGTACATATATACAAACAAATTCCAGGAATCTTAACCCAAGTGGCAAGTATATATAATAGGTGGGAGGATACATAAATTCCAGGAATCTTAACATAAGCGGCAAGTATATATTTATATACAAACAAATTCTGAGAATCACTACCCCTCGCTAGAAGACTCACTAAAGATCGAAGTGGAAGCAGAGTTATATTATTCCAGGAATCATAACCCAGGAGGAAGCGGAAGCTTATATATATGCAGCGCATTACATATATTGCGCCTTATACACAAAGGTCGAAAGAATATATATTAATTTATATGGAGCGCTTTATGATCGAAAGAACCAAAGTACCATAAGGTGGGACCCTTTCTCAATCACATCGGAGAAAAACTGTGCAGCGGAACATGTAAAAAAAGACTTGCAATTGCAATTGAAGCCCGGACCTGATGGGCTTATAAACTATGATTAACAAATTTTTGAGTTCCAGTTCTAATCGCATCTGCAAAATAAAGTGAACAGTGGTCAATCGCATCGGATTAGAGTAATCGCATCGGAGAAAAACTATGCAGCGGAACATGTAAACAACGACATGCGATTGTGATTGATGCCCGGACCCGATGGGATTATAAACTATGATTAACAAGTGTTTGAGTTCCAGTTCTAATAACATCAAGAAAATACAGTGAACAGTGGTCAATCGCATCGGATCAGGGTAATCGCATCATAGAAAAACTATGCAGCGGAACATGTAAACAAAGACTTGCAATTGCGATTGAAGCCCGGACCTGATGGGCTTATAAACTACGATTAAAAAGTGTTTGAGTTCCAATTCTGATCGCATCAGCAAAATACAGTGAACAGTGGTGAATTGCATCAGAAAAAAGTAGAACATTGGAGCAATATATTAAAAGATTGTGATTGCAATGAAAGACCAGACCCGATGGGCTTTATAAACTATGATTCATGTATGGCTGGGTTCCGGTAAAATAGTGAATATTTGGAATCGGAGCATTGAATTATTGGAATGTCTATACATTCAAATGGAAATTGCAATTGCGATAAATCACGATGGGAAGAAGTCGAGGAGTAATATATCACATCGGAAAACGTGGCAAGTGGGCCCGAAAGGGGATTTTCTATGTTTAAACAGGTTTTTACTATTACGCCGAGAGTTGATTTAAGTCGTATTAAAAAGGCAGTTTGTATGTTAAACTTATTTAAATCATGCTGAGAAATGAAGCTGTGTTATATATAAAAGGCGCTTCTTACGGATACACCACGACAGAGCACATATTAAAACGCCTTATTATTACTATGTTGAGAATTAATTAACATAATATAAAATCTCAGTTACATATGTATGGCATACGGCAGTTACACTGCAACACTGAACAAGGATACAACAGCGCCGAAAGAAACAAAGACACAGTCAAAGAAAAGACAAATGCACAGCGAGCCAAGAGGCTGAATGAGTGAGCTGGATTTTTCATTATATGTGAATGTAAATATTGTAATTGAATTTTTTATTGTTTGTGATGCATTTGAAAGTCTCCGGAAGAAAACAAAATCCCACTGTAATATTAAAAATAGGCACCTACAGTTACATTTTTCTGAGTGAGCTGAAAAAGAAATGAGAAGGCAGAAGACTAAGAGGTATGGCTATCCATTTTGAATTCCCTAAGGAATACAAACATTCATCAAATTTTCTCTATAAGTAATATCATCTTGATATGCATAGAGAGGTTAGAGAGAGAGTAATAATAGAGAATGAAAAGTATAGAATATTGAGGTAGAGAAGATAAGGAAGAGAGGAGCAGAAAGAGATGCTACAGAACAGAGTTGATATCTGAGGTAAATCAGCAAACACATCTTGTGATAAATTGAGGAAGTTGGAGCTTCCCTATCAAGTTGAAGCTTGATAGCTATCAGTTGTAGCTGACTGAGGTTGGAGCCTCCTGTAGGTTGGGTCCTGCAGAGGAATTGAAGGGACTTGGAGCTTCCTTACAAGCTGCAGCTTGCAGAATTGAGGTTGGAGCCTCTTGTAGGTTGGTGACTATAGAAAAATAGTGGTGAGAGGGAGTTGGAGCTTGCCTTTGCATCACAACAATAATAAGATGTGGTTTTATCCCTTTATAGGTTTCCACTTATATTTTCTATCTCTATCTGTGTTGCCTGTGTGCTGAGATGATTTATCAAATTTGCTTAATGTTTACTTCTCTTATAATAAGTTTAATTTCACATTAATTTAGTACTTGCTGCAACATATTAAGACTGTTCATATACTAAAGTTCAATACAAAAGTAAGTTGTAAATAAGGTGATGAAAATTTAAAAAGCTCATGTATGTATTGAACTGATTCACCCCCCCCCTCTCAGTTCAACTAAGAATTCAACAATCATAGCTTTTGATTCTAGGGTTTTGTTCGGGCAAAGAGTTCATATTTCATATTTTCTCTATAAAAAAATTCTACAAAGGTTCAAAAGCTTAAAAGAAAGCACATTTGAGCTGAAAGCCTAAGTAACTTTTGGTAAAAGGTTCAGATCTAGTTTCGCTATATTTTCAAACATATAATATGAGGAAGTTAGGATTTTTCCACGATCCAAAATTTCATCTCAAACAAGTTCTCAAAGGAAAATCATCATAACTTTTATTTGAGACATCACATTGGAATTTTGTAAACCATGATCGAAAGTGAACAAATTGTAATTTTTTCTGCATCGATTCAAAGCCGAAGTTCAAAATATGGAAACATGACATGATGTACAAGTTCTCTTTGATGAACCAACTCATAATTAGGTCATTATGGATGACTCGGCATAAATTTATATTGAAGAACGAAAATTAGGTCTGACCTCTATTATTGGAAAGAAGGCTCTGAGGGCTAATATAGGACCAAATTTCAAATATTGGGGATCCAAAATTATAGTGATACATTAGTCTCAATATCGACCTCCTCAATAGAAAGAAAAATGGGTGTATTTGTTTTTAAAATTTGCATAAGTCTGGTTTGAAAAATCAGTTTGAAGTGATTTGAAGGGAATATTGAAACATAAATATAAGTATTGGGTTCTAAAATTCTTCCCAAAAACTCTTCCATGCCCATTAAGCCCTTATAAGGCTGTATTATGACTTATGAAGAGGAAGAAATGAAACATGATATATCAAATTACAATACCATGTGCGACAAATTTTTCTCTCACAAAGAGTAACAAAAAATGAAATGGAAGCTAAGATGGATGGGTTGAAGAAAGTCACGGATGGAGAGAAGCAAGGTGTGGAAACCAATATCAATGATATAGAATAAAAAACTAAGAGAGGACATGGAAAGTTTGAAGGAAGGTTTGACAAAGCTGCTACAAGAAATGGTTCCTAATAGTGAAATGCTAATAGTTGAAACTAATGATGGGAACAACAAAAATGTTAAGCATCATTTCATAGACTCTAATGTTAGATTTTTGACCCACCATATTCCAAATATCGATATGAGGAATTTTGATGGAAAGGATCCGGTAACATGTATACTACATATGGAGCAATATTTTGATCTCCATACTATTCAAAACACGCAAAAGATACGCATTGAAACTTTATATTTAGAACAAAATACATTTTTATGGTATCGATGGCTTTGCTCTCTTAAAAAAATTATCACTTGGTAAAATTTTACAGAGGAAATGAGATCACATTATAAGGATTCAAAGAGCAACAACTTACTTTTCCAATTAATAAATCTCAAACAAAAGGGTTCAATGGTGTTGCACATTGACGACTTCAAAAAATTAAATATAAGGGTAAATGATATTCCAGAGGAACACAATATTCATGACTTGATATGGAATTTAAAAGATAACATACAACATGAGGTTCACCTTTGGGAACCTGATTCATTGGAGAAGGTATTCAGGTTGGCAAGAAAAATTATGGTGACAAGGAAGCCTACCACTCACAACTATAAAGAGGGAAGTGTTGCTACTCCTAGACTTCCACAACCTACATGGTTGACACCACAACAATTGGAAGAAGAAAGAGAAAAATCTCTTCGATAAATTTGTGATAGAAAATAAACTAAAGGTCATAAGGGTGCTGAGAAGAAATTATTTTACATATATTTTGAATAGGAGGAACAAAATGAACAAGAAAAATCAAAAGAAGAGGATATCCATTACGAACCAATGCTAGGGGAAGAATAAATGAATTTGACCATATCATGTAGTGCATTGGTATGAATTACCACTCCTCAAACACTTAAGAGAAAAGGACATATCAAGAAGGAAAAATTAATAGTAATGATTAATTCAGGGAGTGATCATAATTTTATTCATTGTAAGGTAGCCAACGAATTGAATTGCCTCCTATACCCAGCACCAGAGTTTCAAGTGAGGGTTGCAAATAGAGGAACTCTAAATTTCTTTAGAATGTTCCATAATATCAAAATAAACATGGGGGAATATGTATTGAATATTCCAATGCTCTCCATTCAAATTGGTGGTGTCGATGTTGTACTAGGAGTACAATGGTTACAATCTTTATGGACATTAGATTTCAATTTTCAAGAACATTTCATGAATTTTTTTTTGTAAGGAAATGAAGTTAAATTATGGGGTATTGCAAGGAATCCAAGAAAGATAATCAACTCTAATTCCATTAAAAATCTTCTGAATAAATAAAAACAAGGTGTAATTGCATAATTTTTCTCACTACAAGTTCAAACATCAAAATAATCTATTTCTCCAGATCTCTGAAAATTCTTGCGCATTAATTCCAAGGTATTTGAGATGCCCAAAGGACTCACACTGATTCATGATCAAGATCATGCTATTCATTTGACTCCAATAAGTGTTTCTCCAAACATCAGTCCTTACATATATCCTTATGCTCAAAAGAGTGAGATTGAATGTATGGTTGGAGAAAGGATATAGGTTGGTTTAATTCAACCTAGTGAAAGTTATTTCTCTTCTCTAGTTGTATTGGTGCATAAGAAGGACAGATCATGGCTTATGTGTATGAATTGTAGGAAGCTAAAGAAGTTCAAAGTTAAAGATATATTTCCCAACCCTGTGATTGATGAATTATTGCATGAATTGCATCGATAAATTGACTTCACAAAGCTAGATCTTCATTCTGGATATCATCAAATTAGAATGAATACTAGATACATTATGAACGCAAGATTCAGACCTCATGAGGTTAATTACGAATTTTTTTTCATGCCTTTGGGACTTACTAATGCACCTTCCACATTTCAAGGTTTCATGAATTCCATTTCAAGGTTTGATGATATAATAATCTACAACAAGTCTTGGAAGGATCATGTTCAACATGTTGTCATATTACTCAAACTATTTGAGGAGAAACAATTATATGAAAAAACCTCCAAATTCTTCTTTGCAATACAGGAGGTGGAAAATTTGGGTCATATTGTATCTCTTGAGGATGTTAAGGTAGACCCTAACAAAATAAAATCCATTAAGGAATGGAAAATCCATAAAACCATAAAGCTTCAGAAAATTATTTAAATGCTTTATTCAAATATTCAAATCTTCAGAAACTCACTAAACTTCACAAAAACCTTTATTGGGGAATGTGATGCCTCGAGAAATGGAATTGGTGCATTTTTAATGGAAGAAGGAAAACCTGTTGCTTTCTAAATTCATCCAATCAAAGGAAAGTATTTACTGAAACCTATTTATGAGAACAGAATTTTGGCAATACTACATGCACTAAATAAATGGTGACCTTAACTAATAGTAAGACACTTCAAGGTAAAGAAAAATCATGAGAGTCTTAAACAATTTTTGTAAAAGAATATTACCTTCAGAAGAATGGGAAAAATGGGTTAGAAAGATGATGGGTTATGACATTGAAAACATCTACAAAAAAGGGAAGAAAAATGTTGTTGCAGATGCACTCTTAAGAAAGGATGAGGATGTGGAAGCATTGATTTGTGCCATTTATATTATCCAACCTAAGTGTATAACCGAAGAAAGGGATGAATGGAATAATGATGAAGAGGTGTGGACACTCATTCAATTGTTGCGGCAATATCCCAGTACAAATTCCCAACTCAAACAAAATTTTCTTTTGGAATTGCACACCTCTCCCTTAGGAGGGCACTCAAGATTTTTAAAACCTTACCACAAGGTCAAGAATAAATTTCTTTGGGATGGCCTTAAATTTGATATTCAAAAGTTTGTGGCATATTGTTTCGTTTACAAAAAAAATAATGTTGAGACAATTAAGACCCCACGCTTGTTACAACCTTTATCCATTCTATGTCAAGATTGGGAGGAGGCTTCAATGGATTTTATCACAGGTTTACCCAAGTCTGAAGGAAAGACTGTCATCATGCTGGTAGTTTTAGACTTACCAAGTATGCACATTTTTGTTCATTATCTCATCCATTTAAAGCGAGTATAGTTGCTACTACATTTATGGAAGTAATTCAAAGGCCACATCAAAACCCGAAGATTATGGTAAGCGACAAAGATCCCATTTTTACAGGAAATTTTTGGATTGAACTATTTTCTTAATTGGATACTCAATTAACTCATAGCTTATCATATCATGTTAAATCTAATGGGAAAACTGAGATAGTGAAGAAATGTTTGGAAGGATATTTTTGTTGTTTTGTATGTGATAAATAGGCAGAATGGATCGAGTGGTTACCTTTGGTTTAATCATGGTATAACACTTCCTTCAACACTGTACAAAAAATGACCCCATTTATGGCACTTTATGGATATCATCCACCTCCATCACACATATTTCAGAGAAAACTATATGGGTCAAGCAGTGGAAGATCACATTGAGCATCAAAAAAAATTTCTCCAACTCTTAAAATATAACCTCACCTTGGCACAAAATCAAATGAAAAAATAGGCACATGAACATCATAGCGAAAGATTTTTTTTATGTAGGTGACTGGGTATTTTTACAGATAGAACCATACAAAAAAATTTCCCTCACGCAAGCTAAGAAGGATAATAAATTATCACCAAAGTATTATGGTCCTTTCAAAGTGTCGCAAAATATTGGAACTGTGGCATACAAATTAGAGCTTCCTGCATATTATTGAGTGCACCAAGTTTCCATGTTTAATGATTAACAAGGTTATAGGTGACAAGCTCCTAGTTCAAACAATATTGGCAGAACTTGACGAAGAAGGAAAAATCATATTGAAACCTGAAGGAGTCATAGAAACATGAACTCAAAAACTATGAAATCGATCAATTTGAAAGTATCTCATCAAGTGGAAGAACTTACCTGTTGAATATTCAACCTAGGAGGATGCACTACAAGGAAAATATCCTCTAGCAGAGGTTATAAAGGAGGTTTTTAGTGTTATAAAATTTTCCAAAATTGTCAAAAAAACATATGCTACCACATTCGTTTATGGTTATGGAGGTTTTAGCGAAGCTTTTAACGAAAATTAAACACAACTAAAAAAAATGGGCAGCCGGAGGTTATTATGGATGGTTTTTTCCTCGGTGCACTAATCAGGCTTTAACGCACTAGTGCGTACCTGTAAACGGCGCCCCAGGGTGGTTGAAGAAGAATGGACTGGGTTGTTAAGGTATAAAACAACATGGAGCACAGTGTTGCTGATACAATGCACGGGTTTGTTATAATTAGTCTTGGGATTTGAGCGGTGCCCATAGGTCGTATCAACGTGCTGGTGCGTAGACTTATAGAAATGCACTGGTGCGCCCTTTCAAAAAAATTCACCGAGCTTGATAATTGGTATTGGTATTCATGCGATGCAAATATGTCATACAAATACATCGATGTGTATAGAGTCTTAAACGCCCTGGTGCGCAGTATCACATAAATGCACCAAGATTTATAATTGGTATCAGTATTCCTGTGGTGCCCATAGGTCGTCTAAAATCACCGGTGCATATATACACAAAAACACCCTGGTGCATAGTGTCACAAAAATGCACTGAGATTTATAATTGGTATCTGTATTCATGCAGTGCTAATAGGTCATAAAAGGGCACCAGTGCATATATATACATAAATGCACCAGAGCGTCGTACCATACAAATGCCTCGATATTTTCAACTGATTTTGGTATTTTTGCGGTGCCCATAGGTCATAAAAATGCAACAGTGTGCTTAAGAATATAAATGCATTGGTATAAGAATACACGCACTGGTTTTCATTTTGTATTTTTTAGAAACATCGACCTGTGACAGTGCAATTATTTTGATTTTTTTAAATTCATTATTCATCAAAAGTCAACACATATTATAAAAATATTCATATTAATTAAATTTTTATCAATGCATTTGAATGTTATGTTTGGATTAATTTGTTATATCATATCATTATTATTGTGGATTTTTAAAATTAATTATTCATCAAAAGTCAACAGATATATATCTTATAACAATTTTCATATGATTTAAAATTTTATTAGTGCATTTGAGAACGACAATGGAGAACGCAATAGTGACAATAGAGAATGTAATAGAATAAATTAAAATATTTATTATATATATATAAGACATTCTTGGTCATACAAAATGGGACAATTATTGGTATCCCTTTATCATTCAATTGGGACACTATGTCCATTACATTAAAGAAAAAGTATTATTTCACAGACATTCTGCAAAAAAATACAACACCTTGCTTTGATATCCAACCATATTGATCCTCATTCTTCGCTTGAACTGTTGTCACTGCTAGAGCTACTTCCATGACTTGGGTTATTTTTAGGAATGTTTTTTTCACGGTGTTGATTGTTTTCTTCTTCTTCACCTTCCATCTACAAACATAAAAATAAAATATAATTAGTGTATATACATTGGTGAGAATAATGAAAATTGCAATATTAAATAATATACATCAATGTAAATCGAAAATAAATGATGTACCAATGCAACAATTTGATCATAAAATAGACAAATTATTTCAAAACCATGTAACAAGCCATCTTTCAAGATTTGATCTGTTGGCGTAGCGCCATACTTTGTTTCCTACAAGTTTTATACCCCATAACAAATCATATATTTAATATAAAAGATTTATCTTTTTCTATTAATTATAGATGGAGCTAAGTAAAATAAGATCGATAGATGCTTACAAATTCCACAATTAAGTTCTGATATGCCAACATATACTCAGAACCCATATTTAACCCAATTTCAATCAATTCATATCATGGTTCTTCTTTGTATGTTAGCATCTATTTGAAGACATTCAATGATGATTTTTATAAAACAACTTAAAAAATATAGAAATGAAATCTAGTTAAGTTGCTATAAGGAAGTAACAATTACTCACAAACTTAGATATCAATCCTTTTCTTCCTTCTTGTCCTATTTTATGTGCTGAATGGGTTCCATTTTATTTTCTTTTCTTCAAGAACATACTTGAAAATTAATATTTAATTCTAAATTTTTTATTTATTATACCTAATAATCAAAAAATTGAATGAATACATATTACATTTGAAGCTTGTCGTTGTTGAGAAGGCTCCTCCCGCGATGCAATTTTCTCCATTTCTTTGACCATCTCCTTGTAAATTTTTTTGGACATTCATACTAACATATTTCTGATATTAGCTCGTTCATCTTTTGAGATTTTCATAATATTCCTAAAAATTTAACATGACAATAAACTATTTAATTTTTATATTGATATATGAAAAGTAACTATAACAAAAGTGATATTTATAAATAATTATAGAAAAACATCTAAAGGAATATTACTTTTCCATTCCTTATTTTTTGTTGTTGTACCTTTTTTCTATTAAAAGTCTAACATGTCTCATTGACCAATTATCTAGAAACTATTCTTGTAGTTTAGATAAAATCTAGTTCTTGGAGTCATTGGATTGGTTTTTGTATTGTAAGTCGAAAGAACGTCTATAAATTCATTCCACTAGATCCCTCAAAATTTTGTAAAATTTTTTCCCTCTTTCGTTAACCTCCAGCACCACTCCAGATCAGCTAAGGATAAATTCATTTTCATTTGCATGTTCTATTTTTTTCTTTTCTTAGAACAACATTACTTTTCAGAGTTGTTGGTCCCATTAGAACATTAAACAGATGTGAATTAATAGAATGTTTCATATATGTTATCTAATAATTTTAATTATAGCATTAATGAAAACTAAAAAAATAAACTCATATTGGATCGATAGTATTTTTTCATTCACCTGATTCATCCTTTTGAAATTTTTCCATCAATATTTTACGCTCTTCAGGTCCTAGATCAGAAATAACATTATCGAGCTTTGGCATTTTGTGGATTTTCATGATACACAATAAACAATACATATTAGTTAAACTTACATATAGTTAAAAAATAATATTTTTCGTAATAAATTTACAAAGAACTTGACTTTTTTTTCTTTTCTTGATGTGTTATCAGTATTTTTGTTACTTGATCTCTTGTTAGTCATTTCCTTATTAATATTCAACCTGTACCATATCATTCATTAATATATTTATAAATAAATTGTCAACTTTTCAAATAAAAAAATAAAATATCAAGACACCAATGCGCCATTCATGGTCTACGCACCGACATCGGTATGTGGTTGTCCTCCAAATGCGCCACACAAACAGTATAATAGACCGTACGATGCTCTATGTCAACAAGGAGAACTGGTGCATTACCTGTCAATCACCACACTGGTTAACCATGATAAAATAATAAAAAATGTCGACTGTTAATTTTTGTAGCACAAACCAGTGCCATATTGTACATATGGCGCAGTGATAAAAAAAAATGTTTATTAATTTTTTATCAAATTACTTATGAGGTGTGCTTGGACAATACATAGCACTAGTGCACTATTTTATGCAAGGCACAGTGATAAAAAAACTCTATTTTTTTTTTTAAATTCATGCAATGGCCCACATGGATTAGGATCCTACAACATTAAACATCTCGTTGGTTGGATGTATTAGGTCTATATTTAGCAACACAAACCCTATAAATCTAAATTGAAAAGCCCTAATTCTAAAATCACACAAAGAGGGAGAAGAAAGGGTAGAAAGAAAAAGAATGTAAGGTTTGTGTTTTTCTGAAAGTTTTTTTTTTCGAAATAGAAAGTTCGTGGTGAGCCATAATTAAATAGTGTAACGACTGCATATTTTACAAATGGCACACTGACATAATTTTTTTATCATTACTTGCACAGTGCGCTGGGATAATAGAGCGCACCAGTGCACTCAGGTACACAGGATGCACCAACAATTTTTTTTTTTTAATTTACCCAAGGGCCGACATGGATTGTGATCTGACTATGTAGGTCCTCCCATGGGTTGGATGTATTAGTATTATATTTATCAATACAAACCCTATATATATAAATTTAAAAGAACTAATTCTAAAATCACAAAAATAAGGAGAAGAAAGGGTAGAATCAAAAGAAAATAAGGTTTGTTTCTAAAATGGTTTTTTGGTAAAACAACAGGTTTTCAGTGCACCATAATGAAATAGGGCACCAGTGCCATATGTTACATATGGCGCACTGATAAAAACACACACACAGATATATATATATATATATATATATATATATATATATATATATATATTGTACTTTCACGGTGCACTGTTATAACAAAGTGCACTAGTGCGCTATGTTACGCAAGGTACACCAATGAAAAAAAATATGTTCTTTCTTTTATATTGACGCAAGGGGCAACATGGATTGGTACCCGACTATGCAAGTTGTCTCATTGGTTGGATGTCTTATGACTATGCAAACCCTATAAATCGATATTGAAAAGCCTTAATTCAAAAACAAAAAGAATCTAGGGTTTGGTTTCTAAAAATGGATTTCTTTTTTTATTTTCTTTTTGAAAACTGCAAAAAAGGTAAAAAAAAACTACAAAAAGAAGTAAAACAAAACAATAAAATTTGATTTTGTTATTTTACTTCATAAAAAAACTACAGAAAAAGTGAACAAAAAAATAGAATTTGATTTTTTCTTTTACTGCAGACAAAAAAGTGCAGAAAAAAGGACAAAAAAACAATGAACTTTACTCACATCGTTTGAAATTCTATGGTACATGGTTTGAATCACCAGAGGTTTGGAATTCTGATTGTGTGAATATTTTTGTTCGAACGTATTTCCCTGTTCCACAGTGCTCTCATTCTCTGTTTGCTGCAGGTATGTATCCTGGAAATCTCTGGCTGTTTTCTTTTGCAAAAATAGTGAAATAATGAAAAGTGTTTAATATTTAAAGAATTTTTTTATGAAATTAGATTTTCAAAAATATTTTTCCGCCCATTTTTCAATTTAGCACTTTTTTTTCACTTAAAGAAAATAGGGTTATGATTTTTTTATTTACGGTTATCATTTACTGGTGTGTCCTTTAATTGAAACGCGTAGAGCATCGGGTTATAAGACGACACTGGTGCACAGTACCAAAAATGCACTGGTGTGGTTATCTGTACATTACGCACCGAAATTACATTTACGTATCTGCACGAAAATTTATTGTTGTTTTTCTCAAATGCAGGGAGAAAATATCATATGTTATATGAAATGGAAAATTATTTAAAATCCAGCTCGTTCCATAATATTTCCCCAAGTCCATCGTGGAGTTCTCCCTATCCATCCGGAGACATAATATTTACTTTAGATTTGTTTTATTTTTTCACTATCTAATTGAATTTATATTTTTTATCCATGAATTCAATCATGCACAACTTAATTAAATTTATAATGTATAAAATTTTGCAGGTTCATGCAGATTCAACATCGAGTTCAAATGCAAAAAATATTCAAACTGCTCCAAAACGTCGAAAGTTCTTATCAGGAGTTGCATACTACAAGGCACATTTGGTAGATGAAAATGGATAGCCGCTTCACCCTGCCAATTGTAACAATATTGCATGTTCTAGCCACAATCCCGAGAGAATGATGGTAATTATAATTATGATTTTTTGGTATATATATTGATTAATATGTAATTATTTCAACATAAAACCAATTTATAATCATGCAATATTATCAACGTGGTTACTAATTGATATCATATATTTTGTACTAATCGTGTTCATTTTTTTTTTAAATTATTAGGATTCTAGTGATGATGAACGACCTAACTAACATATTCTGTTACACCCCATTACAATTTCAAATCGAGAGAAGACCGAATTAATAGAAAAAACTAGAGAGGAACGATGCGAAGAATGGTTGAATCAACCACCGATTCAATTCCCTCTACGTCCAGATTCAACAATTAGGAATGACTACAACAATAGTAGTTCTTCACAATATAGCAATGGAGGCAATCAAATATAGGTTGGTATGGATGATTACTTGAGAGATACGACTTCCATGGAGACAATATTGTTAGATGCATTCCAAGATGATGATTAGGTAGGGGATGATGCTCATATCACTGACACCTTTTTTGAAAAACTTAAATTTGCTTCCACCACCCCCCTTTTTGGACCTGGAGGTCAGTCAAAGTATACCCATTTGGGGACAACGATGTTACTGTACAACTTGAAAGAAAATTTTGGCTTGTCGAATGCATGTTTCTTAGAAATTTTGAGGTAAGTTACCATAAAGTACTCCCCTTATATAAATTTTAAATATAATCAGTACACTGCAATGAACATTACAAATGGTAAATTTTATGAACTTTAATAGTTATATCGACATTAATGTACATTTATTAATATATTTTTCCATGATCACCAACTACAGGTTGTTCAAAGATAAGGTTCTTTCGAGTGATAATGTCTTGCCTGGTAGATGCCAAGAGGTAAATAAACTGTTGAAAATGTTGGGCGTTGAGTACATATCATATCATGCATGTCCAAATAATTTTATTCTATATAGAGGAGAATATGCAAACAAAGATATGTGTCTGAAATGTGGGCATGACAGGTATGATAAATAAAAAAAAGGGTAAATCACGTACTGGTCCTCCTTTTAATATATTGAGGCACATGCCTATAATCCCAAGGATTCAAAGGCTCTTTAGTTGCAAAGGATTAGTTATGTTGCAAGGATGGCATGGCTAACATAGAAGTGAGTTGGGATTTATGCGAATCTTGGTTGATTCAATAGCCATGAAGCATATAGAGGATACATGACCTGAAAAATTCAAGGATGAAGTACTAAGTCTATGACTCAACATAGCCATGGATGGCGTCAACTCATATTCCCTCTAGAACACAAACTAATATGTTTGTCATGTATTAGTGATCAATAAAAATATTCCCCCATGGTTTTCCATGTAGAATGAACATCTTATGTTGGCTCTCATAGTCCCTAGTAAAAGACAAGTGAAGAATATGGATGTCTACTAACAACCACTGGTAGATGAATTGAAGGAATTATGTGATGGGATAAATGTATACGATGTATCAAGACCCATCGTAGCAGAGAGGAGTTTTATGTTGTATGGCATATGTACTTACATGAAACATGATTATCTAGGCTTAGGAGTTTGCTCTCGTAAATTACATGTTTAATTTATTGATTTGTTTATATATGTAACAATATTCTTTTACATATTAGTTATTAATTTTTTGTAATATTTGTTCTGATCTTCATGATATTATTTAACGTGCCATGCATATTAATTAATGTATACAAATATAATCTCATAGGTCTTATAACAAAACGGTATCTTGGATGTAAATGTTGTGGACCTTCTCTGAAAGCTAGATGGTCCAACGATCTATGAAAGTGAGTGTATGATTGCTCCAAGTTATTCCTACCAGAAGAACACCCTTACAGAAGAGCAGCATCTTCTTTCAATGGTAAATGAGAGAGGACCCAAAGGTCTCCAATAATGACAGGATCTGAATGGCTTAGAGAATATGAGAGAGAGAAGGAGAATGAGTTCATAAAAATGTTCAATTCAAATGGGGAGCTTATGTTCGATGATCCATATTTCTTCAACACCTATGTTGAGAAATTTCCCATTGGGATGAAAAGGAAACCTATCTTTTATGACCTCCCATATTGGGAGCATCTTAAGGTTTTCCACTTATTATATCCCATGCATATACTTAAAAATGTTTTATCTTCTTTATGGAGGCACATATCATCAAAAGAAAGTGACACATTGGCTATGAGGAAAGATCTTATTACTTAAAAAACTAAAAGGAAACATTGGCCAAGATGATTATAAAGTATAGGATCAGAGGCAGGCACTGGTCCCTATAATTCATGGTTTTTTAAAGAAGGTGATGTCCCATGGATTTTAAAAAAAATTGATATATCTTTGGAAAACGAAGTTATAATGGATGTGAGGGTGCCAACTTCATACTGGTCTTCACTATGACACTGCTTCACTGTGGATGACCATTTGTCGAGGTTGAGATCACATGACTATTTGAATCTTCTAAGAGTACATATAATGTCAAAAGAATGATTTTATTATTTGTTATATTCATAAAAATAACTAATTTTGTATATTATTGCATGTGTTTATAACTTTGCAGTGTCATTATCCTTTTTTCATGCGTTGGTGTGTGAAACATGAATTCCCTCAATACCTAGGATGTGCCATATCCAAATTATCTACATTTGTACGTTGGATCACTTCAAAGGAGATTCATGTGGCTAGCATTCTATGGTGGCATTAAGAGATAGTTGAAATTTTTTGTATGTTTGAGAAGGAACTACCGACGAGTTTCATGGACTTACAGGTTCATCTTCTAATCCACTTGGTAGATGAGGTTGAATTACTTGGGGTTTTTTCTTGTCATTGGATGTTGTTCTTAGAGAGTTACATGAAGAAATTGAAAGGTTTTGCTCAAAAAAGGGAAAAACATGAGGGGTCTATGGTAGAGGGATACATATCATATGAGACTTTCTATTATGCTAGTCAGTACATCAAGAAAATTGACAACAAACTAGGTGCAATGATTTGGGACTATGAAATGGATGAAGACAAAAGGGAAGGAGAGTTGCTCCAAACGAGTGGAAAAAAGTTCTTGATAAAGAGTAAGTGACTTATAATTTTTCAAATTTACAAAAATTAATCAATATTCATGTTGAAATTCGATATAATATATATATTGATCTCTAAGTACTATATAATGTTGGTTTGATTTCATGAGTGAATGTAGAAATTGAAGCAATCAATAAATTCATTCTTTACAATTATGAAGTGACACAACTGTGGGTCGCATTGTATGAACAAAACAAGATGAAATGGCATAATGACAGAAAATAATTCAGATGGTTGAATGGTAGAAGTGTGCCTTATCCTGATCAATTAAAAGAAAAAAAGCCAAAAATATGCCGAAACAGTTGGGTTGCTGACCAAGTCAGAGAGAAATATGGTGCTACCGGTCGTTACCCGCATGTTGAAGAGGATGTGCTAAACGTAGGGTTTGGGTGTAGCAACTCAGTAATAATATTTTTAATCTATATGTAAATTTGAAACTTATATTAAGACATCTACATTTCATACTTTAACTATTGGATTATTATTTATAAGACACATGACACTATGATTTTTTAAAATTTTTTATAATATTAGGTGCATTTGTAATTCCCATCTATGTGGGTATATGGACACCATTTTCCCACATAAAGTGTAGATGCTGGAAACATAACACAAGACTATGGAGTGGAAGTCGAGTTTGATCAATCTAGTCAATCTAGCCACCAGACTTCACAAAAACCTTTATTGTGGAATGTGATGCCTCGAGAAATGGAATTGGTGCATTTTTAATGGAAGAAGGAAAACCTGTTGCTTTTTAAAGTCATCCAATAAAAGGAAAGTATTTACTGAAACCTATTTATGAGAACAGAATGTTGGAAATACTACATGCACTAAATAAATGGTGACCTTAACTAATAGGAAGACACTTCAAGGTAAAGAAAAATCATGAGAGTCTTAAACAATTTTTGTAAAAAAATATTACCTTCAGAAGAATGGGAAAAATGGGTTAGAAAGATGATGTGTTATGACATTGAAAACATCTACAAAAAAGGGAAGAAAAATGTTGTTGCAGATGCACTCTTAAGAAAGGATGAGGATGTGGAAGCATTGATTTGTGCCATTTCTATTATCCAACCTAAGTGTATAACCGAAGAAAGGGATGAATGGAATAATGATGAAGAGGTGTGGACACTCATTCAAATGTTGCGGCAATATCCCAGTACAAATTCCCAACTCAAACAAAATTTTCTTTTGGAATTGCACACCTCTCCCTTAGGAGGGCACTCAAGATTTTTAAAAACTTAGCACAGGGTGAAGAATAAATTTCTTTGGGATGGCCTTAAATTTGATATTCAAAAGTTTGTGGCATATTGTTTCGTTTACAAAAAAAATAATGTTGAGACAATTAAGACCCCACACTTGTTACAACCTTTATCCATTCTATGTCAAGATTGGGAGGAGGCTTCAATGGATTTTATCACAGGTTTACCCAAGTCTGAAGGAAAGACCGTCATCATGCTGGTAGTTTTAGACTTACCAAGTATGCACATTTTTGTTCATTATCTCATCCATTTAAAGTGAGTATAGTTGCTACTACATTTACGGAAGTAATTCAAAGGCCACATCAAAACCCGAAGATTATGGTAAGCGACAAAGATCCCATTTTTACAGGAAATTTTTGGATTGAACTATTTTCTTAATTGGGTACTCAATTAACTCATAGCTCATCATATCATGTTAAATCTAATCGGAAAACTGAGATAGTGAAGAAATGTTTGGAAGGATATTTTTGTTGTTTTGTATGTGATAAATAGGCAGAATGGGTCGAGTGGTTACCTTTGGTTTAATCATGGTATAACACTTCCTTCAACACTGTACAAAAAATGACCCCATTTATGGCACTTTATGGATATCATCCACCTCCATCACACATATTTTAGAGAAAAATATATGGGTCAAGCAGTGGAAGATCACATTGAGCATCAAAAAAAATTTCTCCAACTCTTAAAATATAACCTCACCTTGGCACAAAATCAAATGAAAAAATAGGCACATGAACATCACAGCAAAAGGTTTTTTTTATGTAGGTGACTGGGTATTTTTACAGATAGAAGCATACAAAAAAATTTCCCTCACGCAAGCTAAGAAGGATAATAAATTATCACCAAAGTATTATGGTCCTTTCAAAGTGTTGCAAAATATTGGAATTGTGGCATACAAATCGGAGCTTCCTGCATATTCTTCAGTGCACCGAGTTTCCATGTTTAATGATTAACAAGGTTATAGGTGACAAGCTCCCAGTTCAAACAATATTGGCAGAACTTGACGAAGAAGGAAAAATCATATTGAAACCTGAAGGAGTCATAGAAACATGAACTCAAAAACTATGAAATCGATCAATTTGAAATTATCTCATCAAGTAGATGAACTTACATGTTGAATATTCAACCTAGGAGGATGCACTACAAGGAAAATATCCTCTAGCAGAGGTTATAAAGGAGTTTTTTAGTGTTATAAAATTTTCCAAAATTGTTAAAAAAACATATGCTACCACATTCATTTATGGTTACGGAGGTTCTGGCGAAGCTTTTAACGGAAATTAAACACAACTAAAAAAAATGGGCAGCCGGAGGTTATTATGGATGGTTTTTTCCTCGGTGCACTAATCAGGCTTTAACGCACTGGTGCGTACCTGTAAACGGTGCCCCAGGGTGGTCGAAAAAGAATGCACTGGGCTGTTAAGGTATAAAACAACATGGAGCGTAGTGTTGTTGATACAATGCATGGGGTCGTTATAATTATTCTTGGGATTTGAGCGGTGCCCATAGGTCGTATCAACGTGCTGGTGCATAGACTTATAGAAATGCACTGGTGCGCCCTTTCACACAAATTCACCGAGCTTGATAATTGGTATCGGTATTCATGCGGTGCAAATATGTCATACAAATACATCGATGTGTATAGAGTCTTAAACGTCCTGGTGCGCAGTATCACATAAATGCACCAAGATTTATAATTGGTATTAGTATTCCTGTGGTGCCCATAGGTCATCTAAAATCACCGGTGCATATATACACAAAAACACCCTGGTGCATAGTGTCACAAAAATGCACTGAGATTTATAATTGGTATCTGTATTCATGCGGTGCTAATAGGTCATAAAAGGGCACCAGTGCGTATATATACATAAATGCACCAGAGCGTCGTACCACACAAATGCCTCGATATTTTCAACTGATTTTGGTATTTTTGCGGTGCCCATAGGTCATAAAAATGCAACAGTGTGCTTAAGAATATAAACGCATTGGTATAAGAATACACGCACTGGTTTTCATTTTGTATTTTTTAGAAACATCAACCTGTGACAGTGCAATTATTTTGATTTTTTAAAATTCATTATTCATCAAAAGTCAACACATATATATCTTATAACAATTTTCATATGAATTAAAATTTTATTAGTGCATTTGAGAACGACAATGGAGAACGCAATAGTGACAATAGAGAACGTAGTAGAATAAATTAAAACATTATATATATATATATATATATATATATATATATATATATATAAGACATTCTTTGTCATACAAAATGGTACAATTATTGGTATCCCTTTATCTTTCAATTGGGACACTATGTCCATTACATTAAAGAAAAAGTATTATTTCACAGACATTTTGCAAAAAAATACAACGCCTTGCTTTGATTTCCAACCATATTGATCATCATTCTTCACTTGAATTGTTGTCACTGCTAGAGCTACTTCCATGACTTGGGTTATTTTTAGGAATGTTTTTTTCACGGTGTTGATTGTTTTCTTCTTCTTCACCTTCCATCTACAAACATAAAAATAAAATATAATTAGTGTATATACATTGGTGAGAATAATGAAAATTGCAATATTAAATAATATACATCAATGTAAATCAAAAATAAATGACGTACCAATGCAACAATTTGATCATAAACTACACAAATTCTTTCAAAACCATGTAGCATGCCATCTTTCAAGATTTGATCTGTTGGCGTAGCGCCATACTTTGTTTCCTACAAGTTTTATACCCCATAACAAATCATATATTTAATATAAAAGATTTATATTTTTCTATTAATTATAGATGGAGCTAAGTAAAATAAGATCGATAGATGCTTACAAATTCCACAATTAAGTTCTGATATGCCAACATATACTCACAACCCATATTTAACCTAATTTCAATCAATTAATCTCATGCTTCTTCTTTGTATGTTAGCACCTATTTGAAGACATTCAATGATGATTTTTATAAAACAACTTAAAAAATACAGAAATGAAATCTAGTTAAGTTGCTATAAGGAAGTAACAATTACTCACAAACTTAGATATCAATCCTTTTCTTCCTTCTCGTCCTATTTTATGTGCTGAATGGGTTCCATTTTCTTTTCTTTTCTTCAAGAACATACTTGAAAATTAATATTTAATTCTAAATTTTTTATTTATTGTACCTAATGATCAAAAAATTAAATGAATACATATTACATTTGAAGCTTGTCGTTGTTGAGAAGGCTCCTCCCGCGATGCAATTTTCTCCATTTCTTTGACCATCTCCCTGTACATTTTTTTGAACATTCATACTGACATATTTCTGACATTAGCTCATTCATATTTTGAGATTTTCATAATATTCCTAAAAATTTAACATGACAATAAACTATTTAATTTTTATATTGATATATGAAAAGTAACTATAACAAAAGTGATATGTATAAATAATTATAGAAAAACATCTAAAGGAATATTACTTTTCCATTCCTTATTTTTTGTTGTTGTACCTTTTTTCTATTAAAAGTCTAACATGTCTCATTGACCAATTATCTAGAAACTATTCTTGTGGTTTAGATAAAATCTAGTTCTTGGAGTCATTGGATTGGTTTTTGTATTGTAAGTCGAAAGAACGTCTATAAATTCATTCCACTAGATCCCTCAAAATTTTGTAAAAGTTTTTCCCTCTTTCGTTATTCTCCAGCACCACTCCAGATCAGCTAAGGATAAATTCATTTTCATTTGCATGTTCTATTTTTTTCTTTTCTTAGAACAACATTCCTTTTCTGAGTTGTTGGTCCCAATAGAACATTAAACAGATGTGAATTAATAGAATTTTTCATACATGTTATCTAATAATTTTAATTATAGCATTAATGAAGACTAAAAAAAGAAACTCATATTGGATCGATAGTATTTTTTCATTCACCTGATTCATCCTTTTGAAATTTTTCCATCAAGATTTTATGCTCTTCAGGTCCTAAATCAGAAATAACATTATCGAGCTTTGGCATTTTGTGGATTTTCATGATACACAATAAACACTACATATTAGTTAAACTTACATATAGTTAAAAAATAATATTTTTTGTAATAAATTTACAAAGAACTTTACTTTTTTTCTTTTCTTGATGTGTTATCAGTATTTTTGTTACTTGATCTCTTGTTAGTCATTTCCTTATTAATATTCAACCTGTACCATATCATTCATTAATATATTTATAAATAAATTGTCAACTTTTCAAATAAAAAAATAAAATATCAAGACACTGATGCGCCATTCATGGTCTACGCATCGACACCGGTGCGTGGTTGTCCTCCAAACGTGCCACACAAATAGTATAATAGACCGTATGATGCTCTATGTCAACAAGGAGAACTGGTGCATTACCTATCAATAACCACACTAGTTAACCATGATAAAATAATAAAAAACGTCGAGTGTTAATTTTTGTAGCACAAACCAGTGCCATATTCTACATATGGCGCAGTGATAAAAAAAAAATGTTTATTAATTTTTTATCAAATTACTTATGAGGTGTGCTTAGACAATACATAGCACTAGTGCACTATTTTATGCAAGGCACACTGATAAAAAAAATCTATTTTTTTTTTTTTAAATTCATGCAATGGCCCACATGGATTGGGATCCTACAATGTTAATCATCTCATTGGTTGGATGTATTAGGTCTATATTTAGCAATACAAACCCTATAAATCTAAATTGAAAAGACCTAATTCTGAAATCACACAAAGAGGGAGAAGAAAGGGTAGAAACAAAAAGAATGTAAGGTTTGTGTTTTTCTGAAAGTTTTTTTTTTCGAAATAGAAAGTTCGTGGTGAGCCATAATTAAATAGCGGAACGACTGCATATTTTACAAATGGCACACTGACATAATTTTTTTATCATTACTTGCACAGTGCGTTGGGATAATAGAGCGCACCAGTGCACTCAGATACACAGGATGCACCGACAATTTTTTTTTTTAATTTACCCAAGGGCCAACATGGATTGTGATCTGACTATGTAGGTCCTCCCATGGGTTGGATGTATTAGTATTATATTTATCAATACAAACCCTATATATATAAATTTAAAAGACCTAATTCTGAAATCACAAAAAGAAGGAGAAGAAAGGGAAGAATCAAAAGAAAATAGGGTTTTTTTCTAAAATGGTTTTTTTGGTAAAACAACAGGTTTGCAGTGCACCATAATAAAACAGGGCACCAGTGCCGTATGTTACATATGTATAAAAAGATAAACATATATATATATATATATATATATATATATATATATATATATATATATATATATATATATATATATATATATATATATATATATATATATATATATATATATATATATATATATATATATATATATATTATCATTGTACTTTCGCGGTGCACTGTTATAACAAAGTGCACTAGTGCGCTATGTTACGCAGGGTACAGAAATGAAAAAAAATATGTTCTTTCTTTTATATTGACGCAAGGGGCAACATGGATTGGTATCCGACTATGCAAGTGGTCTCATTGGTTGGATGTCTTATGACTATGCAGACACTATAAATCGATATTCAAAAGCCTTAATTCAGAAAGAAAAAGAATCTAGGGTTTGGTTTCTAAAAATGGATTTCTTTTTTTATTTTCTTTTTGAAAACTGCAAAAAAGGTAAAGAAAAAACTACAAAAAGAAGTAAAACAAAACAATAAAATTTGATTTTGCTATTTTACTTCATAAAAAAACTATAGAAAAAGTGAACAAAAAAATAGAATTTGATTTTTTCTTTTAGTGCAGAAAAAAGGACAAAAAAACAATGAACTTTACTCACATCGTTTGAAATTCTATGGTACATGGTTTGAATCACCAGAGGTTTGGAATTCTGATTGTGTGAATATTTTTGTTCGAACGTATTTCCCTGTTGCACA
This sequence comes from Pinus albicaulis, assembly GCA_034641835.2. Classification (NCBI taxonomy): domain Eukaryota; kingdom Viridiplantae; phylum Streptophyta; class Pinopsida; order Pinales; family Pinaceae; genus Pinus; species Pinus albicaulis. Next base: position 604,560,140 of record CM076575.1, on the reverse strand, counting down.
GTGCTCTCATTCTTTGTTTGCTCCAGGTATGTATCCTGGAAATCTCTGGCTGTTTTCTTTTGCAAAAATAGTGAAATAATGAAAAGTGTTTAGTATTTAAAGAAATTTTTTATGAAATTAGATTTTCAAAAATATTTTTCCGCCCATTTTTCAATTTAGCACTTTTTTTTCACTTAAAGAAAATAGGGTTATGATTTTTTTATTTACGGTTATCGTTTACTGGTGTGTCCTTTAATTGAAACGCGCGGAGCATCGGGTTATAAGACGACACTGGTGCACAGTACCAAAAATGCACTGGTGCGGTTATCTGTACATTACGCACCGAAATTACATTTACGTATATGCACGAAAATTTATTGTTGTTTTTCTCAAATGCAGGGAGAAAATATCATATGTTATATGGAATGGAAAATTCTTTAAAATCCTGCTCGTTCCATAATATTTCCCCAAGTCCATCATGAAGTTCTCCCTATCCATCTGGAAACATAATATTTACTTTAGATTTGTTTTATTTTTTCGCTATCTAATTGAATTTATATTTTTTATCCATGAATCCAATCATGCACAACTTAATTAAATTTATAATGTATAAAAATTTGCAGGTTCATGCAGATTCAACATCGAGTTCAAATGCAAAAAATATTCAAACTGCTCCAAAATGTCGAAAGTTCTTATCAGGAGTTGCATACTACAAGGCACATTTGGTAGATGAAAATGGACAACTGCTTCACCCTACCAATTGTAACAATATTGCATGTTCTAGCCACAATCCCGAGAGAATGATGGTAATTATAATTATGATTTTTTGGTATATATATTGATTAATATGTAATTATTTCAACGTAAAACCAATTTATAATCATGCAATATTATCAACGTGGTTACTAATTGATATCATATATTTTGTACTAATCGTGTTCATTTTTTTTTTTAAATTATTAGGATTCTAGTGATGATGAACGACCTACCTAACATATTCTGTTACACCCCATTACAATTTCAAATCGAGAGAAGACTGAATTAAGAGAAAAAACCAGAGAGGAACGATGTGAAGAATGGTTGAATCAACCACCGATTCAATTCCCTCTACGTCCAGATTCAACAATTAGGAATGACTACAACAATAGTAGTTCTTCACAATATAGCAATGGAGGCAATCAAATATAGGTTGGTATGGATGATTACTTGAGGGATACGACTTCCATGGAGACAATGTTGTTAGATGCATTCTAAGATGATGATTAGGTAGGGGATGATGCTCATATCACTGACACCTTTTTTGAAAAACTTAAATTTGCTTCCGCCACCCCTCTCTTTGGACCTGGCGGTCAGTCAAAGTATACCCATTTGGGGACAATGATGTTACTGTACAACTTGAAAGAAAATTTTGGCTTGTCGAATGCATGTTTCTTAGAAATTTTGAGGTAAGTTACCATAAAGTACTCCCCTTATATAAATTTGAAATATAATCATTACACTGCAATGAACATTACAAATGGTAAATTTTATGAACTTTAATAGTTATATTGACATTAATGTACATTTATTAATATATTTTTCCATGATCACCAACTACAGGTTGTTCAAAGATAAGGTTCTTTCGAGTGATAATGTCTTGCTCGGTAGATGCCAAGAGGTAAAGAAACTGTTGAAAATGTTGGGTGTTGAGTACATATCATATCATGCATGTCCAAATAATTTTATTCTATATAGAGGAGAATATGCAAAGAAAGATATGTGTCCAAAATGTGGGCATGACAGGTATGATAAATAAAAAAAAGGGTAAATCACGTACTAGTCCTCCTTTTAATATATTGAGGCACATGCCTATAATCCCAAGGACTCAAAGGCTCTTTAGTTGCAAAGGATTAGTTATGTTGCAAGGATGGCATGACTAACATAGAAGTGAGTTGGGATTTATGCGAATCCCGGTTGATTCAATAGCCATGAAGCATATAGAGGATACATGACCTGAAAAATTCA